>OU612043.1:151685403-152095403 GCA_914767935.1 Coremacera marginata
GAAATGATAATGAAAACCTGAAAATGTCATTAATAAACATAGAGGAAAAAGCGGACCAAGTACAGAGCCTTGAGGAACCCCACAAGTTAAATTATGGAAAGCGGACAGCAGGGTTGTCAATATTCGAAGCGCCCATTTTATTTTTAAATAAATCAAAGAAACCACAATTTTTTGTCTGTTCGTCATGAATTTCATTTAACTGGGTTCAAGTAGATTCGCTTACATCATTTCTTGAATATGATATCTCGTAAATGGTCGCCATTGGCCTCTACGACATATTGTGCCCGTTTTGCAGCATTTTCCATGGTTTTCTTCAACATTTCCATGAGAATGGCGGTTATTTCTTGACGGATGTTGGTTTTCAGCTCTTCTAGGGTCTTTGGCTTGTTGACGTAAGCCTTTGATTTCAAATAACCCCACAAAAAGAAGTCTGGAGGCGTTTTGACATCAAACCATTTTTTGACATCAAACGGCCAGGGAACAATTGCTTCAAAAAATCGATTGTAGTGCGGCTTGTGTATGGTGGCGCGCCGTCTTGTTGAAACCAGTAGTGCCTGATACGCTTTCGACGAACAATTGGCATGATTCAAAAATTGTTTATCATATCGCGGTAACGCTCCTGATTGACAGTAACTCTGTGGCCATTATCATCTTCGCAAAAGAACGGCCCAATGAGCATTTTAGCACAAACGCCGCACCAAACCGCCGCACCAAAGAGTTTTCACTATTGACTTGTTTTGTTGAATGTAAATTTTAACCATTTTAGAGCGTTCGCGTGGCGTGTACTGTTCCATTGTAAACATTTGCTTGGAATGACGCTTCAAACGCGGTATGTCATTAGTCGATTTGGCATCACTGCGGAAAGTTACAGTGTTGCCAGATGGGCGCTTCGAATATTGACAACCCTGTATGTAACAGACGGACTGTCATGCTGGAAAACTTAAAACTATTTTCAAGTTTTGGGCACAATATAGAATGGTCAACAGAGTCAAATGCCTTAGAAAAGCCTAGTAGGCAAAGGAGATTAATATGACCCAAATCATATGTCATTCTGATGTCATCTAGAATTTTCCACATAGCTGTAGCACAGCTGTGGCCTGGTCTAAGGCCAGACTGAAGTGAAGACATAAGGTCATATTTTTTTATGTGCTCAGAGACTTGCGCCGTCATAAGAAACTTAACTTATTTTGATATAGGCGAAAACAGACTTATAGGACGATAATCAGATGGTTCGTGAGCGTTGGATTTTTTAGCTATGGGAACAATTTTTGCTGCTTTCTAAGCATAAGGCATGCCAGAGCTTGTGAAACAGTGGTTTATAATGTGGGTTAATGAGCTTTATATGTGAGGTAAGATAAATTTAATGAATTGAATGGATATTCCATCTTCACCCACGGCACTCGACTTAATTTTAGTAAGTTAAAAAAATTGTTTTTTTGTTTGGTTAATGTGTTCTTCATAGTTCCCAAAATATACATACATGTCTTTGAAACGATACCTGGCATTGCAGATTAAATAATAGTAAGTTTATCATCCGATAATTTTAAAAATATATGCAAAATTTCGAAAAACAAAAGCCTTAAACGCGATTTCCCCGAAACTAGTTCTTTTGAAACGGTTCGATAAATAACTCAAAATCTATTGGTTCAATTTCAATGAATCTTAGTGCATTTTGTTTGTAGTTTTGTCCTTTAAGAATCCCCCTAAGTCCTAAAGGCCCCCCGTTTAAATACAGAAAAACTCGTGAAAATCTATCTCTTTTTTTAATTTTTTACTTTAACTTTTGCCATCATTTTTAAAAATTCTCCGGGGGTACTGCGTAGGGGGATGCCAAATTAGTGGTCTGTATTTTAAAATGACATTTTTTGAAAAAAGCTACGTTTTTTTGGTTGCTACACGTATATTATGCCTTAACGCAACGAGCAACATCACTCTCGCCTGATATTGTATTAAATTGTATTAAAACTTTAATATTCCTAGCTTAATGTGAACATTTCGGAATTCACTGTGCCCCTTCTTGCATTATATATAATTATTTCTGACTTCAATTAAAATTTTACTCATTCCTTATCACCATTTCTGTATTAATATTGACTATCCCGAGTTAAATACTCCTCTTTCTAAAATCAATCTGAACTTTTCTGAGATCTATTTAAGGTATTAGTACACTTTAGTAGGCGAAATAAAACACGTATACAATATTTGTTTTCTAAGGTACCTTAATAATTATATTTTTTTATTTATTCTTAGAACATTAATACAACTTCTTTAATTTAAAAAACAATTTTTTTTTTAATATAATAATTTTTCTTCCTACTATTAAAATGCATTGAAAAAGACTCTAAAAAAATTTACTCTGAAGAGATTATCTTGGAAACGAAAAGTTCGAGATGAAAATATACTGTGGCATCTTAAGGTACATATATTTGGCCTAGACAATTCACCTCACATAGTAAACAAAACTTAATTTCAAATTAAAAAAAAAACTTATAAAATGGGGCATTTTCTTGGTATTTTTTACACGTAACAAATTCGTTTACAAATTTTGTGCTCTAAATGACGTAAATTGCCCCAAAAATAGTCAAACGAACACAATGCAAAAAGATTTATCGCGATCAGATAAGTGGTTCCGAAGATAGACTCGTCACCGTTTTAAAAAACCTCATTTAAAGTTTGATTTTAGTTTTTTCTTTCGAATTTGTAAAAATTTTATTGGCAGTATTGATAACATTTCACTAATCAACAATGCCAGAACCATAAAGAACCATTCGTAAGCCTGTTCCTCCCGCTGTTGGGATTTTTTTCGCTGACCGCCCCTCTATTGTTGAATCAGGCCAACTTTATTCAGCCAAGGAAATGCGCTCATCGTCTTTATTTTGAATGTTAATGCACTATTTTGTGATTTTTTTTTTTACAGAATGTTGATTGCGGCGAAATTGAAGTGAGTTCTTTAAATATTTTTTTTTTATGCAATTTGAAATTTTGTCTTCGACCTTTTTTATACGATAAAGTCATTTTTTGAGTAAAAAATTAATAATTGACGTCTACAAAACTGAATGAGCACGTGCTGACTAATTCGTATATGTTATATATATTTTAACTATAAGAGAGATCAAAGTTCAAAGAAAGTTTAAGAAACACCTCAAAAGAGAGAGAACAATAATAAGCCGTTCGGTCGATTTTTGCTAGAGCATCGCAAATGCATATATGTATGTGTATTAGGCCGGGTCAATTTGTTCGGAAGAAAAAAAAGTGAACAAATTGTATAGCAAAAATAGATCTACGGGCAATTCTAAGAAACTTTGCCCAAGAAACCAATGGTCTGAAGTCAATATCGAGCTGCCGGAAAATTCGTTTAAGTTCGCAAGTCGTAAAAAATATATTCTCATTTAAATGAGATTAATGTCCACTTTTTATAATGCGAAACGATTGAAAAGCGAATGCTTAGTTTGTATCAGATATCTAATCAAATTTACTTTCTGTTAATCACTCGAACATGTTCGTATATTCATCGAAAGAGCAAAGTGTTATACGAGTACGAATGGGTTGTCAATATTTATTACGTAGTTATTTTTTTTGTTCATATTTTATCCATATGCATTTTCGAATCAATAAATTTTATATGACTAAATAGCTCAAAGGCAACGCTTCCGGTCTTTTCAAATAAAGGTGTGTGGATTAAATTCAATTCAGAATTTTTTTTTTTTTTTAATCAAATAATTTTAAAATTATCTATTGCAGGAATATCATTTTAAATGATTCATCCAGTTGCAAACACTGCCTTTTTAAAACATGTTTTTTTTTTTTTTTTGAGGTTTTGGTACCTATACCCTTTTTTTACTTAACTCCATGTATAAGAATATTTATAAACTAGGAGGCAAAACTCTTCTGATAGCTATTAAAATTAGATTTGAAATAAAATCGGTTGCAAAAGCCGACAAAATTTCCAATCCAGACCACGAGTTCAGATGCAGTTCCTTCGATATCACTTGTTTCTTTGGTGTTAACAGTTTATTTCAATTTATTTTTCTGCTTGATGACGTAGGTAGCCATAACAAAATATTCTAAATTTTCCAAGGTTCTTGTCATGCCAGTGTGGATAAAAAAAAAAAGCTAAATCAGCAAAAAAAAAAAGTCAAAAAAGTTTAAATGGCTTGAAAAACAATGTTAAAAAGGCCAGCTTTTTTCATACAATTTTAAGTTTTAATTTTATTTTAACACTAGCTTATACCCGGCGCGCTTCGCTGCGCTCAGCGCTTATCCCCTAAAAGAGGGCGTAGCTTTAGTGAAGCCATGCTTTTATAGTAAGTTCTTACCGAGTTTTATTAATGTGTGACTTATTTCGAAAGCTATACCGAAAATTTTGGGTGCGGAAAAAGTACCACGCCCCTCTTCCAACACCCATGAAATGTTACCTGTGCAACGGCATGTGTAAATTGAGGTCGAATACTGAATTCCGAGGCTTTGCGACCTATAATTACAAAACTGTTCGAAATCGAAAATTTTAGGTGTATTTACGATCGGCAACAGACTTCACAGGAACCCTCTCAACGCTTTGGTATAAAAATTGGCTTACCGGTTTCGAAGCCTTTACGTGATATACACATATACCCACATACGTATATACATTAAGTCGCCTCACGCTCTTTAGAAAAAAATTTGTTCAGTCTCGTTCTTCAAAATAATCCATGGCTTATGTTATGATGATCCACAAAATATTGCGACTAAAAATATTGGCTGGTATGGCAGTTAGAAAAAAACAAACGGTCAGAAATAAGAGTAATGGAAAAAATTTTGCATCAAAAAATCTTATATTTCCGTTGGACCAAAGATAATGCGGATTTTTTGGATTGTTTTAACTTTTTTCATATTATTTTCACTAAAATTCAAACGAATCTTTTCCTAAACTAATTTTAGTCAAATAAATTGTACAATGTAAAAAATGTGTACATTTTTTTGTAATATCATTCAATTTAGCAATTCACTTTACACTTTATTTTATCATCCATAGATAATTTATTTGACTAAAAGTAAAATGGCAAAACAAAAAAAAAATTTAATTTGCATTTTAGTGAAAATAATACAAAAAAAAAAAAGTTAAAAAATTTAAATTTATAGAGTAGAGTAAAAATTTAAAATTTATTAGTGCAGATTGGAAGAACTTTTTAATTACTATTATTTCTGACCGTTTGTTATTTTTAACTACAGCGCCAGTAAATATTTTTATAAAAAACTCGATTTTTACAGAATATTTCAAACCATTCCGTGGCATACTGGTTGACGTGCGAAGCTTGTATACCATAGAACCCAGGTTCGAATTCTATCTGACACAGAAAGTTTTTTCAATTGAATTAATTTTTCTGTTCGGCCGCCATCTCTATGCAGACAATGGCAAACCTCAGAGAGTAAAAACTGGCATGAAAAGCTTCTTGAGAACATAAGCCGTTCGGAGTCGGCATAAGCCTTGTAGATCCAGTTCTCGATCATTTGTGTTCAAACATTTCACAACACGCACGCATAAGAAGCTCGGTCAAAGTCTGAAATGGCCATTTCCTTTTCCTTTTTGTTTTTTTTTTTTTTTTTATTTCAAACCATTCCAGCTCACGGATGACTATCGCTACAGTCGAAATATTTGGGGAATCATCATAACATAAAGCATTATTTTGAGGAACCGACCCGAACACCTTTTTTTTGTGAGCAGCCTTAGTATACATACATACATTTTTTACAGATAGATAGATGAGCAGAAAAAGTAGGTATGGCAACATTTATATATAAAGTGACCGCCACTTGGTCCCATTGCACCTATATACCAAGTTCCTCTATCAAAACGCGTACAGCTCAGAAATTACAATGATTTTTGAAAAGTCGTCTTAAATAAAGTGTGACACGCTCATTTTTTAAGAGTTCTGGCAGTATCCATATGAACTAATCTACCAAGTTTTAGTCTTTTACTGTAAAAAAAGTCTGATATATATCCTTTTTATGGATTTGTGGGCATTGAAAGTAGGCGTGGCAA
The DNA here is from genome assembly GCA_914767935.1 of Coremacera marginata. NCBI lineage: Eukaryota > Metazoa > Arthropoda > Insecta > Diptera > Sciomyzidae > Coremacera > Coremacera marginata. Next base: position 151,691,423 of record OU612043.1, read on the forward strand.
CATTTATATATAAAGTGAACGCCAATTTGACCCATAGCACCTACATACCAAGTTTGTCTATCAAAACGTTCACATCTCAGGAATTAAAATTATTTCTAACCGATAGCCCAGGCAGCTAACTTAGTTATAATTTTTAAATTGTAATGAACTATAGTACATTAATACATAAGTAAATAAATAAATTAAATAAAATTATTTCTGAAAAGTGGGCACAGATATAGTCCTACCATGCACAATTTTTGCAAAGCTGTCGAGAGTAAGCGTATGAAATTAAAAACCATATTTTAGTATTTAACGATGAGAATCGTCTGATTTATAGAAGTTCTATTAATTTGTGGGTAAAAAGAAACCAAGTGGCGGCCGTGGCGTAGCGGGTAGAGTGTGTGGCCCATACGCGAGGGAACCCTGGTCCGAATCCCACCTGACACGGAAAGTTTTTCGATTGAATTAATTTTTCTGTTCGGCCGTCATCTCTCTGCAGACAATGGCAAACCTCAGAGAATAAAAACTGCCATGAAAAGCTTCTTGAGAACGTAAGCCGTTCGGAGTCGGCATAAAACATGTAGGTCCAGTTCTCGATCAATTGTGTTCAAACATTCCACAACACTCACAACACAGTTGATCATAAGAAGCTCGGTCAAAGTACTTTCAAGGACTGAAATTGGCCATTTCGTTATGTTTTTTTTGTGGGTGGTACAAGTGGGCGTGGCAAATTTTATATATATATATTGACTGCCACTTAGAGCACCTGCATATCAAGTGTTACTATCAAACGTGTGCAACTCAGGAATAAGCATGATTTCGAAAAAGTTGGCGTAGATATGGTGCGACTACGCCCATTTTTAAACAGTTGCCGACAGTGACCATATGAACTAAATTACCAAATCTTAGTCTTCTACAGCAAAAGCCGTCTGATATAAAGCATTTTTACTGATTTGTGGGCGGTAAAAGTAGGCGTGACAACGTTTATATTTACAAAGTGACTGCCACTTGCACCCATAGCACCTGCATACGAAGATTGGCTATGCAGGCTAAAGTGGGCGTAGATATAGTGCGGCCATGCCCATTTTTTATACATTGACCGACAGTAACCATATGAACTAAATTACCAAATCTTAGTCATCTACGGCAAGAGCCGTCTGATATAAACCATTTTTACTGATTTGTGGGCGGTAAAAGGGGGCGTGACAACATTTTTATTTACATAATGACTGCCAGTTGCACCCAGAGCACCTGCATACCAAGATTGGCTATGAAAACGTGTACAACTCAGAAATAAGCATGATTTCGATAAAGTGGGCGTAGATATAGTGCGGCCATGCCCATTTTTTATACATTGGCCAACAGTAACCATACGATCTAAATTACCAAATCGTAGTCTTCTACGGCAAAATCCGTCTGATATAAAGCATTTTTACTGATTTGTGGGCGGTAAAAGTGGGCGTGACAACGTTTATATTTACATAGTGACTGCCACTTAGATCCATAGCACCTGCATACTAAGATTCACTATCAAAACGTGTACAACTCAAGAATAAGCATGATTCCGATAAAGTGGGCGTAGATATAGTTCGGCCACGCCCATTTTTTGTATATTGGCGGAGAGTAATCATATAAACTAAATTATCAAATCTTAGCCTTCTATGGCAAGAGTCGTCTGATATAAAGCATTTTTACTTATTTGTGGGCGGTAAAAGTGGGCGTGACAACGTTTATATTTACATAGTGACTGCCACTTGTATGCATAGCACCTGCATATCAAGATTCACTATCAAAACTTGAACATTTTTGGAATTAAAATAATTGCTGAAAAGTGGGCGTAGATATAGTGTGACCACGCCCATTTCTTGTACAGTCACCGAAAGTAACCAGCTGAACAAAATAACCAAATTTAAGTTTTATATGATTAAAACCGTCTGATATATAGCAATTTTTTTGGTTTGTGGGCGATAGAGCCAATTTGGGTTGTATGGGAGGTACCACGCCCCCTTGCCCAATCAACACCAAACTTCACAGGAACACTTCCCGAATGTTGCTTCAGTATCCCTCAAAATTTCATAGAGTTTGGTTCGGTGGTTTTGGAGTCTATACGTGATATACACACATATCCACATACCCACATACCCACATACCCACATACATACATTCATTTTTATATATATAGATAAAATTTATTTTAAATGTAAAGGTACAAAATTGCGAAAAGTGAAAAAAATTCATATATTCTTATAAAAATAAAACTTTGGAAAAAGTTACTTGCACTAGCAACTTATATTATTCCACCATGAATTGATTATATATCAGATATATTTAATTCCTCTTCATTAGATGAATCGGATGAACTGCATCAAACTTATGAGACCATCAGTAGCTTTGAAGTCATGACAAAATGTTTGTAATCCCTTTGGCGAACATCGAATATCAAGCAACGAGTTAAGTATTTAATTGTTAAGCAATGTTCATTGCAATTCCATAAATAATAATATACATTAATGCCAATGTTATTAAATACGTGGTTTCTTTGCTGACACTTGCATTTTACCTCCTATATCTTTACAAGCCGAGCTTTCGTTGCAGTTTTCATTTAAATTCGCGCCTTTGTCACGTTTTAGTTAGTTTTTTGAAAAACATACAAGAGCTGGCTGTGCGAATGATCGCCCAAAACCCTAATGTCCAAAAACTCAAATGAACTATCGCCCAGTAAAATGTTTGGGCGATAGTTCATTAGACTCATTTTGGGTAATAGTTCACAATGAACAATCGCCCAAAATTTGTCAAATGAATTATCGTCCTAAAATGAAAATGAACGATTGCCCAAAATTGTATTTTGTTAAAAAATGTTCAAAACATTAACGAAAATTTTTCGTACAAGGGTAATTAATATTTTTCTTGTTCGAAAGAAATAAAGCTTAAAAACAGTACGTTCAAAAAGTACATAGGATGACACATAGATGGCGTTACTAGATTTTTTCCATATGATTTTTATTTAGTACCAACCTTCAAACGATACGTATAAAAATTTGACAACAATCTGACAATTGATTCGTGAGTTATAGCATTTTGTGTGCAACTATTGTTACTAAAAAAAAAAAAAAATGGAAAAAAGTGAATTTTGAGTTTTCATAAATCATTGCTTTTTGATGAAAAAAAATACAGTGGAAACCAACCAATGGCTTGATAAACATTATCCGGACTCTGCTCCATCGAGACAAATGGTAGAAAAGTGGATTGCTGAATTTGAACATGGTCGTACCAGCACAAATGATGCAGAGCGCAATGAACGGCCAAATCAGATTGTTATTCCACAAAACATCAAAAAAATCCACAAATTGGTTATGAACGATCACAAATTGAAGATGCACGAGATAGCTGATATTGTAAAGATATCAGATGGTAGTGTTTTTACCATTTTACACAAACATTTGGGTATGCGAAAGCTCTGTGCAAAGTGGGTGCAGCGTGAATTCACAGTCGACCAAAAACAACAACGAATTAATGCTTCAGAGAAGTGTTTGGCACTGTTAAACCTCAATAAAATCTAATTCTATCGTCGATATGTGACAATGAATGAAACATGGCTCACTATTACACACCAGAATCCAAAAGACAGTCAGCTGAGTGCGAGCAAAGACCCAACAGTCGGCTTGTTAGGTGATGGCGTCTGTATTTCGGGATGCGAAAGGAATAATATTCATCGACTATCTTCAAAAAGAAACCACCATCAACAGCGACTATTACTGTGCTCTTTTGGATCAATGTAAGGCTGAAACCGCCAAGAAACAGCCGCATTTGCAAAAGAAAAAAGTGTTGTTTCACCAAGACAATGCACAGTGTCACAAACCGATGAAAACGATGGCAAAATTGAATGAATTGGGCTTCGAATTGCTTACCCACCCACCGTATTCTCCAGATTTAGCCCCCAGCGACTTTTTCCTGTTTTCAGATCTCAAGAGAATGCTTGCTGGAAAGAAATTCAAGTCCAATGATGAAGTAATCGCTGAAACTGAGGACTATTTTGACGAGAAAGAGAAATCGTACTATAAAAGTGGTATCGAAAAGTTGGGAAATCGCTACACTCGATGTATCGCTCTCGAAGGCAACTATGTTGAATTGGACTTATTGATTGACCTATTAATCATTCTTTAAAAAATCTTCTAATTTTTTACTTGCGGGAAAATAATAAAGATATAACATTTTCGAATAATTATTTCCCTTTTACGAAAAGTTTATGTTTTCGCAAAATGTTTCACATGATTTCTTTCGTACAAAGAAAATAATTCTTTTTTTGAAAAGCACGAGATTTTTCCTATGATACATTTGCAGCAAGGTTGCGATGATCACGCCGACCACGATTTTTTGGCGTTCGTCAACGATGTACGATCAACCAATTTCTTTGCTTTGGGTGTTTGTACATTTTTGGAAATTAGGGCTGTTGTGCATTATAAACGATCACAGAAAATATGTCTTTTTGCCTAAAATGTTAAAAGAATTATAGCCCAAAATTATTTTAGGCACTCGTTCTTTTTCGTTTTTGGGCGTTAGGGTTTTGGACGATAATTCGCACAGCCGCAAGAGCTACGTTAAACTAATAAGTTTTTAAACATGAGAACACAAGGCCATAGACTTTTTAATTTTCTTTCATAAACGAAGGAAAAAAATGCAGAATTAGCAAAACAAATTTAACAAAACATTCGCCGGCGTACTGAGCTAATTCAAACAAAACTGTGTCGTTTTAACAAACGCTGTGTTCTCAGACGGAAATTTTTATAAGTTCTTCTTATTGTTTTGTAGTGTTACATTAAGTGGGCACATTTATAAATTGTTAATAAAGCTAAAAAAGGCTGTTTTCAAACTGAAAAAAAGGCTAAAAAAAAGTCACGAAGCTAAATCGAAAATTAAGAGGCTAAGACGGTAAAAAAAAGGCTAAATCTAGCCTCGAAAAAGCTAAAATGGCCACACTGCTCATGGCCCACAGAATATCTTTAAGACATTTTCTTACTGTTGGACTGAAAATGAATTCATGAAAGTATTCAACGAGATAGCGCCAGCTCCTTACCACAGAAATCAGAAATCGGTCCAATAAAAAGTTAGACTGGCCTGGGATGGGTGTGGAGGCAAAAAATAAATATAAGGCAGTAATAATTATGCTCTGCCGCTGGCTTTTTCAAGAATGTCCTCCAAACGTTGACCAAACTGAGTTATAGTTTCCCTATAGTTGGTTACACTTTTATACCACCCTATTGCGTGCTCGGGGATTGGATAGACGTGCAATAAGAAAAGTGTCGTTGAAAACCGTTATATATAATTATATACGAATGTAATGGAGAATTTTTTTCTTATTTGTTACTTGAAGGTGTATGCATTCTTCTTCTTATTCTTAAAAGACTTCTTATTTCATAAAAGGAAAAAGATTATTCAACATTATTAAAAACAACCCTTACTTCCAGTAAGAAACGCTCATACAAATTGGTAACTATATTTTATAGATATGTTTGGAAGGTCAATCACTACGAGAAATATTTAAGAGATTTGTTCTTCAAAAAATTCAAATTTTTACCACTTTTTTATTATTTTTATTTCCAGGCTAGCAATATCGTCTATTAAACTATGAACAATTTGTATTTGTTTCGTTTTCAAGTTTCAAAACATACGTTCGTTCGCATAGCAGAAAGAAACATTTTTATGTCGGTCGAACTGGTATTTTACCATTGTCTGTCAAATTCATATGATTGTTTTAATGATTGTTTTATAAAAAGCAAAAACTAGATTCTTTCGTGTGTTTGACGAAGTATTCGTGTAAAATCAGTTTGTTTCGCTTTAGTGACAGTGGCTGTACAAATTTTTTTTAATTTTTATAAAAACTGGCCAGGGGGGTTTTTTACTTTAACTTTTTCCAAGGCAACCGTCAGATGGCGCTACAATAGAATTTTTTGTTTTTTTTTCTTTTTGAATAAAAAACTGGAGCTTGCGAGACAAAAGACTTTAGGCCTATAAGTATCTTGTCTTCCCTGTCCAAAGTATGTAAATCTCTTATGGCTAACCAAATATCGTCGTTCCTAAGTCAAAATAAACTTTTGTCTCCGTTCCAATCAGGTTTTCGCGCAGGTCACAGTTGCTCTACTGCAATGCTTAAAGTATTGGATGATATTAGGTACCCTTATGATGATAGCCAACTAACTCTATTGTGTTTGCTCGACTTTTCTAAAGCTTTCGACACTGTAAGCCATGAGCTTTTATGTCAAAAATTAAAATACCTGGGTTTTGTGACAGCGCTATTCGCCTTGTAAGTAGTTATTTGGCAGATAGAAAACAAAAGGTAAAAGTTGGCACCAATTTTTCTAATTACAGAGCTGTTTGCTGCGGTGTGCCCCAGGGATCGGTTCTTGGCGCTCTGCTGTTCTCCATATTTGTGAATGACATTTTTCGCTGCTGCACCTATTCAACAATGCACGCTTATGCTGATGATGTGCAGATTTATTTGTCTGGCAAAACAAATCTTATGGAAGATCTAGTCTGTAAGCTTAATGAAGATCTTCACAGTATAAGCCTATGGGCTATGAATAATAGTCTCCATCTTAATGTCTTAAAGTCCTATGTGTTGAATATCTCTAAAGTTAGAATTAACGCTAGCTCTATTCCTGAAGAATTAATGGATAATAACATTGTACAAATTGTTAATAGTGTTGTTAATCTTGGATTTCATGTTAATGCTTCTCTCACATGTACAGATCACATCAACGGTGTAGTTCGAAAAATATATTTTATTTCCCGAAATCTTAGAATGTCGGCTGAGTACACTCCCATTGGTATAAGGCGTAATCTTGTGATTCAGCTAATTGTTCCTATCATATCGTATTCTGATCTTGTATATAGTAAGTTGGACTCACGGTCCCAGCTTAAATTGCAAATCGCTTTCAATCATGCTACACGTTATGTCTATGGGTTACGTAGGTTCGATCATTTAGCTGAGTTAAAAACCTGTATACTTGGATGCAACATATCAACTTAGAAATCGCATATCAGAAATTGCATATTCTTACATAAGCTTATACACTCAAAAACTCCTCTTTACTTTTTTGATAAACTACAATTTAGTAGATCGCTTAGAAGCCAAGCACTTATTTTGCCAACATTTAACTTTCTTAACTCCACAAGACTATTTTTTATTAACGCCATTCGAATTTGGAATTCAGTACCTAGTCAATTAAAATCGATCCAGTCAATAACGCTTTTCAAAATTTCAACAAAAAGGCATTTTTCATCGTCTAATTCTTAATAAAAGGTCAGTTCTCTTTCATCTCTTTCTTATGCTCTATCTCAATCTCTTTCTCATCATAGTAATTTAATTTTATTATATCTTTTTAAACCTTTTATTAATTTTAAGTTTAGTTTAAGTGTAAATTCTAAATTAATTATTAATAACTGTAATCAATAATTTGTTATTGATCTTTGTACTTTAGAAGAACTAAGTTCTTAATGTACTATTACAATAAAGGCACATATTAATAAACTAATAATGATGCCAATAAAGAGAGTGAATTCTTGTTAGCAAGACTCCACTTGAAAAACGTCATTAAGAAGTTTGTTGTTTGATAAACGAATGGAAATTCGTCAAGCAGCAATAGGAAAAATAGTTCACATTAAAGAGAATTTGTGGAATCCAAACGAAAATAGACCGTATAAAAAACCAATTATCAATATTAACCTCCGATGAGTGACAGTTCTGAACTTCACGGCCGTGTGAAAAGGTCCCTACGGACCTTTTTTGTAAATCATGTTTTTTTCATATAAAAAATTTTTTTTTAATTTTTTTTTGTTTTTATTGCTTATAACTATATTCTACATACAAAAATAATTTTTTTAATTTTTTTTTTTTTTTTGCTTGAATTTTCTTAAGACTAAAAAAGTTTAAGAATTATTGTTGTTGAGCGTGTACTTCTTGTCCCCCGCCCTGTGCGCAAGTGTTGCAGCGATGTAAAAGTGTGCTATGTTCTCCGCAAACAGCGTTGCCGCAGCCGAAGCAGTGTGCCCTCGTTTTCCACTGCCGCCCGTACTCAGAACGGCAAAGGCGACATGACGGTCTACTTGACCTAGCCGGAAACGACGGTGCATTGCCTTCCATCGGTCTTGGTAATACCTGAAATGAAAAGAAAAATAAAAAACAAATAAATATATATTCTATTCTTGAATGAAGATGTTTTTCTTACCCTGACATCGAATGCTTCCATCGCATTGCGTATCCTTGGATATGAGGTTATATGGTTGTTTAGGGCACGTTCTTCGATATTTGGTGTGGCCAATTGTTTCGTTAGCAGTAGCAAGAACGACCGCCGTCTGTCACTCCTTTTTATAGGCTTCATTTCGTTGTAAATCGTAAAAGCAGCAAATGCAGCGACGTCCAGCATATTATAAAACATGGCCAACGGCCATCGTTGTGTTGCTCTTTTGGAGCTGTAAGTGCCTAGCATTTGATCCATGGTATCAACGCCGCATTTGTTGGCGTTGTAATCTAATATGGCATAGGGCTTCCGCTTCTCGGTTTGCTCGCCAACGAGGCAGGTGTAGTGCATTGTGGAGAGCACGTTCACCACTTTATTTTTTTTCGGCACGTATGAGCATAACGCTATATCCCCTTCGTTGAACCCAAATAATGTACTATTGATGGTGCGCTTCGGGTTCTTCTTGAACTCCTGTGGAATGAATGTTTTGTTGTAGCGCACTGTACCATCATATGAGGCCTGCCTCCTCAACAAAATACGCGCCAAGTCAAGAGTGGTAAAGAAATTATCCGCGTATATAGTACGGCCAGCATCTAAATATTTTTCCACAAGATCCAGCACTACGTTCTGCCCTTGGTTTATCTAAGAACAAAACTAAGAACAAAAAATACTAAGAACAAAATACTAAGAACAAAAAATTCTAAGAACTGGTTTATTGCTAGTAGTATAAAATTAGAATATTGTGCCTTTCCTTGAAAGCAATAAAGTTCATGTCTTCGAATTTTTCTTAGAATTTTTTGTTTTTACCATCATCCCTAATGTCTTTGAGTTTAGGTCTTTGTGTTCAGAACAAGTAAATTATGTGTTGAAACAATAAAAAAATTATAATGATGTCCAAAAACATGCATTTATTAGTGAAATTCAGTACAAGGTCCATACGGACCTATTCACACGTCCGCGTACTATTATCACTAAAACCTCAATAACTCCTAAAGTAATGATCCGATCGGCTTGATTTTTTTTTCCAAAAGATGCGCAACAAAATACTCTTGGAATACAGAGTAACTTTGGGGGGGGGCGGGTTGTAGTGGCCGAAGTAGGAGTAATTTCAGTTTGAAAAGGCAAAAAGGTCCCTAGGGACCTTCTCACTCATCGGAGGGTTAATTGCAAAGATTATTTCGATATGATTACTTAGAATGATGACAACATTTTATTAGGTCCTCCATTTATAGCAAATATTCCATACGAGTATTTGGTACAGTACATTGGCTTCACAGATCCACCGTTTCTTGACCCCGATATTGTTTGCCATAAACAAGCAATAGAACGACATGATCAGCTGTTAAGCATTGTTTCACGATGTGTAACCGACAAAAATCGCGAAGAGGTTATTGCATTGATATTAGAAAGTCAATGCAAAGTACCCAAAATGGAAAGTTAGATAGATTTATATTTAACAAAACATAAATTATAAAACATAAATAAATTTAAGTTTGCGTTTTTATTGTATTTTAATTGCATAAAAATAAATTTTTAAAAATAAAAAATTAAACAAATTTTTTTTCTTAATATAGAAAAAAACAACCAAAAAACACAGGTGCGTCGTTGGACACACGAGAGAAGCGAAGCTTTTTCGCAGTTACATACATAGATTTGATAGCATAATAATTTTTTTCTTTTCAATAAATTAACTTTTAAATTCAAAAATTTAAAATATAAAATTAATTACATATATACAGAAAACATATTTACTGCTTATATTTCATTGTTGAATGTCAAATTTCCACGCCAATTGCATATACGGGCATATAATGCCAGCGACTCTCCATTTTAACTCTCCACACATGGTTGTGAACTTGGCTGTACTGAAGAAATTTTTTCCTTCAACAGCGTACTGCGTAGCGAAAAATCTGTCTAAAATTTTTCAGATTTCACTCCAAGCAAATCAAAGAACGACGAGTAAAAAACTTCAAAAATATATTAAAATATATATTAAAGAACGCACACGAAACAAAATTTAACAAACATTTTAGATACCTTGCCGATTTCATGCATGCGTTTGTTAATTCCATATTTATTAATATCATCTATTTTTTTGACACTTAAAACATAGAGTGTAAATTATTATGTAGAGATTGCAACAACTCTGCTAACAGTGTTAACAGAGTTATATCACTTAAAAACATGAAGAAAAAAACTCTGTTAACCTCTGTTAACACATGCCAGAGATTTAGCAGAGTTGATGCAATCTCTAGTAATAACCCTGTAGGAAAATCAACTAATTTAAAAGTAGTTGATAAAGTAGTTTTTTGTCAACCACAACTAGTTGAAATTCTGACTTTTTTCCATAGAACGAACTAACATATTTTGTATGGTGATGTCCGCTAAATAAGTCAATTGACTTTCGTTTGCATATATTTTCAACTACTTGTTAAATTAGTTATATTTAAATTATTTTTTTAATTACTTTAAAATTACCAATTGAAAACTATTACTGATGGCCTAAAGTTAATAATATTTGATAAAATAACATGGTTAAATATACATAAACTTTTAATCTAATAAAAATTTGCAATTAAAACATGTGAAAATCAGAGTAGTTGCCGCCTTAATATAATTCAAAGTAAATTATCAATCACTTTTTTTTAAGTAGTATTTCAATTACTTTATATATAATGCAATAACAGCTATTTAGAATTGAAGTGGATAACGGCTTAATATAATTCAAAGTATTTCATATACTGGTTTATTTTAAATTAGTTTTTTAATTAGTTGTTTTTAAAAACAAGTTAGTTTGTTCCTATAGGGAATTTATACTCTATGCCAACAACACCACAAACGCATTCACAATACAAACACATCGATGCTAAAGACACCTTGTGGCAAATAAAAGCAAATTTTTGTAGCATAGCAAATACACAATCCTCTATCTATTGATAGATGGTGACGATATACTACAGCATAGCTTCTGTTATAACTAAGATTAAATTAACAACTGTTTTCCACAACTCTTTGTGGCCTGGTGGGTAGTGTGCTGGGCTATCAGTTAGGAATACACGGGTTCGATCCCCACGGGAACCAAAACATATTTAAAGTATTAAATTTTCTTGTTGCAATAAGCGCTAGCAACAAAGAAACCATCAATATTCCAAGAAAAAATCTGTCGAAAATTTTTCAGATTTCACTCTAAGCAAATCACAGAACGAGGAGTAAAAAGCTTCGCTTCAAAAATTCTATTGTAGCACCTTCTGGCGGTTATCCTAGAAAATAATAACCTAAAATAGATTCCTTATCTTAAAGACCCCCATGACAAGTTTTTATAAAAAAAAATTAATAAAATTTGTAATTTCATTTCTATGAGAATGTTTTTTTTTCGACTTGCAAGCTTAAACGAATTTTCCGGCAGCTCGATATTGACTTCAGACCAATGGTCTCTTGGGCAAATTTTCTTAGAATTGCCCGTAGATTTCTTTTTTGGTATACTCTTTGCTTAAGAGTAGCCAAAAAATTTAACACGTCCTTATGTGTTTATATTACTTTAACTTTTGTCTTAATAAGTATTTTTCCATAAAACTTTATATACATATTTCTGACATATTGTAGACCAGAATAATGTAAAAAAATTAATCACCTATTAAATAATGTTCGTTCCATCAAATATGTTTTTACCTTTGTGTTTCACAAAGAATCTCCAAACAATTAGTCAGCAAAACTTGATAGCTCGAGTTCGAACACCGATAAACGCAGCAATAATGGCAATTTCCACTTTGGAGAATCGAGGAGATATTTTAAAAAACTTCAACAATTTGTCATCCCTTTTGCTCACCAAGCAATAAAGCTTTAAAATAAAACTATAACAAAAATGAACGCAATTTTGTTGACACATTCCTATGTGATAAAATTAAAAATTATATTTTTCTATTATTTACTTTTTTTTTTTTGCTTTATTCAGTGCTTTGCTTATTTTAGCAACGCTTTAAAAAAACTACAAATATTTATCATGAAAACACTTTTGAGTAATAACAATACAAAAAAAAAATATATTTTTTAAAAAATTATCGCTTTTAGCAAAGCTTGCTTGAGCTGTGACTTGACTTGGGCCTGTGGCGAAAGTTTGTTGCACTCTACGAAATGCGTTCCTTTACTTTCTTGTTGTTGTGCCTTATACATTTTTTTGTTTTTCTTTAAGTTCTTATGTGTGCTATTCGTGTTGTTCTTTTTCATTTACATTATTCCAGACTTTGCCTACCTCAACGCATTCTGCGTTCTTCACCAGCAGCTGGGCCACCCTTCACTGCGGCCCTGCCCCGTGCCTGTCTAGTCGGCCACTCTTAACTCTACTGAGCGTCGCACACCACTGCAGCCACTTGTTGCTGCCTTTATTTGCTGAATTTATTAATTTATTTGCTGCTGACAATATTTGCTCAATGATTATGAAGTTGAAGTTTTTATTTTTGATTTTCTGTTTTTTGTTTTTTTCACTCAGTGGTTATTTTTGTTAACAATTCTATTTTGTAGTAAGAGCTTTTTTTATGAAAATTAATTTGTTAACAACTTGTTTGAGTCAAGTTCTGTGCATAAAACAACGCAAATTGTTTTTAAAATTTTTGTCACACCATCATTTTTTTCAAGTGTTCTTATCATGGTTAATATTGTTTTTAAATTTTATTGAAATTTTTAAAAATTTATTTAATCCAAAAATTGTAAGTTTGTTTGACACATTTTTGAAACGAAAAATGGTACTTAACGATGGTTAATCTCAGTAAAGTAATAAGTGCACTTTTGTACGAGGTGTTCATCTGCATTTTCAAATCTATCAAAATATCTGCATTGTGTAAAATAATTCAGGCCTATCGGGAATTCCGAAAGAAAAAAATTGACTGGAAGTATTGAATCCAATATTGAAGCATTCATATAGTTCGCAGATTGTAATTTGGGTGCAAGAACGAATTTGTATTAGGGCTATTTACAAACTGGAGTATTTGGCATTGCAAATTTATGCAATTGTAAAAATTTGCCATCAATCGTGAGCGGTCTTTTTTGGTTTAATTTGCAATACTAATTGCAAAGAATTAAATTAATAGTTGATTACTCACTGACTCTTTAATAAGTTTTTTATTGGGGTTTTCCGTTTAATTCGATTTTGTTTTTACTTATTTTCCAAATCTTTGATTTTAGCGACTTTATTTTTTGACAATCGGCTGTTTGCCTAGAGTTCAGTATTGCATACCATATGTATAGGAAATATAAACTATGGATTTTTAGTGTTGCAAATTTACACAAGCGCAGTAAATGCATATTTTGTTAGTGTAGAGCAATAAATATACTCTACCGTTTTGTAAATGCAAGACCATTTGCACCTGATTGTGAACAGCCCTATTGTAATCATAATTGGTGTGTATTCTTATTGTTCTTGAATATAGGACGCAGGTCATGTCAAAAGTCATGATTTGGCACCCGGTTAATTTTTTTTTGGTTGGCAAGAATCTTTTGTTTGTTGCACGGAACATTCAATAAGAGTGTTTTGAATACAAAAGGTGTCCCATAAGTCACTTGCTTGCTTTATTTTCTGGATGTTTTTGCTGAAATAATTCTGAATCAAATGCTGCAATGGTCAGTTGAATTTCCTGTTTGAGATCCAGAATCGTTCGGGTCTAATTGGCGTAGGCCTAACCTTTGAGGGAACCCCAAAGGAAAAAGTACAACGACATTAAGTTGCATGATATCGGTGGCAATAAGCATGGTCGTGCGCACGGGGATAATTTTGAGGGTTAAAGCCCCCCAGGAGTGCTGCGAACTATACTTTTCGAATTCACTGAACTTCCTGATAATGGAAAATGCCAATGAAGTAAAGCTTAATTCATTATGATTTATTAAAATTTATCATGATTCATCATCATGATTGAGACTTTTTGCATGACGATTCTTTCGACTGATGAATGAAGTGAAACTTTGGCGAACGCGTATTTTTGATGAAAATATCACCAGCCCTAACAAAGCTCTTGATATCTGCGATGCAACTGATTTTCCTAATGTTTACCAAATCTTACTTGTTATGGTTACGTTACCAGTAGTATTTTTGACATTTTTATCAGATTTTTTTGGAAGAAGTTTTTTGAATTTCAAGCATGAATTGAATTGAATTTTAAGTTGGTGAATGAATGAAAACAGATATTTTCTAAGACTTTGAGTCAACATTTCGAAAGACAAATGTCCAGTTTACTTAAATGTACATATATCAGAAGATTTGGCATGTTATTGGTCATACATTCATTTCAGTTGAACCATGTAATTTGGAAATTCTTAAAAGATTTAGGGAAACTACATCGTTCAACTGAAATGTATGTAATACATTTTACGAAAAAAATTTATTTAAATCTAGTCAACTTAGTTATGTTGTAATTCATAATAGAGGCCTTAATCTAAAATGGCTTTGCATCTTTCAATACAAAAATTAACCTACAGTTAGATCCAAACTCAAACCCCTTTATTTGTTTTTTAAAAATATAATTTTTTTAAAATTGTATGTTTTACTAGCAGGACCCCGTAGTCCGCGGCCTCGCCACGGACGATTTCTTTTCTAAATAAATACGAAACCAATGCTGGTTAAAGTATTACAATATTAGTACATGATTACTCTTATGTCTTCCGTACTATCCAAATTTTAATTGTACTACTATTACAGAACAGACGTACCACCCAAATTAAAAATGTTCCACTATTTGTTCAATTTGAAAAACTCGGATTTAGTATTGTGCTCAATTTTAGCATTTACACATGCAACCACAACTTTTTTGAGCATACTCAGCATCACTCTTTTCACTTGTCGTCGTTTGACTTTGCTGTTTTTGAGTTTTACTATACACAGTCAACAAAAACATTTCAACAAAAGTCTTTTTTGTTAGTTCAGAACGTATTGTTAATACGTTGATATTTTATTAGACTGATTGATATATTAGACTGTCTTTTTAACCCAATTTGTTCACTCGATTTTAAATGGAAAAAAATCTGCAAAGAATTATGACATTTAAATATTTTTGTTATGACATAACATATGACAATTGTTTTCTTCTTTCCTTCTTTTCCTCTCTTTAACAATATACTTTTTATTAAAATTATACGGAAAATGGTTTTTGGCGGAAATTTTTCAATTTTAAGACATAAATTTCTATTTTAAAATAGTCGTCGGGTTTTTATTATGGCGTGCTGTAAGTGTGTTTTGTTTTTTTTTTTTTTTGCAATTTTTTTAAAAGCACGCTACCTTGGTACTATTATTTTTGTACTGGTTGTTAATGATTCATATTTGCTTCGGCAAAGTAGTTCTAATTGACTTGCTCTACAACTTTGCTGAGCATACTATACAAATAAGGCATGCATTGAACTTGTTTAGAATTTTTATATAATTTTGCACACTTGAAAAATATTTGTAGCGTTATTTTCCCAGTTTTTGTTTTTTCACTGTTATTACTTGACGTAAATGAAAATTTATTGAGGTCTTGTTTGATTACGTTGAATAATTCTGAAACTAAAATGTTCGTCACTTTTTTGATGATATCGATGATTTTGGATACGGACGAACAACACAAAAAATTCGTACAATGTAAGTTTTTAAAAAATAAACAATTCTAACGCACAACACCCTATCGTTGGAACTAAAAAAATCGTTGGTGCTACATATACGAAAATAACGAAAAATACAAAAAAGTCATCAATATGATTCTAGCCATAGCTTGTTTGGAAAGTAATAAAAAAAAATCAGAATAACTTTGCCCTAGGAAGTATGAACAAATTTTCAACCTCTCTCAAGTTACAATCAGTAAAAAAATAATAAAATCTAAAAAAAAACAAACTTAAAAAAATTCACTTAAACCTGAAAAATTTTTAGATAACCTCATTCACCAAACCCTTTGTGATTTTGAGTACCTTTATATGTCTTCTTTAGCTTGGTGCTTAAATCATTTCATTCTGAAAAATTTTTCGCACAGTGTTATAATTTAAATAACAAATATTTTATAAGAAAAAATATCGTATTTTTTCCAATATCGTCATAATTTGTTAACTTTATTCTTCTGAAAAAACATTTTAAGATTTTAACATGCATACGGAATTGCTTCACCTCTTTTAAAGTATAGTGAAATCACGAAATATGCCAGCAATTTTGAAATCTTAACATTACTTAAAAATTTCGTATCTTACCTGCAAAGTAAAAAAGATATCTTTACCAAGATGACGCGGAAGTAAGTTCATATTTTTTCAAATGTTTCTGCGACTCAATTCTAACATATTTTTATTTATGAAGTGATTGAAAAAAAGGAGCAATCCTGACTCATTGTCAATAAGTTTTGATTTCAAGCTTAAGTAAAAGTTTTAGTTAAGCCCTACGTTTTACTATTGATTATTTAATTTTTCGCATTAATAAAAAATTTTAAGACTGCAGCCGAAATTTTTGTGCAAAGAAACTATTCGTACTTAAAATGTATTTTGCGAATCTTGTATTACTTTACTTACTGTTACTTAAAAAAGACCATTAATAAAAACCTTTGGCTACACATAAAAGATACATTTATTTCAAGAAAAAGTTTGTAATTATTTTATCCATACTACCCCGTACTACTCAAAAACCGAAATAGTACTTCTCAAAAAAAGTTCAAAAAAAAAAAAGCAATTTTTTTCCAAAAATTTTTGTAGATACAAGAAGTTATTATTTTTTTTTTTAAATTTATACAGCTTATTGTTTTAAAAATAATTTTCTGGCTTTTATCTGGCTTTTTAGGGCGCTGAAAATGACATTAAAAAAATGACATCCAAAACGGTTCGATAGATATGGCCTTTCCCATGTTTCAGAAATAAAAAAATCAAATGCCATTTTAAAGTAAATACCATTAATTCAGAATCCCCCCTACGCACGACTCCCGTGGGGTCTGTTTTAAATTACAGTGAAAGTTATATTTAAAAGACAAAATCACAAACAACTTTGAACTAAGATTCATTGAAATTTAACCAATATATTTTGAGTTATCTATCTGTTAAGTATACATTTATTTACTGAATTTTATCATTACACAACACTGTTTAGAACATAAGCATATTGACACCTGTAATGGTTTAGTACTTTTGACATGTACTCTTATAATGAATTAATAAATGATCAGTTTGTTCTCAACCTGATACTCGAATACACAACATATTGGCGACGAGGTTTTTGTGTTAAAAGTTTTTAAATAAAAAAAAAAAATGACAGAAACATCGACAACGACGATGACCAAAATGGTCCAAGCATCGAGTATTCCCGAATTTTCGGCAGCTGACAATTGGAAATTGTGGCATGAAAGGTTGGAGTTGCATCTAGTTGAGATAGAGTGCACCAAGGAAAGTGGAAAAATTTCCACGTTGTTAAAAAGTATCAGCAATGAAGTTTACGGAATTTTACACAGCACTTGCAGTCCTGAGCTTCCCAGCGCGAAAGGCTATGGTGATTTGTGCGAAATTTTGGAGCGCCATTTTACTCCACCCGTCATTCTGTTCCGCGAAAGAAAACATTTTTATGCAGCAAAGAGAGCAGGTAATGAAACGGTGGCTGAGCGGTATGCTCATGTAAAAAAATTGTTATTGCATTGCAAATTTGGAGCAATTGAAACAAAGATGGAAAGAGAAAACCGTGTATCCACTGTGGTTGGAAGAATCACACGTCAAACAACTGCAAGTACCGCAAAAGTGTTTGTCACACTTGCAACAAGCAGGGTCACCTTGCAAACATGTGCCGTAACAAAAATAATAACATTCAATTTATAAATTTAAAAGATGAAGTTAATGAAAGTAATGGTATATTTGATTCAATTTACAGTATCTCTGCAGCGGATCATAGCAAGAAAGATGACCAGTACGAGCTCTCAGTGGATATTAATGGATTCCGGTTTAATGTAACGTGCGATACGGAGCACCTTGCTCTTTAATGCCAATTAATACATTTGATGCATATTTTGAAAAGAACTTGCTGCAGAGATGTTCGACTTCATACACTGGGTATGGTGGCGAACCTGTTAAGGTTGTAGGTGAGTTTGATGCAATGGTATGTTATCGTGGACAAAAAGTAGATGGTAAAATTATTGTAACAAACACAAATCGACCAACCTTGTTAGGGAGAGATTATTTACGAAAATTTGGTTTCGAGTTAAAAATAAATAACAATTCAGATCAGTCAGTTTGTGGAGTAAATTTCGTTAGTTCATACAATGCAGTTGTTGCACAATTAAGAAATGAATTTGGTGACGTTTTTAAATCGGATTTAGGTAGGTATAACGTGAGCAGCTTAAAGTTGCAGTTAGAAAAAAAATGTAACCCTATCTTTTGCAAAGCACGAACAGTACCATTGGCATGGCGTGAAACAATAGGAAATCAGCTAGACGAGATGGTTCAAAAGGGTATATTAATACCAGTTGATAATTCTGAATGGGGAACACCCTTAGTTTCAATATCAAAGCCAAATGGACAGATAAGAATCTGTGGTGATTATAAGTCCACTGTGAACCGATTCTTAATGGATTTTAAATATCCACTTCCTAGAATAGATCAAATTTTTGCTTCTATGCAGGGAGGCAAAATTTTTACCAAACTTGATTTATCTAATGCGTATAACCAGCTTGTTCTTGACGAGGAGTCACAAAATTTGTGCACATGGAGTACGCACAAAGGTATTTTTAAAATGACGCGCCTGCCATTTGGCATCAAAACAGCCGCCTCTATTTTTCAGAAAACTATTGAAGGCTAATTGAGTGGCATTCCTAATGTGTTTTGTTATCAAGATGACATCACAATTGCAGGAAAAGACTTTTCGGAGCATTTAAAAACTATCAAAACTGTTTTGTCTAAAATTCAATCGGCAGGTTTGAGGCTCAACATTGATAAATGTGAGTTCTTTAAAAGAAAAATTTCATATTTAGGTTTTGATATTGATGAAAACGGTTTAAGCAACAATGAAGATATGGTCAAGAGCATTATTAATGCACCCAGACCTACTGACCTTTCTCAATTGAGAGCGTTCATAGGCATGGTAAATTACCATTCAAAATTTATTCCTAACTTTGCACAAAAAATGCTTCCGCTGTACAAGTTACTTCAGAAAAATAATAAATTTGTTTGGGACAAAGCTTGTCAGGAGACATATGATAATTTAAGAATGAGATCTGTTCAGATAAAATTTTAGTGCATTTTAACCCAAAATTACCGATCGTGCTCTCCACAGACGCTTGCAACGCGGCTGTAGCTGGAGTGCTGTCACCAATTTATGATGATGGCTCAAAAAGACCAATTGCTTTCATTTCGAGAGCATTGAATAGAGCAGAAGTTAATTACAGTACTATTGAGAAGGAAGCACTGGCGATAGTTTACAGTGTCACGAAATTAAAACAGTATTTATTGGGGGTATTTTTTACTCTTGAAACAGATCACAGACCTCTGGTAGCATTGTTTGGTGAACATAAGGGAATTCCACCAATGGCTGCCGCCAGAATGCAAAGGTGGGCGTTTATTCTATCAGGCTTTAACTATTCAATCAAATACATTAAAGGTTCTTTAAATAATGCGGATAGTTTATCTCGCATTTCGCAGTCGACAACGATTGAAAATTTAAATGAATCGACTTACATAAATTATGTAGGGTACGTCAATTCCGTTCAGCTTAATTATAAAAACATTGCGATAGAAACTCGCCGAGATGCTGTTTTGTCTAAAGTTATGCACTCTATTCAAAATGGAACACTAGAGAACTTGAGAGACAAAGAGTATGAGCCATTTTCTAACAAAGCCCTCGAATTGAGTGTTGAATCGGGCTGCGTGTTATGGGGTTATCGCACGGTAATTCCAGTTAAGTTGCGTAAAGCTATTTTAGAAAGTTTTCACAGCTCTCACTTAGGCATAGTAAAAACCAAAGCCCTAGCTAGATCTTTTATTTGGTGGCCTAATGTGGATAGAGATATTGAGTTGTTAGTAAAAGGTTGTGAATCGTGTCAACTTACGCAATCAAGCCCGGAGAAGAGTTCTCTGATAACGTGGACACCGACAGATTCAGCATGGAAACGTGTCCATGTGGACTTTGCCGGGCCCGTTAATGGATTTTACTTATTTATTATAATCGATTCATTCTCTAAATGGATAGAAGTGTTCAAAACCAAAGACATAACTAGTGCTTTCACTATTAGTAGGCTTCGTGAAGTTTTTTGCAGATTTGGTTTAGTGGACACTCTCGTCAGCGATAATGGGCGACAATTTACATCGGCTGAATTTAAAAAATTTATGATCAACAACAATATAAAGCATGTATTTACAGCTCCTGGCCATCCTGCTTCAAACGGACAGGCCGAAAATTTTGTAAAACCCTTAAAAAAATCGTTGGCAGCTAGTTTAAATCATAGCAAGGCTGAGAATTTTGATATAATTCTCAATAGATTTCTTTTTGATTATCGCATAACGAAACATTGTACAACTAACGAGTCTCCAGCTAAGTTATTGCTTGGCAGAGAACCCAAGTCGCGTTTTAGTTCATTAAAACCACCTTTAGTTAAGGATGCTATAATCAAAAATCAACAAATTTCTGTAGAACACCACAAAGGCAAACGCAACTTTTCGTTCAACGTAGGACAAAAAGTATTAGTAAGAAACTACTCGAACCCTAACAAGGGTAGTTGGTCACCAGGAACTATTAAAAATCAATTAGGTCCACGAAATTATACTGTTTTACTATCACATGAAAATCGAACTATCAAGCGTCATCTTGATCAAATTCGCAACGCCGAACTCAATGTGGGGGTCGAGCACTTCTGCAGCAAGTCCACAAGCGAAAGTCCAACGCACGTTAAGCCGGAGTTTGTAACGGATACTGGGGGTGATTCGCTTGGTGATCCGCTTGCAGAGGAAGAAGAGGTACCAGAAGCTGAGTTGAATAGAAATAAAATATTGCCACCTAGGGATAGTAAAAAGCGAGCGATTGAAGCTATGCAAAATGCAAAGTATTAAGAATTCAAATATATCCTTAATTTCATATATTGTAGACATTAATTTAATATCTATATATATCTTCATTTTCATAACTTTTAAATTCATAAGTATATCTTTAATTTCATAAATCGTTAACATTATTTTATATATCTTCATTTTCATAACTTTTAAATTCATATAACTTTAATTTCATGTCTTTAATTTGAATTGTATAAAAAAAATCATGTCTTTAATTTGAATTATATAAAAAAAAAAAAAAAAAAAATTTAGAAAGGGGTTGTTAAGTATACATTTATATCAACTGAATTTTATCATTGCACAACACTGTTTAGAACATAAGCATATTGACACCTGTAATGGTTTAGTACTTTTGACATGTACTCTTATAATGAATTAATAAATGATTAGTTTGTTCTCAACCTGATACTCGAATACACAACACTATCGAACCGTTTTAAAAAAACTAGTTTCGAGGAAATCGCGTTTAAAGTTCTTTTTTTTCAAAATTTTGCATATAATTTTAAAATTATCGGTTGATAACTTACTATTATTTAATCTGTAATACCAGGTATCGATTTAAAAACATGTATGTGTATTCTAGAAACTATATGTTAAAAAACACATATGAAAATAGTGATGATATCCCGGAAACCTCAATTATGGACAGCCATAACACGGCTTAAGAACTACTAAGCCGGGAGAGCCGACGGTCTACCAGCTGAGCTGTTTAAGAACGGAGGCGAAGCTTTGTTTAAGTGCATTCACGAGCTTTTATGCAGAATATGGTCGAAGGAATACATTCCAAACGATTGGATCCTCAGTGTATTCTGACCAATCCACAAGAAAGGCGATCCCACCATTTGTGCCAATTACCGCGTATTATGTGAAAGACTGAAGCCCATCGTAAACCAACTCATTGGGCCTTATCAGTGTGGCTTTAGGACTGGAAAACCTACCACCGACCAGATATTCACGCTACGAAAAATCTTGGAAAAGACCCTAGAAAACCAAATCGACATCCATCATCTTTCTGTCGATTACAAAGCCGCTTTCAACAGTCCAATAAGGAATCACCTATACTGCATCATGTCTGAATTTGGTATACCTGCAAAATTAATCCGTCTATGCAGGATGACACTGAGCAACGCCAGCAGTGCAGTTAAAAGGGGCAAGAACCTCTCCCCCACATTTGCGCCCAAAGAAGGTTTCAAACAAGGTGATTCCTTATCGTGCGACTTTTTTAACCTAATAATGGAGAAGATTATTCGAGCTGCTGATCTGAGGCAAAGCGGCACAATATTCTATAAGAGTGTTATGCTGCTAGCTGATGCTGATGATATCGATATCATTGTCCATAATGCACGCGAAGTCTGTGCAGCATTCTACAAATTAGAAAAAAAGTCAAGTCACATGGGTCTTGCAGTAAACGCAGGTAAGACGAAATATCTAGTGTCAACAAACAAACAGTTCCAGCGTATTGGCACCCACGTCACTGTTGACATCGGATCCAGCACGAACTCCACCAACGATATCAGTAAGAGAGATAAAACGAAGGATAACTCTTGCCAGCAGGTGTTACTTTGGGCTCATTAGGCAATTGGTAAGCAGAGCATCTCTCGAAGAACAAAAGTCACGCTCTATAAGTCACTAATAATGCCCGTACTGTTATATGCAGCACAAACCTGTACGTTAAGCAGCTCTGATGAAAAGACTTTGGGAGCGTTCGAGAGAAAGAGCCTTCGCAAGATCTACGGACCAATCTGCGTCAATGGCGAGTACTGAATACGATGGAACGATGAGCTGTATGAGCTATACACCGGCATTGACATAGTAAAGCGCATGAAAATCGAGCGGCTTCGCTGGTTAGGTCATGTTGAGCGGATGGAAGACGACGCTCCAGCGAAGAAAATATTAGATTCGGTACCCAGCGGCGGCCAACGCAGAATAGGACGACCGCATCTCCGTTGGAAGGACCAAGTAGAGGACAACCTGACGGAACTTGGAGCTTCCAACTGACGCCAGTAAGCATAAAACAAAAATGGCTGGCGCAATTTCTTACAACAGACGAAAACCGACTTATGGTTGTAGACGCCATCCAAGCAAGTAGTATAAAAAGCACATTAAAAAAACCAATTTTTTTTTAAAATTTACACGTATATTATACCTTAGTACCTATACCTTATTACTTTAGTACCTTTTTTAGTAAATAAGAAATAAACAAAATGAATATCTCGTACTTTAATGATTTGACGAAAAAAAGTAAAAATATGAAGATTTTGCATTAAAGCTATGATATGCAACAAATTGGACCATACATTTGGTAATAATTCAACAATTTTTTGCCAAATCGGACTATAAATAATATTTTTGATCATAATTCAACACTGGCCAATTTTTTTCAAACATTGCTTGCTTACCCTTACCAATATATATTTCGAATATGAGCCAAATCGGTCTATAAATATGAGTTTTCGTAATATCTTGACTCCAGCTCCATCTAGCTCCATTTTGCGCATAAACTTTGTCCTGGTAGCTACAAAATACAACAATACAGTAGGCGTGGCAACATTTATATGCATATTGATCGCTATTTGGACCCATAGCACCTACATACTAAGTTTCAATATGCAAACATGTACAATTAAGGAATTAAAATGATTTCGTAAAAGTGGGCGTATGTATAGTCTGACCACGCCCGTTTTTGGAACAATTACCGACATAAGCACACAAAGTAAATTACCAAATTTTAGTTTAATTCGACCGAGACCGTCTGAAATAAAAGTAAAGGTTAAAGTAGGCATGGCAAATCTTACATAGCCTATCACGATTTCGCTGAAATAACAAATCGGTTGGTACCTATATCGTTAATTTCTGACCTATGAAAAGCGAACCCCATTCCTCTAACCTTCTTCATCTGCATCGTTCATATAATAGTATTGGTCATATTGAAAAATTATTTCAGATGTTCTTGCTATCACATTCATAAAATAATTTTTAATTTTCTTCTTCTTTGCTTTCTTGCTACATACAAAAATGAACACACACAACACTATAAAAAAAAAAAAAATTACAACGTTTATTATACCGATCGCGCCATCATTTTTTCTGCTAGAATGCGTTCCATCAGAAATATTTTTATATTTAAATTCAATTATTCGTTGTTTTCGACGTTGTCGTAGTCATCGCTGTCGTTGATTTGCGATTCAAAAGAATTATTAAAGAATTGACTTTATTTCGGACTTTATTTTCGAGACTCAAGGCCTCGTAGAATCAGGCATGGAACTCGTAGCAGTTGTTGACACGAAAGAGCAGCAACAACAAAAAAAAAAGACAAAAAGCAAAGGAAAACTTTAGTGATACGACACACTCATCATCATCCAAGTTGAGGCAGGCGCTGTACATCGCAATACTTTATCGTCTGTTGTTTACATTCAGATAATTCGACGGTTTCAGCTCCTCAATTCGTAGTTCAAGATTTTATTTTACTTACTTTTTTCGATATTTCTTATTGTTATTTTTTACACATTCTTAATATAATTATTTAGTGTTTAATTTCTTTCTTCGAATACATTTTTACAGTTCAAAAAGTTGAAGGCAGTCTGAGTTTGTTTACATCGCGTCAATGCAATCTTTTAAGTACACGCAACGTTTTTTTTTTGTTATTTCTACACGTACAAATAAAAACATAAAAAGGCAGTTTAAATGGAGATATGCCCGTATAAATACATTGTTAAAATCACAAACTTAAATTAATTCTTGGTACAAATATTTGAATTGAAAAGTTATAGGGAGGGTGAACTTTTGATTCCGGGTTAGCTAGAGTTATAAAAATTAAACATGCTATGCCAAAAAACAGTTTTGTCTGAACTCTGGTATTTACTCTTGATATCTATTTCAAATTTTATTTAAAATTTATTTTTAAAATGCTTTAAAAAAAGAAACAGTTTTGATAGTATCGTAAGTGTGGACGTAGATTTTTTGTTTTTGTTCATTTTTATGTTGGTTAAAAATAAATGTAATTCAATCTTATGTTTAATAAATAGAAAAAAATATTTTTAAATATATATATTTAATAATATAAAATTGTTATTTTTCCTGCAGTAAAGAACTTAAATATATTCTAAAATAAAATTGAAAATTTAAATTTTAACAAACAAAATATATTTTTAATACGAAATATATGAACGATTCCACAATTATATTTCATGTAATTGTGTAAAATTTATATAGGCTAGAGAGTGCAAACATGAATTTTTCTCCCAGTGAGGACCAACCAGACCAACAAGTGCATACATCAACATTGTATGATAAGTACTTTAAGGACACCAAAGGCTCAAAGTGTGACATAATAACGATTTCTGATCGCTATCAACCACCCGACTAACCTTCGAGAATGACGTAATTCTACGTCAAAACTTGTCTGATGAAATACTGAATAAAGCATTGAAAAAAAACTTTATGCTCTCATAGTAAAAATATTTCACAACAAGGAGTGAGATCAAAACTTCATTCCTTACTTGAACAAAAATTAAGAAAAAGCAAAAATCTTTGTGTCGTGTGTTCAAAAACTGTTTTTAATATAGTGTCGTGTGTTAAAAAAATAAAAATGTAGCTATTATTTTTTTCTTTAAATTCATAAACAAATGTAATTTTATACCATGTACAATCTCGTACACTTTTCGTACTCTTTTTCGTCATATATGCAAGCAACACGCAGGCGCAGGTTCTACCTATTTGACGTTCGCTGGAAGACTGAATTCTGGGATGTTTCTGTACGTGAGATTAATACATCCCTATAGGAACAAACTAACTTGTTTTTAAAAACAACTAATTAAAAAACTAATTTCAAATAAACCAGTATATGAACTACTTTAAATTATATTAAGGCGGCATCCACTTCAATTTTAAATAGTTTTTATTGGATTTTATATGAAGTAATTGAAATTCTACTTAAAAACAATTGATTGATATACTACATTGTATTATATTAAGGCGGCAACTACTCTGATTTTGACATCTTTTAATTGCGAATTTTTTTTAGATTACAAGTTTATATATATTTAACCATGTTATTTCATCAAATATTATTAAATTTAGACCATCAGTAATAGTTTTCAATTGGTTATTTTAAAGTAATTAAAAAAATAATTTAAATATAACTAATTTAACAAGTAGTTAAAAATATATGCAGACGAAAGTCAATTGACTTATTTAGCGGACATCACCATTCAAAATATGTTAGTTCGTTCTATGGAAGAAAGTCAGAATTTCAACTAGTTGTGGTTGACAAAAAACTACTTTATCAACTACTTTTAAATTAGTTGATTTTCCTACAGGGATGTTTTTCTGCACTAACACAATCTCAAGTGTGCTCTAACAGTTTTGCGTCCCGCAATCCTATTCTCCCCCGAATTCATCAATCCATTGATTTTGCTCTCTGCTTGCTCGCTGCTTACACGCAGTCGCAGCACGATTAAGATTTGTGCCCACTCCTACCTTAATGTAATATTATTTTGATTTTTGCTATATATATGTGTATACTCAGAAAAATCTCCTTCCATTAAATTAAGAAACCGTAGCTTCAATTCACAGGCATGGATTTTTCTATATATTATAGAGGTTTCTTCTAAAAAGAAGCAATTTTAACATGGTTTAATGAAGTGAAGTCTTGATTTCGAAATAGTATGAAGAAAAACTATCTTTATATAAAGTCCACTGCATGCAACGCTGAACAGCAGTGATTTCTAAAATTTGGAGAATATTAGTTTAAAAGATGATTAGTGTAAAAGATTTAATTTAATTTTATCTTTAGATTTAAAGATAAAAAGATTTAAAAGGTTTAATTCCTAAATAAAAAAAAAAATGTTTTCCATTATAAAAAAAACTTATGTCACATATTTTTTATTTCAAAAATAAAAAATAAAACAAAAACTGTCTAAGCTCTTATTTGAACCGCGGATCCCTTAACTAGTAATCGGTTTGCTTAGACCGCTGGGCACTGAAGCAATTTTTGGATTGTAAATCAAGTGCTTATATGATTTCATGATAGTTAAACATTCAAAGATGTTTTACTTATATTTCTTGAAAAAATGCTTTCAACAACGATTTTAAAAAACAACGAAACCATGCGCAATTCATAAAAACTTTTTGATTCCTACATCTTAACGCGGCCAATAACTCAGTGGAAAGTCGTTCGACTGGAATGTTCTATGCCACGGTTCGAGCCTCAGGTTGTGCGAAGTTAATAAAACTCCTAACAAAGTTTTCAACAATCATAACAATTACATTAGAAATTAAACGTTCGACTAAAATAGAATTCTATAAAATTGAACATTATTAGAATTGAAAAAAAACTTTCTCTAATAAGAAAACAACTTGTGTCACTTACATACCATATTTTTTATTTCAAAAAAAGAAAAAAAAAAATAAAAAATAATTGAGCCTCGATCTGAACCGTTGACCTCTTAACTAGTTATCGGTTCGCTTAGACCGCTGGGCTGCCGAAACAATTTTTGGCTTGCAAGCTGAGTGCATATATGATTTCTTGCTGGATGATTTTTATTCATCCTTGGAAGTTTGCTTTTATTTCAGACATATTTTTCCTATGCGATTTTCTGATTTTCAGAGAAAACTTTCTTTAAACTATTTCACACTTCTGGGTGTCGATTTGACTAAAAATATGTACTTCGCTTTTCGAAAATCAACCATGGCGCTAAATGAACCCCAAATTTCTAACGATTGGGTGCTGTTTTTCTAGATATTCTCGAAATTTCTTTCTGAGTGTAGTAAATCGCACCGTGATTTAGCTAACATTTGCTGACTTGTATTTAAGTAAAACAATTGCTTAATTTTAGCAAAACAGTTTTCTCCGGGAAGAAACCGAGACATATTAGAAACAAAAATGCTCGAAAAAGTCTGAAAAGCAGATTGCCACGTGCAAAACCTGGGCTCTCATCATGTATGGCGAGAATCGTTTGACGATATCGTTTTGACGATACTTTACTATCACTTAACCTACAAATTTTACTATCGTCATAACGATATCGATTTTCTCGCTTCATGTATGTCTAACAGCTGTCAAATGCTATCGTTTTGACGATTGAATTGCACGATAGATAATTTGGTATCGTTTGGGCTTTTTATTTGTGATAGTAATTTATAAAATTTATTTAATAAATAATAAATTTAATTTATTTAAATTTATAAAATTTAAATGTATTGGAGCCGCAATTTAATTACTTTTTTGTTTGCCGATGAGGAAGAGAACATATTGAGTTGTTGCGACAACGCAGGATCCTTCGGGATAACTCGAATCCTTGATGTCTTTCATTAAAAACGTATGTGTTGTGCTTACAATATTTCAGTGTACGCAGTGCTAATAAATTATTTTCAATAAATTTAGCTTGCGTGCTTGCGACCTAATTGTTGACCAGCTGCAGGTGTCCATCAACGAAATTGATTCGTATATTAATTTGCTTAGGAGCAATTAATTTTACCTAAAATATGATTTTGAATACATTAATACGGAAGTATTTGGTTGAAAAGTCAACAATACTTACATTTTTCGAAGCACAACCAACAAGAAAAAAATTAAGAAAACAGTGATGCATTTATATGAAGCAAACACTTGACGATATCCTTGAAGAGTGTCGTTTGAACGATGATCGTTTTGAAAGTTACATGATTAGAGCCCAGGCTACGTTAGCTGTACAAGCGTCTAGTGAAAGAAAAATTTGACTGCATTATAATGGACTACGAGACAATTCTACGCAAAACATAAAGGCCAAAATGTAGATAACTCAGTCATCTAAATTAAACTGGAAAAGTTTGGCCATAAAAATCTGGTCTGGCAAAGTACTTGCAGTTGCGGCTTTTAAACATAAATTTTTTTACAAAAGGCACAATAAAAAACTTATTTAAAACAGTGCTTGAAAAAACGACTAGTTCCATTTTATAAGACGGGCAGGGCATTCTTATGTTGGGGCTTTACTTTATCGATTCGGGGCTTTATTTCGTAGTAGCTGTTATTTCATAATGAAATAAATCCCCATTTTTAGGTTCTTATTTCGTTTTTGTTTTGGGGCCTTATTTCATCATGATGTATTTTTCAGAAATTAGCCATGGTTAAATTAGCTTTCTTACATGTTGTTTAAATCTGTAAAAAATTCTTGAAAACTGTCAGTTTCCAGTTTCCAATCTAGTTCTCAGCTATTTTATTATATCTTTGACCAAACTTAGAAATAACCATAACAGATTATATAAGCATAGACAGATAGCATACATTTTTCATTCACACTAGTGATTCTCTGATTTATCTTAATAGACTCCCAAAAATCTACTCTAAAAAAATGGGGGTTGGGGGAGGAAATTAGATGTACATTGATGGAAGCATTACTGACTTAGAAATGTTTAATAACAAGTTTATGGAAAGGACAGACACGCTGACAATACTGTTGCTGGTGTGATCTTATTAGCTGAAACAAGCCCCTTTGCTAATTCCTTTATTGATATTTTCTGTTCTTTTAATATTAAATTTAAATACATTGAGGTTATACCTTGTGGTAAAAAAGCTTGTGGTCCCTTTTTACCTGTGCTAACTTCAACATATTCACATAAAATTTATATCCATGGAAAGGTAGTTTCGAGTAGATGAGCACAAAATAGTTTTTATTCGAATTTGTTATCTTAAAGATAGGTAAATTGAAGCAAAGGTAAAAAGCCCTTTTTCCTAATGGGACAATGGGAAATCATCAACAGAATACATAGCACACAGCTCTGTTGAACATCGTTGCTTTAGCATACACGAGCAAGAATAGAATGCGAGAGTGACGCAGACACTTAAAAACAGCGTTTAAAAACTTTCAGTTTTTTTCAAGTTTCCTGCTACTGCTTTAACTTGTGCTTCCGAAAAATCAAACAGTCGCAGCATAGGCAGAAGCAGAAATCTAGTTTCAATAGTTTGCATAGTGTTCGGCAGATTGACTGAAACTGTTCGCGAAATCAAAAGTCGAAGCAGCAGCAGTTGTTCATCTTTCGTTAGTCGGCGCAGCAGCAGTTTTTCAACAGTCGTAGCAGACTATTTTGTGCTTATGAGTTTTGCTTATTATTTCTAACTTTGTTTGTTTGCTCGCTTTATTAAATTTTTTCAATTTTGATATGATTGATTGCATTATTATTATATTTGTACAAAAGTTAGAAAGAATAAGCAGATATTAAAGGCGCAAAACGACTGTTTAAAAACTTATGCTTCTCCGACTGACGAAAGTTCGACAACTGCTGCTGCTTCGACTTTCGATTTTTTTCAATAGTTTTCCGAAGTTGTCGACTGCCGAAGCACTTTGCAAACTATTAAAACTAGTTTTCTGCTTCTGCTTATGCTGCGACTGTTTGATTTTTCGAAAGCACACGTTGATTCAGTCGATATCCTTTGAAGTTATCAAAACAGTTAGTGCTTAAAAAAGCAATAATTTTACGACTTTTGCTATTTTGACTGCAGCAATTTAATCACTGCTTAAAAAGAAATGTATATCATTACAGTTGTTGTTTTCTCTTTATTTCTCTATCAACAGAATGAACTTGCACCGCGTCAGCTTAAAAAAAAAACTGTTCAACTGCTGCTTGCTTCATATAACAAATTAACAGACCGATTCTGTCGCGGTAACGTTAATCTTTTTACTGAAAAAATGCACCTTTTGGTAACATTAACACCCTTTTGGTGTTCTGCAACTAAGCGTTACCAGTAAATATTGTTACCATCTTCTTATGTGGTTACAAGTAAAACTGCCAGATGCAAGAAAAGACCTTAACTTCTGCTTAAACGAGCTTACGACGTTTTACAGCTTTACCGAGTGCACAAAATATCGAATACTAAGACCTGTAACGAATTTCGGTAACAAGATTACTATTACCGATAACGCACAGAATCGATCTATAAAAGATATTTATAATTGTTTATTTTGTTTAATATTTCTGTTTAGGCTATGGATTGGTGCGCTCAGCAAAAAAACAAAAGAAAAATTGATTTTGATATGGTCCAATTTTGGCCACAGGCGATACTACATAGTATGATATTAATGTGGAGGTTCCTCCTAAGAACAGTGCAGTAGTCTATGTAAGCTTTGCGGATTGCATAGATTACATTATAAATATTCTTGACGTTATTGATGACATTATATTGTTGGGCGCTTTTAATCAGCCTGACTTAAAATGGCATTATTTTGAAGACACGTCGAGAAAATATAAAAAAAAAAACGAAATGGCCATTTCAGCCCTTGAAAGGACTTTGACCGAGCTTCTTATGATCAATTGGTTTGTGAAGTGTTTGAACACAAATGATCGAGAACTGGACCTACCAGCTGTATGCCGACTCTGAGCGGCTTATGTTCTCAAGAAGCTTTTCATGGCAGTTTTAACTCTCTGAGGTGTGCCACTGTCTGCAGAGAGGTGACGGCCGAACAGAAAAATTAATTCAATTGAAAAAACTTTCTGTGGCAGATGGGGGATTCGAACCCGGGTTCTCTGGAGTATGAGCCACACACTCTACCCACTACGCCACGGCCGCCACAAAAAAAAGAATATATTTGTTTCCGTCGAGAAAATATATTTGTTGATAATTTACATTCTGGCTTACAACAAGTGAGTTGTGTTTATTATAGTATTAAAAACTAATTGACCTGATCTTAACTACAGACATCAATAATGTTGTTATTAAAAGCGCATTTCATGCTTTAACTACCGCTGATAAATACCATCCATCATTGAGTATTTGGTACAAATCTGACTGAAAATAAAGTAAATTCGAATTCAGTAGATTAGCTTTATGAATTCAGTTTTAAAAAAGGCGGACCATTTTAAAGTTGCATCAGTTACTTTACAGTAAATTTTATGTAATTTTAAAATACGTAAATGGAAAAAGCCTTGATAGCCTCAAATTTGCTAGAAATTCTACATACTCCTGGTACACAAAGGATTAAAAGACTCTTTGCAACAACAGGAACAGGGCTTAGTAACAAGGGCAAGCTTAAGAGTAACAAATTTACGGAAATACTAGCCTACGTAAAATTTACTCACTCCTAACGAGTAAAATAAAGATTAGTGAAATAAGGATAGTATTCTAGGATTAATATAAAAAGTCTTGAATATTTCTTCAATTCCCCATCGTTTTTGTGTAATTCTACAAAATCATTGCCACAAAATATAAATCACAAAAATTCTAATGGGATATGAAAATATAACCAAATTGTGAATATTTATTTGTGTGATAAGCTTATCCAAGCATATTTCACAGAAGCCTCTTCCCAAAAGTGACTTTCAACACATAAAACTGATTCGGTTAATCTTTTATGAGTTATACTATAGAAATTGGCTTATAGCAGAAAACCCATTGCTTAGATACTCCGTTTTGGCTTAGATGTATTTACCCACAAACATTAATATATGAGTTTTATACATTTTTTTTTTTTTTTTTAACTAAGAAGATTCCACTTCGACATCCTGCATAGTGGAACTGTTGCCAACGGTTTCTAAGTTGCAAACAAAAGATTAAAACAAATATATTTTTTTTTTGCTTACTTGACAAATCCGATCCAATGAGTAAATCAAAAAAATTTATATTAAAAAAAAAAACAAAATAATAATAAAAATAATGAAAATGCTTTGGTGTAAAGTGCGAAGCTAAAGCATGATGTTAAAAGTGAAACAGCCTTCGGGCAAAAACTGCGTACTCAGTGCAAAATTGCGGAAGACCTATTTAGAGCCCGCACCACCATCGTCTCACGCACCCACTCGGTTGACAAGCTGCACAAAAGTGCGTTTGTTCGCTTAGTTCACCATAAATCCGCCGTTGGCAAAATTTTATTAAAAAATAATTTTTTACACTTTTGCATTTCTTTTATTTTGTCAGTTTTTGTGAACGCATTAAAAATGAAAATCTGCATTCTTTACAATTAAGCCGCGTATCTGTGCGTTGAATTATGTTTTATACATATTTATATTTGTATGTAAGAGTTTGTTTTTATTTTTTCGCTTTTGTTCTTCTGGCTGATTGCTAGGAATGGCTTTCAATGATGGGGCGGGGTCGTCGGCGCATAGAGCAAGGATCTGAGTTTTGGTGCGTTGTTATGTACGGCAGCGTTGCTTGTTTGAGTTTATGTATATATTTTAATATGCATATTCATTACTTACACGTTCATCCCCTTCGTTTTGTCTAAAATTTTGACGTTTGTTAAAATAAAAAAATATGAGTTCATTATAGTAAGTTTAAATAATGTTATTTCTTTCATATCGAGTGTAATTGATATTGAGTAAAATATCAACTAAATTAAACAATTCTGACTTTTCTGTATGACTAATTCAATAATTTAGTTGTTTATAACTATTCAACACTGTCAAATGTAGAAAAAATATCAAAGTGTTGTCATTTTTCATATGAATGACAACAACTGACCAAGTATTACAAAAATATCAAGCTTCGGTATTTAATAAAAGAAACAATTTAAATTAAGTGACTATACTCGAAAAACCGCGTTTTGCAAACAGGAGGGGTAATGTGGTATACATGGTAAGCATAATGTGGTACACTGTTTAATTTTACAATACCAAGCTGAAATTTAATTTTATAGTTGATTTGACAAGATTTTGGCTTGGATTGTTTGTTATTTTGTTTGTTTTTTTTATACCCCAACGCGTACTGCGTAAGGGATACCCCTTACTTTTTAACTTTGCCATTCCGTTTGTAATGCTAAAAAGGAGGCGTGGCAGGTATAGAAAAATATATATATTTTTGATCAGCATCATCTCCTGAGTCGATTTCCGTGTGTCCGTCTGTCCGTCTGTCGACACGATTACAGCCGCAATTTTAAAACTATCGCGATGAAA
This sequence comes from Coremacera marginata, assembly GCA_914767935.1. NCBI lineage: Eukaryota > Metazoa > Arthropoda > Insecta > Diptera > Sciomyzidae > Coremacera > Coremacera marginata. Next base: position 151,725,511 of record OU612043.1, read on the forward strand.
TTCAAAATATAAGTTTATTTTTAAAAAAGGAAGACCAAGCTCGAAAATGGGCCAAGTCGGATGAAAACCACGCCTACCTTCCATACAAAGTGATTTTATGTTAACCGTAAAATGTCTTTAAAATCCACAAAAATTAAAAAAACGCCTTGAAATTTGGCAGGTGAGCTTTGCTCTTCAGTTTTAATCCTGGCTATGAAATTTGGAAAAATAGGATGGAAACCACGCCTACCTCCCATACAAAAGGTATTATTTATTATTATTATTATTTAAAAGGTAAAATCTCTTAAAAATCTGCTCAAATTAAATAAATGTCTTGAAATTTTGCATATAGGCTTTGATATATAACAGAGACCACCACTATGATATTTGGCAAAATCGTATGAATACCACGCCTACCTCCCATACAAATTGGCTTTATTTTAAACGTTAAATCTCTTAAAAATCCACAAAAATTAATAAAATGTCTCGAAATTTTGCACTTTAGCTTTGATATATAATATAAACCATCTCTATGATATATGGCAAAATCGGATCAAAACCACGCCTACTTCCCATACAAAGTGACGTCGTCAAAATAGGAAAACGTTCGTTAATATATAAAACTGAATGTCATCGTGACTAAAGACTTCGAATATACTTCAATATGGCTGCGGGGGGGGGGTATTTTAGCATCGGTACCCTGCCGAAGCTCCACTCTTACTAGTTTGCTATTTATTTAAATCTCACTTCTTCCTATTACTTAGAACATCGTACATATATTTTTCCTAGCTGTGAGCAATATATTTATTCTCCATTTTTTCGCTCTCTCAGGTATTTCTCTATCGTTTTGGGCATTTAAATCAACTTATAGAAAATATCAAAAATTAAAATGTATGAAAACAAACTATACTATATTACCCGAACACAAGTACCTCTAATTTTTTTTATAAAAACATGTGATAACGTGCATGCGTCCTTAAAATGGGTTGGGCTTGACATCCCCAAAATCAAAATCCCCAAAATCAGAATCCCCAAAATCAGAATCCCCAAAATCAAAATCCCTAAAATCAAAATCGCCAGCACAAAAGCCCCAAACATGAAATCCCATGGTTATTTGAATTTATATAAACACCGCTGTATATTTCGTTAAAGTTTCTCTTATATAACAGTTCCTTACGCAAAAAGTCCCGTTGAAACTATTTTGTAGAGTAGCAGTGCGAGGTGAAAAAACAATAAATTTTTTAATTGTGTCAAAAGTGATGAAAGTGCAAAAGCAAAGCTATCATTGAAATTAAATTGTGAATAAATATAAAAGTTAATTAAAATGTAGCTAATTAAAAAAGTGCTATTTTGATAAGAATAAAACTTTTTGTCATGTGTTTCGTTATTATTTGCATTGTAAATCATAAAGAAGATTATGTATGTTGATACACCATGCAGTTTGTTGTAAAAAAGTATTGTAATTTTGATCTGGTTTTCAGTGTGATGCGTAAGATGAATAATAAAGATATTGAGGATATTTTGACAAAATGGGACGATAGCGAAGATGAGCTCGACGATTTGGACTCGGAGTGTGAACTAGATGTGGATCCTCAAATGTTGCCACCGATCAAAGATGATACCGATAGCGACACTGATGAAGATAATACCGAAAACTTTCATTCAAATATTTATGTGGACCCTAAAACAACTGCAAAAATTTAAAAAATAAGTTTGCGAAAATTGTATGGAAGCGTAAGGAATTTCCAAATAAAACGAATGAGCTAGCTTTCAAAAATTCCGCCTGAAATATTAAATTTAGAACGCCATTTGATTTTTCATTTATTTTTGAGTAACGAATTGATGGAAAGTATTGTCGAACAATCTATGGTATATTCATCACAAATGGATTCAGCTCATCCCTTTAAAATGGCAAAGGCCGAAGTTAGTCGGTACGTTGGCATTTATGTACTGATGTCTGTTACTAAAATTTTAAATACCAGGAAATATTGTTCGCCAGTCATTGGGAATGATTTGATGAAAGAAACAATGACTGTTAACCAATTTCAAAAAATTAGAAAATTTATTCATTTTAACGGCAACATCAAAATGATTAATGCAAATCATTCAGAACATGATCGATTATTTAAAATACGACCACTTGTAACGTTGCTAATAAAAGCATTTCAAAGAGTGCCATATGAAAAGTGTATGTCAATTGATGAGCAGTTGTGTTCACCAAAAGCCAGAAGCTATCCAAAATAATATTTACCCGACAAACCTCATAAGTGGGGCTATAAGTTTATTGTTTTAAGTGGAATATCTGGATTCACATATAATTTTTAAATTTACACTGGTCAGGAGAATGATCTTACTAAACGGCTCTCTAATGAACCAGATCTTGGCTGTTCGTCGGATACTGTTGTCAGATTACTGCGCCATGTCCCAAGAAATGAGAATTATCGCATATATTTCGACAACTATTACACAAGTATTAGTTACAAGACCATAGATAGCTACAAATGTAATATACACCGTTGGAACAGTTCGAAGAAATCGTCTTCCAAATTGCAAACTCACTACTGATGCGGAAATGAAAAATAAGCAACGTGGGGCTTGCGATCAATTTTTTACTTATGTTGATGATGTTGAGATTGCATCTGTTGTATGGAAAGATAATAAACTTGTACATTTGCTTTCAACATTCACAGGCATAGACCCCTTACAAACAGCTGAACGATTTGATAAAAAATCTAAGAAAATTGTAACTTTAGATTGCCCAAATGTAATAAAGGAGTACAACAAATTTATGGGCGGAGTTGATATGACTTATAGTCTTATTGGCAGATATAAAATCCAAACTAGGTCAAAAAAATGGTACATTCGAATTTTCTACCGCTGCTTAGATGATACTTTAGTAAATTCTTGGCTTTTATACGAGCGATCATTTGCAGAAAAAAACAATGAAATGCCTCTGCCACTGTTGGATTTTTGAGTAGAACTAGGTGAAAGCTTGTGTAAGGTTGGTGCTGAGAAACGAAAAGGCAGACTATCCTTTGCCAAAATAGAGACTGCAATCGATTCGAAAAGGCAGAAAGCATCTTCAGCTCACTATCCACTCGCTAATTTTCGTTTGGATAACGTTGCTCATTGGCCATCATGGAAAGATGACACACAAAAATGACTAGAAATTTTAAAGCCAATGGTTGGAATAATGCATTTTTTAAATCATTTTTTATTATAATAAATACTTTTCCAAATACTGGGGTTTTTGAGCCCTCCCCCTTAAAATCGGGATTGGGCGGATTTTTTTTCAAAAGGTAAAAGCGGAGCGTTCAAAAACTGTATGGATTTCAAAAACAAATTTCCATATGATAATCTCAACCGATTTGGACAAATTAAAGCTTGTTGGAAATGTCATCTCAACACCAACTTTTTGAAATATAGCTTACCGTTACATATAGGCACTGCGCTTCAAGCCCAACCCCGAATGTAACCGGAATTTTTTTTATACCTCTCTTTCCTTATTTATTGAATCCTCTTATTCAGAACAAATAATAAGTACAAAAATCTTAAAAAATATATCTGAAGTACCAATTTTCTATTAGAGATATAATAGATGAATGGTCTCCTTTCTCACAAGGCTGGTAGATCACTTCTTTTAAGAAGCGATTTTTGGACTGTATTTGTCAAGAATTGAGCAAACGGGCTTAGATGATCCTGCAGTTTTTGATGGTAGCATAGTTTTATAGAGATTATTTCGTTCAATACCATTAATATTTTAAGGTTGTGACGTGGTTTTAACAAATGCTGAGGTAAAACTATGCTGATCCAGGGTCCTGTGAAAAGGCCCACTAACTCTCAAAAATTATTTTTTAGTCAAAGCTGTACTCAAATTTAATAAAGTTGGAATAAAATTAGAACTTTAGTACCTACGGTTTAACATTTAATACAAAATAACTAAAAAAATAATACAATCGGTTTCAAAAGCTAGTACAATTGGAATAGGTCTTGAATTAAGATAGCGATGATATTAGATTTAATACAACATGTTTTACATTTTAAGCCATGCTCTAATATATTTCAATACTTTCCGTCTTAATTTCCAGATTTTTAAGATTCGAAAGTCTTATGATTCAGAGTTACTTTTTCGGTTCACAAAGCTTTATAATACAATTTTTGTGAAACATTTTTTATTTGATTATGGCGCACAAGCAATGTTAACTATTTTCGTTTCAATAATGACGTGAGTTCGAAACCTACAATAGAAGTTAGTTTAAAAATTATAGTATAAAAGAAAAAAAAAAGAATTAAATTGTGTAAACAAAACCAGTTTTAGTACGCTATGGTTTAAAATCGAATACAACTCGTCCACATCGGGTATTGCAATTTAAGCCCATGCGGGAATAAAACTTAGTTTTAGTATTTGGCGTGTTTTAAATTTTAAAACAATTTCGGATCGTTCATATATATTAACCTCTGCACGGGTTAACTTGTTTCTACTACAACAATAGTGCATTTGGTGTCGAGTTCAGTAGTTTACATAACTATAACAGCGAGTGAAATTAACACCATAGCCATAAATAGTCTTAAACCGACTTTCAACACATTCGTTTGGAAACGATTGATTCTGAACGACTCAAACATAACATAGCCGGTAGCATTCGTCGGACAAACGAATCTAAGCCAAACATAACAGAAAGAAGGAATCGTAAACGATTAATGCTGCATAAATATATGAGTCGAATGTTATGTGTACAAATTGTGACATCAGATTCCAAGTCAGCGACCCCTAAACACTGTTAAACCATGTTAAAAACTCTTAAAAATACATTTTAGTAAATGGCAGCACTGTTACAAAAAAATTACACAATTTTGGAAATCTGGCAACGAATTCGGATTCAACGACCCATTTTTACCTAGTGTTTGCTCCAGCACCGAATTCGTGAAAAAAAAATTTAGGTGGCAACACCATTAACCATCTTGAATTTTAAAATCTGGCAGTCTAAATTGCGACCGTCTAATTCTGCCACCGCATGTACAATTCCAATTTCCAATTTTTGAAATCTTAAATTCAATTTATGCACCGAGTGTTATGTTGTTGTGCACATAACATTCGACTCGTATATTTTTGTTGCATTCATTTTTTACAAATCCTTCAATTCCTTCATTCTGTTGTGTTTGGATTAGATTCGTTTGCCTGACGAATCACTCGTTTCCAAACGAATGTGTTGAAAGTCGGTTTAAGACCCGTGCTGAGGTTTAATATATATGTATACAGTACAGGATTTACTAAAATTTAGTATAAGATTTTTAACCGTGCAGACAAAGATGTAAAAATCCAAAATGCTCCACGCTAACATTTGTTGTATGTGAGAAATGTAACGTTAAATTGTGCTTCCAAAAAAGCAGGAATTGCTTCATAGAATTTCATTCCAACAAGTAAATGTTGCACATACTTTTGGCATATAATTCATATATGTATAGCTCAATTCTTCAAGAAACTGAACTTATAATTTCTTTTTATATATTAACATATCGTAGTGAAGTAACTTCATTTCATGTTTAAATAAAATTGAATTATTTGTTTTTTGCGAATTAATAAATATTTGTTTTGTTTTGTCATTTTGGATCAACTCAGTTACCTGTTACGGCATAGTGTATCACTGGTGATACATGTAATAATTTTACAAAATTATGTAAGATTTTGATTTTTTTCAACCTTTTTTTTATGTTTACTGTGCTTACAAAAAAATTTTTTGAAAACAAAACATCATGCAGTGTAGAGTTAAGTGTTCAAGAAATGTTTTATTTTTTTCAGAAAATGACAAACATATCGCACACTAAATACAAAACAGCACAACTCAAAATTTACAAATTCTTACTTTTTAATGTGAAACTATTCGTAGTGATCAAATCCTTTGACTGTCACACATCAAATACATTTTGTACACATCTTCTTTCTCTATAGTTAAAAAAAAGTTTTGTCTCATTGCTTTGTATTAAGTTCCTTCAAAAATAAAATTGTTTTGTTGCTTCACCTAGAAATTTAAAAATTTTGAGTTGTGACTGTTTTGTATTTAAGTTTATACAGAACAAAATATTCAAATAAGCGATATTATGCATACATAATTTTATAAAACAAAACAATAAGTAACAAATTTAACTAGCAAGTGAAATATTATTGGAAATGGCTCGTTAATAACCGAGTTTATTTAAGTTACAACGATTTTTAACAATTTTTGTAAATAAAAATAAAAATAAAAATACAGTCGATGTCCAGTATTACGAATAAAAATTTGAGAGACGCACTGTTTTTCAATTTTCAGCAAAATTTATTTTCCAAATCTACAACTGCTTAAGTTTTGCTTCGGAACAGAGCTGCAAATTGAAATAAGCTATTTTTCGGACTACGTCATTCGTGTGAGTACTTAACTAAAAATACAGTCGACGTCCAGTAATACGAATGATATAATTTCAGACCCATGGTGGAATAAATATTAGGTGTTCTCATCCCATGACATTTTTCAGTATGTTTTTTGACATGCTGCCTTGTTTGGACAAGTTTCATGCATGGTTTGGTTCTATGAAAATGTGAAAATACGGCAGTCTATTTTTTCTGATTTTCCGAATGAGAACACCTTATATTTATTTCACCATGGTCAGACCCTTACGTAGAACCAAAAAATTCTAAAATATAAGAAAACTAAATGAATGCTTAGATCGAAAAATTAAATATAAAGTAAATTAGTTTTGTGTAAAGTGTTTTATTGTTTATGTTTAGTGTGTAGTCACCACAGTACAATTAATAATTTTCACAGTACAGAATTTTCAGTGGCTACTTCGATTTATTTATTGAACATATTTACAAGTAAGCGATAACAAATAACAGAATGAAAAAAGTAAGTCGTGATAAAATGGCGTATTTTGTAAGTGCACGTAGTTGTGCACCCGCTTCTACAAGCAAGTGCAGAAGTATTCGCATGTTAATAGAACCTATCATTTTACAAAAATAAAACCTTTTAAGAACAAGAAGACGTACGTTAGCAATTAATTGATAATATTTTTTGTTTACAAACTTACAAACACAAACCTTGGAGATTTAAATTCGGGGATTTTGAGTTTGAGGCTTTTGTGCTTGGGGATTGAATTTCTGGGGTTTTTGGGCCCTCCCCCTTAAAATCGGTATTGGGCGGATTTTTTTTCAAAAGGTAAAAGAGGAGCGTTCAAAAACTGTATAGATTTCAAAAACAAATTTTCATATGATAATCTCAACCGATTTGGACAAATTAAAGCTTGTTGGAAATGTCATCTCAACACCAACTTTTTGAAATATAGCTTACCGTTACATATAGGCACTGCGCTTCAAGTCCAACCCCGAATGTAACCGGAATTTTTTTTATACCTCTCTTTCCTTATTTATTGAATCCTCTTATTCAGAACAAATAATAAGTACAAAAATCTTAAAAAATATATCTGAAGTACCAATTTTCTATTAGAGATATAATAGATGAATGGTCTCCTTTCTCACAAGGCTGGTAGATCACTTCTTTTAAGAAGCGATTTTTGGACTGTATTTGTCAAGAATTGAGCAAACGGGCTTAGATGACCCTGCAGTTTTTGATGGTAGCATAGTTTTATAGAGATTACTTCGTTCAATACCATTAATATTTTAAGGTTGTGACGTGGTTTTAACAAAGGCTGAGGTAAAACTATGCTGCTCCAGGGTCCTGTGAAAAGGCCCACTAACTCTCAAAAATTATTTTTTAAAAATAAAAAGATGCAGATTTTCCAGTAATTCACAGAGTTACTTTATTGAATACGTTATCCTTATTATAATCTCCTATTCGTGCATCTTCGGGTATTCGATAGGCTTGATAATCAATGTGGTGTTAGGTTTGGTAGTCGGCTGGGTAATTTGTCGGTAAGCGCTTCGGTAAGCGATATTCGGATGAACTTGCTTCGGTAAGCAGTTGGTAATCGCTTTAGTAAGCGGTATCCGTTTCAGTAATCTGTTGGTTATTGCTTTGGTAAGCGGTAATCGGTTGGTAATCACTTCCGTAAGCTAAAAAGTAGTGTTCCCTTCTGTAAGTGGTAACTGCTTGGTCATCGATTGGCAATCGCTTCGGTAACGCCTAAAAATAAGTGCTCTTTTAGTTGTAGTATAATGTAAAGTTGTAGACATAATGAGTAGTAGTCGTGAAACTAGAAATGCCACGATAAGTTCTTTTGTGCTGATTCGTGGCAGTGAATGCCTGTCGATGATAGACCTTGCGGTCAACCGAGGCAGCGACGTGGCTTTGCAACAAAAGGAAAGAAAGAGATAAAAATATTATTACCGGTGACGCCCCAGTGGCGTGGCAGCGAATGCCTGCGTCGCAGCCTCGATGATAAGGCCAAAACACATTGCAGGCATCGCGCATCAAGCATCGCCGCAAGGCTTTGATATTTCAGTTGAATACACGAATGCTTACGGGGCAACACACATTATACTTCCAGGCATGTAGGCATCGCATGCTTGATGCCTGAAGTAGGCAACTTTTCAACTTTTTCCAAGCTTTGAGGCATTGACAGCTAGAAAACAGCTGATTGTGAAAACGTTTTTTAGAAAAAGAGCTGCTCATAAATGAGATAAATAAATTCCCATGCATATTCGACAAGAAGAACTGGGAATTTAAAAACAAACTGCAGCAGGAAAAAGCTTGGGCTGTAGTTGCAGGAGCTACCAAGTATCCAGGTAAGTTTCTGGTTTGCTGTCCTCGAATATGAGCTTACTTGTTTAAAGTATTTCAGTTTTTAGTATTTTATTTCTAATTTTGAAGCACAAAATATTGAATCACAAAACGTTTTTTGCTTTCAAAAGTTTGACAGAAAACATATATTTTCTTTTATGACTCTCACCATGGTTGCTTTAGGCATGATGCATGCTTTTAATGTATTTTAAAAGTGTGTGACGTAGAACCGTGAAAGGCTTGCGGCGATGCTTGATGCGCGATGCCTGCAATGTGTTTTGCCCTATAGACCTTGCAGTCAACCGAGGCTGCGACATGGCTTTGCAAACGAAAGAGACACAAAACATTATTACCGGTGACGCCCAAGTTACGGGGCAGCAAGTACCTGCGTCGCAGCCCCGATGATAGACCTTGCGGTCAACCGAGTCAATGACGTGGCTTTGCAAACAAAAGGAAAGAACTAATACTAATGACTAACTACACTTAAAATAACCAAAAACCGCCTACCACTATCCCTTCAGTGGTGCGGTGAGCAGGGATGATATTGGCTTTACTGCAAAAGGGCAAAAATTCATATAAAAATAGGGCCATTCTGACATTAATAGGGCTTAACATTAATAGGTACCAATTATGCATTTTATAATAAGAGCCAACAATAATAATTAGATTTTGACTTCTAAAATTTTGAGCAAATAATTATTTCTGCTTTTTATTTGTTAAGGCAAAAATAAAAAGCAAAATCTAACCGAAATTTTTTTGAGCTCTAAATAAGTGGCAAGTTTTGATTTTTATTTTTTAAGGCAAAAATAAATAGCACAATGTGGATTTAAGGTTACGATTGAACCAAAGTTTTACTAATTTTAACTAATTTTAAGGCAGGAAATGAACTCATTTAGAACTGTAATTTAAATGATTAAATGAAATCACTTCCATCTTAAATCAAAAATTTTAGGTGAAAGTGATATAGTTTAAGGTTTTTCTTTCAAAAAGATTTTATTTCACGCTTTGTTTGTAAAAGTTAAAAAGACGCCAAAAATAATTATTCATTATTATTCTGATAAGTCAATCCTAAATTTGATAAATAAAAATTGTAAAGCTTTTCCACAAAAACCACACACCAGATATTTCCATCTTGAAATAGTCGTAGAATGTCAGAAATGAATAAGCAATTTAATGCAGACTCTCTGTTGTCTTGCAAGAAGTGTAATTAATGAAGCGGGACTAGGGATCACTCTTTTCATCTAAACTCAACTTGGTAAATAAACTAAACTTGTTGAAATTACTAAAAAGTATGCTCTTAACGGAGCAATGACTGTATATAACAAAACTTGTTTTACTGAGAACATTTTTAAAGGCAATAGGAAATATCGCCTTTACATAAAATACAAACAATAAAAATTTACGTAAGAAATGAAATGAAAAATCACCCAACATTTTTCATCAAAAATTGGGGTGAATGAAATAAAAAATGAATGGGAAATTCAAAAGAAAAATCACCGAAAAAATTGGACAATTTTGCACATTTTTTAACGAAATTTCGCTTTTTGCTGAGGGTTTTTTTTATACAAAAATCACCAACTTTTTTGGATGCAATTTCGCTTTCTGTTTTTAACTGATGCTTCACATTGACTACTAGTGAAATGGTAATTATAGCTCTTTTTTATTTTTATCACTCGATCATCATGTTTTTTAAAAATTTCAAATAATTAACTTAAATCGGTCGAGGACTATCCGTCACCTCTCTCCCCCGCGGTTGTCTTACGTTTTCATGATCGCTAAAAGATAATTTAATAAATCAAAGATAGCTTCCAGAAATTACTAACGAAAAAAAATTACAAAAACCCCGAAATTTACCATACAAAATCGGGCTTAATTCTACGAAAAACAATGACCGAAATTTTTACCGATAATGACATTTTTTTCGGGTGTTTGTACCAATAAAATTAGGATCTTTTTTGCAAATACTTGAAAAGGAAAAGGTACGAAAAATTTGCTTGGAATTTAGGACCGAAAAAAATTGGGCATTTTTGCCAAATTAAAAATAAAAAAACGCCAGAATTTTTGTTTACCGAAAAGTTAAGAAATATCAAATTCGTTACGATAAAATGGTTCGCCCTTGTACGGAAGGTAAAAAACATTATTCCTTAAAAGAGCAAATCATTTTATCATAAAAAAACACCATTTGGACCTTATCCGTACATAATGTTCATGACCCCTTGTTCATGAATTACATCAAAAAACAAATAAAATTAATGAAATCTTTGCAGATATTTTTACAGGGGAATATTAATTTCCTACTCGAATCTGTTCTTTTATACTTTGATAATCTTATATTGAATCTTGATCACGGAAATTATACCCGAAAAAATATACCCTTCGTGACGGCGAATATTGGTTGTTTCATTTTATTTTTGTCAAGCACAACAACGCCGCTGAATTGCATTTTGGAACATTTTTCCAAAAAATTTTGAACATTTTTTTCGTTTTTATTGTGTAAAAATTTTGTATTCTTTTCGTTTGGAGGATTTTCATTTTATTTTTTGGCGATTTTTCTTTGGCATATTGATATCATATACATTAACCAATACACTTTTCTTTTAAAAATTCAGATTTTTTTTTTGGTAGAATTTTCCAAAGGGCGTAAAATGAATAAGAAGGGCTTCGGTGATTTTGAAATGAAAAAGGGCCCAAAAAAGCCCCCAAATATAATCCCTGGCAGTGAGCCGTTCGATACCCACCTAAAACGATAAACCTAATAGTCAGCCGAGGCAGTGGCTACTGAGCTTGAGCTCACCTAAAAATGAGTGCTGCCTTGCCCGGGATTGTAGTGTCTATTTACGTTATTCTATAAAATAACTATATGAGAATTTTAAGTCGCCTGTTGTATGGCGTATACAAAATAATGTTAATGGCTGGCTTATGGTAACTAGAGTGTAAGTCTTGTTGTTGTTGCTATGTTATATCAATTTATAGCCTGGTGTTGTCACATTCTTGTGGATGTTGGTAGTTTTTTATTATTGTCGTTTGTTTGTCGCTGTAGTTGTTGCTATTTGGATTACCCTTTGCTGCATATATAAATTAAATGCTTATGGTAGTGAGTTTATCTAATAATATTAATTACGTAAATACTATTAACATTATATTACATGTACTATGCTGGTCGGTATAATATATTAATATATATTATAAAGCCGCATAATTATTAATAATTATTAATTAATTTATGTTATCGATGGTATTTACATGGTACAATATGTATGGTATTTAAGTAAACAGAATATGGTACAATTTACATGTTACAATATGTATAGTATTTAAGAAAACACGGTGTAGTAGATTAATTGTAAATTAATATCTTAAATACATATATAAGGTATGTTTCATATATATAAGGCCACTACGAAAATTTTAATATTTTTGTAACGGCCAGTTTAAACAATAGATAATGTTTTGCGAATTTGGTCATCTACGCACAACAACTACAGTGAGCAAAAGTGAAGTCTTTTCTTATAACGGTACATTGCTTAACAACACTTTTGACGCTGTTTCATATTTATAACGCCGTTTCAAAATTTTGAATAAAAACGATTTTTATTGAATATAAAAAAATAAAATTTTTAAATTACTGTTCCAACAGCACCAATAATATTGTAAATGCGATTTCGCATACTTGCAATTAATTTTTTTAATGTATTTGAATCAATTTTGCTCCATTCTTTGAGAATAATTGATTTCCGTTCTTCTACGTTGCCTAATTGCCTTATATTGCCAAATTGCTTTATACACCTGGCGTACAAGAACTCCCCACAAATTCTCGATGGGATTACAATCTGAAGAGTCCGCCGGCCACTCCAATAAATCAATGTTATTGGCCTGAAACCATCTCGATTTACGTGGATTGCCTAATTTTCTTGCTGGAAAACTATTTGTGTCTGTCCGTTTTTCCCCGAAAGTGGAGTCAAACTGCTCTCCAGCACACGACTGTAGTCAGCGCTCCACCCTAGTGTCAAAAGTTTTTCAAATTCTAACATCAGATTCTAAATCAGCAACCCTATATCTACTTCCATATCTACTACTGTTTAATACTGCCATTTTCGATTACTACTATTTTTCACCTTTTCTCTATTTAAAACCTTGGTCAGGTTCTTATACAAATCCTTGCGCAAGTCCTTATTCAAATCCTTTCGCAAGTCTTTGTCCAAGTCCATGCCTTAATCCTTGTTCAAATACTTTTACTAATCCTTAAAAAAATCCTTATCCAAATACTTTTCCAAGCCCATGTCAAAAATCTTGTCCTTATTCCTGTCAAAATCGTAGTTAAAATCCTTGTCCATAACAACTTGTTTGTATGATAGTAAACGTGGGTTTGAAGTGTGGTAAGTATGAAGTTTAGTTTTTATATGCTGAATTACTTTCTAATTTGAACCCAATAACATGCGAAAATATTGATTCGATTTAAATTCTAATCGATATTGTTTTAGTCAAAAAATAATTTTTTTATTCTGATCGGAAAAATATCGATCAACGATTGGTTTTTATTTCCATCTAAAAAATATCGATCAAAAAATAATTTTTATTTCTGACCGAAAAAAAAGATAAAAAAATAACTCTTATTTCTGATTGAAAAAAATAACGATTACAAATAATTTTTATTTCTGATCGAAAAAATAACAATCAAAAAGTAAGTTTTATTTCTAATCGAAATAATATTGATCAAAAAATAATTGCTATAAAATGATTGATTGATAGCGATAATCGTTATTTGCGGTCACAGGTTTTCGACAACTTGTAGATTCGAATGATTGAAGTCATTTATTATGTGAATAGTAGGTTTTCATTGTTTGCTAGCACATCTGGCATATTAAATTAATTAACAAATTTATTTTTTAATAGTCCAGTTCCTCAAAAGCTTTCACAATGACAACCTTACTGTTTTCATATTTTCTTAACAAAAACTTAGCATTATTATACCACATAAATTTAAAATTTTTCTCATTTTTAAACTCTTTTACAGAATAATATAAAGCCCTAAAGTGATTAGTTAGACTTTCATTTCAAAGAGACTACGGAAGGCTGTTTTTTTTAAGCTTCGCCACCGTTGTTATTGCTTGATCCATTTGAATTCTGTCGTTTAACTTTAACAGCGTCTCTTAGTAGTTTAGAGCTTAACTCCAGAGCATTTTCATTTGAAACGCCCAGTATTCAATATTGGGAATGACATGCCAATTTATTCAAGTGTGAGCTTTATATATATATACATATGACATTCGGTTTGGAATTAAGGGGGTCCTCTGGTAATCCGAAAAATTTTTTTTAGATTTTTTTTTTTTCATATTTCTATTGCTCAGATACTCAAAAACATATTCCCAAAAGGAACTATTTTATTCGAAATAGTTTAGGAGATACAGGCATTTTTGTGTAGGTATGTTTTCGTCAAAATAACGCATCAGCAAAGTTGTTTATTTGCCTGCAGTCATTAGTCGAAAATTCTGTGGAATTCTTCCAAAATATGTATTGATATTACAAAATATACACACACAGTATGTATACATGCAGTATGTATACATGCATGTTTTGATTTAGGGGTTGAAATGATTTTGAGCCCAGGTGTTCACATGAAAGAAGCAAACGAACGAGATTCAGTTTAATTTCGAACGCTGAAAGCTACGCGTGCGCGATAACTGCTGTTGTAAAATAAAAGAAAAATCGTTTTGTGTTTTTTTTTTTGCTATGGATAAAAAAAGCCACCCAAACGCGCCGCGTAAGTACGCGTATCGAACAAAAAAGAGGCATTTCCGTGGAAACCAGCACTCCCAAGTAGAGGACACCGACTTTGCCAGCACATCGGCCAAAAAATTGAAGAAAACGCAAGACAATGAAGTCATCATCGAAAACAACCTCCAGTTCTGTTTCTTGGAATTTTTTTCATTTTTCCAAACGCTTGCTGCTCTGGTTATCTGCGCCCAATGTAAACAAAAAATTCGATTTGGAAAAACATGTATGCGTGGAGTCGGCTTCAAAGTGAGTCTGCAGTGCCAATGTAAAGCTACACAGTATATTAATTCTTCGCCGGTGGTCGGTAAATCTTTTGTTGTAAATCGCCGGTTGATATTTGCCATGAGATTGCTTGGAATAGGGAGAGAAGGTATTAATATGTTCTGCGGATTAATAGACATATGCCAAGGATTGTGCCTTGATGCGTACTATGGCACCTTGAAAAACATGCATGTGTCTGCTAAAGCAGTTTACAAGCAGTGCCTGTTGAATGCGGTTAAAGAAGAGCAGGAACAGCAGAAAGAAAAAAATCCTGACTGTGACTCCTCATTGCTGACCGTTTCAGGGGATGGCACCTGGAAAAAACGGGGATTCTCGTCTCTTTTTGGTGTCACTACGCTCGTCGGTAAACATACCAAAAAAGTGGTTGACTCCGTTGTCAAATCAAGCCTTTGCCAGGCATGCAAAATGTGGGGAAAAAAAAATGACTCTGCAGACTTCGAAGAATGGTACGAATCGCACCAGAAAACATGCACAAACAACCACAGTGGGAGTGCGGGCAAGATGGAGGTAGATGCCGTGAAGGAAATGTTTGCCTCATCGATCGAAAAATATGGCATAAAATATGAAAAATATATTGGCGATGGCGACAGCAAAACCTTCAAGGCCATTATAGACCTTGATACGTATAACGGCGACCCCGTTGTCACAAAAAAGGAGTGCATCGCTCACGTGCAAAAACGCATGGGCACACGGCTGCGCAAGGCCAAAAAAGAAAACAAAGGCATCGGTGGAAAAGGCACTGGCAAACTGACAGACAAAGTCATAAGCGAGCTGACTACTTACTATGGACTTGCTATTCGACGTAATAAGGACTCTGTGGAAAACATGAGAAAAGAAATATGGTCAACATATTATCACAAAAGTTCAAGTGATAGTAATCCACAACATATGTATTGCCCACCTGGTGAGTCCAGCTGGTGCGCCTATCAAAAGTCAGCAGCAGAAGGCTCATTAGCCTCATTTCACCACACGTACGCCCCACTTGATGGAAAGGTTCTGCAAGTAATGAAGCCCATATACGAAGCGTTATCATCCGACGATCTACTCAACCGATGCACTGGAGGTGAAACGCAAAATTGTAACGAATCGTTCAACTCGCTTTTGTGGACCTTTGCGCCGAAACATATCCACTGTGGTGCTACCACAGTCGAAATCGCAAATTTTCTGGCAACCTGCATTTTCAACGAAGGCTTCACAAGTATTTTAAAAATAAAGTCAACAATGGGTATTGTCATCGGCCCACAAGCCGAGATGTATGCTGAATCTCGCGACGGAAAACGACTTCAACGCTCAGAGCTAAAAACGTACGCATCATCGAAAGAGGGTCGCACAGCCCGCAGAGCCCAAAAAGCCATGGAAAACTCGTTTTATGAGATGGAGGAAGGCACACTTTATGGGGCTGGAATTGCCGATTAATATTCGTATGTATTGTATTAAAAAAATATGTGTTAATGTCATTTGTGTGCCTCAAAATTGAAGTCAAAACTTTAAACGCGTTTTTCTCGAAACCATGTTTTTCAAAACTTTGCGCACGATAACTCAAACAGTTTTTGACCGATTTTGATATATGAGGCATGAAACGACGCAGAATTTACGCCGCTATAGCCCCTACCTCAAACTTGCCGAAAAAATAATGTTTACTATTTTTTTTCTACACTAGACTACAAAAAAAAAGGTCGAAATTCGATTTTTCATTTTCAAAGTGGCGGCTCCCCCCCTAAAAAAATTTCGATTTTTGTTTCCGAGGTAGGGGCTATAGGGACATTCATTCTTAGTAACTGAATATTTTTTCAGACGATGTTTACACTTGGAATCGTGCGCAATTTGGACCCACCTTTTTTCCGGAGAACCTCGTTACCAGGCCGAGAACTTTCTGAACGGTCCATAAATTCACTTTTTCAAAATTTTGTATTTTTTTCAATAAATTAAGCTACCCAAATCAAAAAACGGAACTAAAATATCTTTACTCGTTCTCTTTCCACAATATTTTGAAAAAAGGCTAAAATTTGGCATAGATTACCAGAGGACCCCCTTAACAAGCTTCTTAAATTCTACAAAATATGATAGATTTTTTCCTCAGATCAACTTTTGGTCATTTGGTATCTTATTTATTCAGTTTGATTGATAGTTTCAATTAATGCTTTTTTCAGAATATAACTATCACAAATATTAAATTTTAAGATAAATTCTAATTACGTCATAAGTTTTGGTTAAACCTGTCAAAATAATAAATATTTACAAGTTAATGTTATTATTCATGAAAATACGGTGATTTTTTTTTAGAAATTAATTGATATTTACATCTACACACGGTTAAAAATCTTGGAGTAATATTTAAACCAATGGTTGAAATAATGTATATTTTAAACCATTTTTTGTTAGAATAAATACTTTTTAAAATACTAGAAATTTTTTTAGTCAAAGCTGAACTTAATTTTAATAAAGTTGGAATAAAATTTAGAAAATTAAAAGTAAGAATAACACTTTAGTGCCTACGGTTTAAAATTTAATACAAAATAACTAAAAAGTAATAAAATCGGTTTCAAAAACTAGTACAATTGAAATAGTATTATAAATATATGTATTATATTTCAATACTTTCCATCTAAATTTTCAAATCGTTAAGACTCAAAAGTCTTATGATCCAAAGTCACTTTTCGGTTAACAAAGCTTTAAAATACAATTTTTGTGAAACATTTTTTTTATTATGGTGCACAAGCAACGTTTACTACTTTCATTTCAGTGAAAACGTGAGTTCAAAACCTACAATAGGAGTTAGCTAAAAAATTAAAGTATAAAAGAAAAAAAGAAAAATAAATTGTGTAAACAAAACCAGTTTTGTTTTTAGTACGCTATGGTTTAAAATCGAATACTACTTGTAATATGGTTTTTAGTCACATCGGGTATTGGAACTTAAACTCATGCGGGAATTAAACTTAGTTTTAGTATTTGGGGTGGTTTAAATATTAATACAATTTCGGTGTCGTCATATATGCAGTACAGGATTTACTAAAATTTAGTCTAAGATTTTTAACCGAGCAGTGAGTGTCACAGGCAGTGCAGGCTGACATTTTATTTAATTATTCCTAAACAAAAAAATTGTTTCAATGCAAAAATTTTATGGGAAAGTATGTTAATGCAGTGGTGGCCGTGGCGTAGTGGGAAGAGTGTGCGACTCTTACGCCAGAGAACCCAGGTTCGAATCATCCATCCGACACAGAAAGTTTTTTCAATTGAATTAATTTTTCTGTTCGGCAGTCACCTCTCTGCAGACAATGGCAAACCTCAGAGAATAAAAACTGCCATGAAAAGCTTCTTGAGAACATTAGCCGTTCGGAGTCGGCGTGAAACATGTAGGTCCAGTTCTCGATCATTTGTATGCAAACATTTCACATCACACACAACACAATTGATCATAAGAAGCTCGGTCAAAGTCGTTTCAAGGGCTGAAATGGTCATTCCGTTTGTTTTTTTTTATGTTAATGCAATAAAGTTTATTAATATGTAAAAAAATGTACAAAAAGCTTTTTTAAGGTTTTTTAAAGAACAGCAGCAACTTGACACGCGAGAAAGAGTGGTGTCACTTAAAATTGTACAGTTGATCAGATTGTCTCAATTTTGGCAAAAAACTTTTCGATTTTCGTCATTGAGCGAGATAGATACCGTTATGCACATTGTTTTCTAAGATTTTCAAAAACTTTTTCGAAATTTTCTTGCGACAACTTGAAACATTAAGCAAACACCTATTGAAGAACGTAAATCGACGATGAGTCACCATAAAATAGGAAAAAGTTGAATCGCAATCGAAGTCAAAACTCGGTCCGATTAGAAGCTTACTGCCAACGACGAAAGGTGAATAATACGAAAATTGAAAGAAAACCCTCGAATATCGGGATCAAAAATCAACAATCTCTTCAAAATATGTTTGCAGGAAAACGTTACTAATTCAACGAACAGAAAAGTACTTCGAAAAAATTATTTCCATGTCAGCATTGCACGCAACAAGCCATATATCGATAAGTGCAATAGACTTAAACGACTGTAGTTCGCGCGAGAGTAGCAATCTAAGCCACTGGACTTCTTAAATAATTGTTTTTTTTAACGAATGAAACAAAATATAACGTTTTTGCATCAGATGGCAAGCAAACAGTGTGGAGAAAACCAATTAAAGGGATGAATGCATCTAATTTACGCCCAACTGTGAAGCATAAAGGTGGGTTCGTGATGGTGTGGGGCTGCATGCCAACACACAGAGTCGTTAATTTAGTTTTCATCGAAGGCATAATGATCTAATATGCTATATTTATATGTTAATTGCTATGTCCAAAGGTCATTTAAACGCCCGTCCAATCACCGGACATAAATGTCATCGAGAATCTTTGGCATCATCTTGAAAAACAAATACGAGCACATCAAAATTTTAACAAAGCTGAACTCAAGAAGGCTCTCGAAGCAGAATGGGGCAATATAAGCTTCGAAACACGCAAAAGCTTAGTCAATTCCATGCCAAAAAGATTAAAAGATCTTGCTCACAAAAAAAAGTGGACCAATAAAGTACTAAATTATATTATTTTGTTATTTTTTTTAAATATTTTTTGCAATAACAGCATACTGTACGATTTTCAGTGACTGATGAATTTTATAGTTGTTGACATGAAATGTGTATTTTTTTTTTATTAAATCTTAATTAAAAAAAAAACGAAGTGGCCATTTCAGCCCTTGAAAGGACTTTGACCGAGCTTCTTGCGATCAATTGTGTTGTGTGTGTTGTGAAATGTTTGAACACAAATGATCAAGAACTGGACCTACATGTTTTACGCCGACTCCGAACGGCTTATGTTCTCAAGAAGCTTTTCATGGCAGTTTTTACTCTCTGAGGTTTGCCATTGTCTGCAGAGAGGTGACGGCCGAACAGAAAAATTAATTCATTTGAAAAAATTTTCTGTGTCAGGTGGAGGATTCGAACCTGGGTTCTCTGGCGTATGAGACACACACTCTACCCACTAAGCCACGGCCGCCACAATTATATTTTGTTTTAATATTAAAATTTTAAGCACAGAAATCAAATAAAAACAAAACTTATTTTAATTAATTTTTGTCTCTTAAAGCTAGCTTTTCTGCAGCAAGTTATCATATTTTGTTATGTGTACGATTTTAACTGACACTCACTCTACGAATTTTCAGTTTTTAACACAAACTTAATATTTATAATGAGATGGTAGAGTACGATGGCCTAGTCCTGGCCTTATGATGATATAATATGATGGTTATGATATGGTGATTTTTGTCATGAATACTGTATCATGCGATGGACGTATAATGGTATGGTATGATGTTCATGGTATGATAATATGATATGATGTTATGGTATGGGATGATGAGCATGATATGATGGTATGAAATGATGCCAATAGTATGAGTGTATGATTTTGTTTGTACATTTTCGGCTCTTATATAATTTTTTGTGACGTCTAAATTTGCATAGAGGTCAAATTAACAAACCAAACAAACGTTTTAAGCTGTTGCAGACTTATTTCATCAGTTGAATCAATTTAGACACTTAATTTAGTTGAACATGCAATTAATGCATTGAACTCGTTTCAGTCGTCTAACAATCGATCGTGTCATTAACTTTAGACTTCCGAACTTTCGTGTTACAAAAATGTCATATTAGATTATATCGTATGTTTTGGTCCTTTTGCCTTGTTTTTGTAACATAAATACTGTCCAGTAAATTATAATTATTTTATCTATCACTTCAAATCATTTCTATTAAAACTTAAATAAAACGAGAACCTTCCGTTAGAATCTAATTTAAATCATCTATCTATCTATTATCTGCTGAAGTGTCAAACTAAAGCATTTAGCGCTCTTTAATCACTTCCGGCCAATTCTAGGCCAAGCCCACTAAATTGGTCACTAAAACGCCTGGTGGCTTAATTTATGTGTGTGCTTAGGATGCTCGCAACGGAAGCTGAAGTTGTAGCGTGAGATTGTGCAATAGCAAGAACAACAACAGCAACAAGATTAAAGAAAGAAGTTTGGCAAGAAAATTATTCGGTGGAAAACATTGGGCTATAAAGCAGCTTTTTCAATGAAGCTGTTCTCTGAGCTAGTTGTGGAAGTCATGATAGCAGGAAGTAAAACACACTTACGGAACAAGTAGATAACAGAGCGGATGTAAAACTTAAGGTGAACACGAGTAGAATTTCCGCTACTTGGTGATTGCAATAAATTGTAAGATTTTTATAGCTGATGGAATAATATAATGATTTCTGGAATAGACGGACATAATAGAACAGAACTGATTGAAGACATCCTGTGTGTGGAGGGAGTGTGGAGTGTTGCATGATATAAATTTATTTGTTAGATGTGCTTAGCTTATCTTAAGCTTAAAATTTGTCAAAAGCTTCAAGTTCATTTCAAGCTCGTTAAGCTTGACACGCAAGGTTTCTCTAAAAGTCAAATCTAATGGTTAACTAACATCAAAGATCAGCTGCTGCTCAGAGCTGGTTTTTACTAGCCCGCATTAACCTTGAGTATAATTTTCAGCATTTTCATTGGTGCATAATGAAAATCAACACACAAACTCAGGCCATGGACAGCGGCGGCAAAATTTTACAGAAAAATCAGTATTACGTACAAAAGCAAAAAAAAAATAATAAATAGCTTCTAGCTGAACCTTGCTCTCAATTCGCGCTTGAATGCATACGAAAGAAGTCGAGCTTCGAAGAGTAAGCAACAAAAATGGGCGCAAGCTCAAAGAGACAAATGGAAAGGGAATGCAAGAGAGCCCGCAAAAGAGTGACAAGTGACAAGAGTGAAAAGTTCAATGCAAGGCTGGCCACAAGCCATGAATGCGCCGGCTAGTTTGAGTGCGGCTGCATTTAATTTGCATGCAAAAAACCGAAAATATTTTGGACAAGCTCAAAACAACTACAACAATAAAAAAGAAGAGAGAAAACTCACGCCTAGAACATTTGAAGAATAAACTGAGTGCAATCAAGGTTGATTTATAAGGTTGTCGCAAGGGAGAGAGCGAGTGCCCATAATTGTCAAATCGAAGTTGACATCTCATAGAAAATCTGCAAGTGCTCTCTATTATCATCCGTTTTTCTTTCGTAGTCATTCGCAAAATTGGCTGGTTTTGACAATTATGGGTACTGAGAAGAGAGTGCGATCAGCCCTGCGACAACCTTATAAATCAACCTTGAGTGCAATCATTCAAGCTTGCCTGTTTTACTCCGCTCTGCAGCTTATAAGCCGAGCTTGTGTGTGTGACTAAGAGAGTGCATCTTAACCAACACCAACACAGAATGCAGCCACACATATACAAAGGGGTGATGCATTTTGAGCGTTTGAAATTGCATTCACCACAATCACTCAACCAAACTTAACTCACCTACACTCACTGCCCTCCAAACTCACCAAAATGCATCAACGAAGCCGGTATCAAAACAAAGCCACGGAAAGAGAAAAAATTGCACCAACAAAATCAACATCGTCCTTTGCTGCGTCTGCAGATTAAATGCATCTTTAAGATATAGAATGCATTTCATTGCTTGTTGTTGTTTTTATTATATTTCCCTCTTGCTTTTAGGCAATTTCGAATTGTTGCTTCTTTTATTGTGCTTTTTGTGTCTGATTCTCTGTTTTTTGTGTGCATAAAAACTGCATTAATTTTGGGTTGCAAGCAGTTTTTTTGTGTTACCTTTTTTTTTGACGTGTTGTGCAAATCTTTAATTTTTATTTTGGAAAATGTAGACGAGATGCATTTTTATATAAAAAGCATTTTTCTCCAAAAAGGGTGGATTCGTGCTTTGTTCACCACTGAATGCAGCAGATATAATTAATTGTGTGATTGTCATCGAGTTCTCTGTGTTGCGATTGTGGTTTGAGCAACTGCGGACTTTTACCGCTCTAGCAGTACAATTAACACAATAAAGTCCTTGAAGTGCAGGACGGACTTGCTTGCAATGCATTCGTGAATCTTAAAGATACGACTAGCAGTTTGACTAGTATTTGTCATATGCAAGTTTTTTCATGAAATTCTACTGAAATTCTTTATTGAAAGAATGCATTTTTTTGAAATTTCTGCATCGAAATAGGAAACTGACTCAAAATTGCCAAGCCTTAAGCAACATGGCTATACAGTGCATTTTTCATAACACAACTGGTTTAGTGAAGCAAAAAACATTTTTGATGAAAGTTCATTTTTTACAAGCTCCAGGTACATCTTAAAACCTTTTGAATTGTCTATTAAGTATAAGACAATAATTATAATGGCACGTTTGTGGGGCAGCTACCATTTGTGGTGCTTGACTTAGAAGAAATACAGGGGTTCATTCAGAGATGTAATAACAAATAATAAATAAGCCAAATTGCGAGTAATTGAATTTAGGTGCTAAGCATTCCTGAAATCATGGACTAAAAATAAAGACATTATTATTCATATAATAATATATTAAGTTATTTTATTTTTAGTCAAATGTGTCGCGTATATTTTATTGTTTTCCATGTTTTATCTCTAAGTAGTTGCTTGCTGGCAAACGAAAACTTATCAAAAAGCAACATTTACTATTAAACAATACAAGAGCGTATTTTCGTAAACTTGTATGCAAGAATGGCGAAGATTTTGAGTGTTGGTTGAAAAATTGTAGTCGCCAGTGTCGTCAACAATTTCAAACTAAAACGCACCAACTCAAAAAACAAAAACACTTTTTTTTATTTTTACAAATAAGCACTGAAAAAAAAATCGTTAATGACGTTAGTCAACATTTTGTTATTAATTTTTAACTGTAACTGTAAGGGGTTACCTCCACTTGCAGCGCAAAAAATTGGTAATTTTCATGAACAACTAATTTTTTCAAAACCATCAATTTATCATATTAATGTAAGTACATTAAACACCTTCCAGTTATTTTTTTATTCAAAAACATTGTATAGTTTACAAATGACCATACAAAATTGCGTTTTTATTTTTGCGTTTTGCGGTGACAACCATTGTGGCGAGCTGGGTCATCGGTAACAAAAAAATGTCAATGGGTTTAGTTAAATAACAATATAAACTAGTGTTTGGTCGATGGATTTAAAATTTGCATTTTTGACAAAATGGCAGACAGTCAAAGTAAGACAGTCAAATTAACGGTTGTTTTTTGGCTATAAAACAGCTATTTATTAATCGAAAAAATCGTTCGATTAAACACTACATTTTTCATGTCTTGAATATGCCTGCAAGATTTCAAAATGATCTCAGTCAATTCTGTTCAGATCAACTTCAATCAACTTAGGACGCATATGCAGATGGTTTTACTTCAAAAATATGCAAAGAAATAAATCGATGAAAATGCAAAATACACGTGGGGCTAACCCCTTAAAATAAATTCTTGAACTTATTCGAATATAATACTCTGTAAGAAAATTTTTAATCTTTCATTCTTAATATAGGAATTTTTAAATTTACTTAACCTTAATTTTTCCATTTAATCCTTAAATTGAACTATTTTACTAAAGAATGGTAATGTTTTCAAAAACTTTTTTTTAATCAAAGTAATTTATAAAAATTTCAATTTGTTTGTTAAACAATGTTCCTTTTTCCTTAAAAAACACCATTTTTATTTCTATAATATTTGTAATAAAATATAATGCATTTTCCAAAATTTTCTGATATTATAGACGGTGCACAGTGTGAGAATTCACGAATCTAGCTGGACAAAATGAATAACTCCAGAACAAGTCAAATAGTCAAATTTCCTGAAATTCGGTATAAGGGTAGGTAGGATATTTTATAAGGTAGATGTAAAAAGTATGCGGGATACGACAAAGGGCCGTGGCATAAGTAATAAAATTCTATATATATATATATATTTGAGCAACTTCGAGGGAAAATATTATTTTATTAAGTATTTTAATTTTTTTTTGATATAAGAAACTTGAATCAATATGAAATAATTTTTTTAATGCAAGAAAATAACATTTAGGTTGCTATAATAACCAAATTTTTATATGAATATATTAGAGTATAAAATATCAATTGGAGTTCAATACAAAAAAAAATTATTTGATATAACATTAATTATATTAATAATTATAATTCTATATAATACAGGCCTGGGCATTCTAGCACAGTCACATTTTATTTTGTCTTGATAGTATTGGAGCGCTCTCAAATCGCGCATACTGAGCAGTGATGTGATTCTGACCTTGTGAAAAATCCCAAATGTGTAAGCAAAAATCCCACTTTATCCCTGCAGAGGTACCTTAAAAACTCGGCAAAAATCCCACCAAAAAAGTATAAGTAAAATTACATCAATTTCTTTTTTCGACAAGAAAAGCTGATACATTTATTACACTAGTATATAAAAAAAAATAATATAACAGTAAAAATCTTATGTAACAATTCATTTTGATAAAAAATAATACTTGTTTGGTTTTTAACATATATCACAAAAAAATTTAATTTAAGATGTTTAAATGTTTTTCGCTACATTTTAATGAAAAAATCATTTCATTCATCTTCTATTGAAAATTTATTTACTGCCACGTACTCTGAGATTGAACGAAGATTCTTAGATTAAACTCTCGTATCAAGATCCAAAGCAATTTTTGGGTCCGATATTGGGACACAGCAGCCAACTAAGACATTTTTTTTATTTTGACAGGTATAAAAATCCCACTTTGAAGCATAAAATCCCGTTCGTTCTCCAAGGGGTTAAAAACTCCGAAAAGTTGGCGAAACCCCGCCAAATCACATCACTGATACTGAGCTCATACAACTTGCAGCGCAAAGCGACATAGGTCATTACAGCATCACCGTCAGTGAACAACTGAATTATATTCTCTTGTGTTGTGAGCTTTGTGTATGTGAAAAGTTACGCTCAGAGAGTGCTCAGTGAGCTTTGGAGCGCCCAGGCCTGATTTAATATAATATAATATTAATAATAATATTATTGATATTATAATATTTTTTCCATGGCAGAATGTTTTATGCAAGCTTGCTGACATTGGATACCATAATAATTCTGTAATGTACCATTCTCTAGTAATTTTGAGTGCTCATCGAAATTGTCGAGATTTATTTGAAATTTTGAGTAAATACCCTGTAGGAAAATCAACTAATTTAAAAGTAGTTAATAAAGTAGTTTTTTGTCAACCACAACTAGTTGAAATTCTGACTTTTTTCCATAGAACGAACTAACTTATTTTGTTTGGTGATGTCCGCTAAATAAGTCAATTGACTTTCGTCTGCATATATTTTCAACTACTTGTTAAATTAGTTACATTTAAATTATTTGATGAAATAACATGGTTAAATATATATAAACTTGTAATCTAATAAAAATTTGCAATTAAAACATGTCAACATCAGAGTAGTTGCCGCCTTAATATAATTAAAAGTAGTTGATATACTGGTTTATTTTAAATTAGTTTTTTAATTAGTTGTTTTTAAAAACAAGTTAGTTTGTTCCTATAGGGTTGTTTCCAGTCGCGACATAAATGCGCTAGGAATGAATTTTCTACTATGCGCTTTTGAGTTAAAAGCTTCCAGTCGCGAAATAAATGCGCTAGGAATGAATTTCCTACTATGCGCTATTCACATATATTTAGTATCATAGCATAAAAACGAATGATCTTTTGTAAAAAATGTTAAGGCAATTTTTGAAGAGAATTATCTGGGCTGCAAGTTTGATCTAAACGCATTTACTGTCCGACAAACAAGTTCTGGGGTATAGATTAATGACTACAATTGGTTGACTCTGGATCCGAATATCTTTTGGTACGTACATAGAAAAATAAGGGACTTTTGGCATTTCTTTTTATTATGCCTCAAGAAATTTGCTTGCACAAAAAAAAAAAATATTGGGTTATAATGAAATACTACAATGACTAGTTTGAGTTTGATTTTTAGATAAAAAGGCATTTTAGAAAAAGCTTAGAATTTTATATGTGCTCAAGCGAGAACATTTTAATGTATTTATAAACTATAAGCATTCATCTTGCCGATAAACGTCATATAAGGAATGGCCAATAATGGCCATTATTAGTTTTAGTCTATTTAATTTGAATAAAAAGAAAGAACGAAATGACCATTTCAGCCCTTGAAAAGACTTTCACCGAGATTCTTATGATCAATTGTGTTGAGCGTGTTGTGAAATGTCGAAATGTTGTGATCGAGAACTGGGTCTACAAGTTTTATGCCGACTCCGGACGGATTAGGATTAAGAAGCTTTTCATGGCAGTTTTTATTCTCTGAGGTTTGCCATTGTCTACAGAAAGGTGACGGCCAAACAAAAAAATTAATTCAATTGAAAAAACTTTCTGTGTCAGGTGGGAATTGAACCTGGGTTCTCTGGCATATGGGCTACACACTCATCCACTGCACCACGGCCGCCACAATTTGAATAATAAGTATTAAAAAAAGTAATATATCATATATTAATATATTACATAGTCTGAATTTTTGACAAAAAAAAAAACAAGAAATCATGTAATTAAATTAAGGCTTGAAATCGTATTTATTGCCTGCACTTTCAAAATTTCAAAAAACAATATATTTCAATCACTCCCGCTACTTTAATCACGGTTCAAATTTCTACTTTTAAAATAATTTTATAGTTTTTAAAACTGATCAAGTTGGCTTGCCGTTTAAACCGAACCTGTTGGTTGTTGTTAATTTTTATGTTCATATTCGTAATATGGAAAGGAAGAATTTTATATGACATCAAAAAATTATTTGAATTGGAAAACTTTTTTTTTACTTTTGTGCTCCTAGATTATGAAATTCTTACACAGTGCGGTGGCGGACTGGCCATACTGGTGGATCTGGAGAATTATTGTAGGGCCGCACAGTGTTGCGTCTATCTCAAAGTCGGGAAATCTCCAGTTGTTTTGTGTTTTATTTAAGTAAATTAACAGTTATAGGCAGTGGAAGTGAGAGAAGTAGTTTTGTTGCAATTATAATTGTTGCTCAGTTGAAATTGACTACTGGTGAAAATAAGCGAATTTTTTTATTTGTGCATAATTTTAACAAATTTCTTTTAATGGATTACAAAGTTGAGGATAAGTCGTAATGAAATTAACATAAAATTTAGTAAATTATTTCAAAGTTTTTTAATAACAGTTTTATAAATTTGAGTCTTAATAAAGTTTTGGAGAGTAGAACTTATGCTCTAATAATGTTCGCGTAACGCAACGTAACGTGGCCATAGCAAATAGCAGATTGCATGTATTAAATCTCGTGTTGATTATGCAGATGTACATCTACTTAAGAAAACTTCAAATCAACTGCTTTTGTTTACAGACAGTAAAAAGTTTGTTAATGGTGGCAAAATTAAAGAAATGGAACAAAAATTGGTACATAAATTACAAAATATCTCCGAAAACACAAATGCAAATGAAGTACAGTTTTGTTTTTTTGTAATCAATTGTTTTGACTATGATCCAAGGGCAATCGAAGCGCCATGGGCAATTGGATTGGAAGAGAAAAATTATGCCTGTTTCAAATACAGCTTTGAACAATCACGTCGGTATCGCGGACCGGCGGAATGTTTACCTGCTGACCGCATTGCACATGGCAGTGGAGCGGGCCTATGTTGTGGCCAGGCATCATTGTGGTAGCCTTTTCCCATTTGCATGCACCAGCAGCTCCGCGATATCCACGTGATTGTTCCGTCAATTTTTTTTTTATTTTCCGCTTTCAATATTTTCATGGCACTCAGATTGCTCCGAAGCGTCAAAAAACGCAACAATGGGCCGGAAAGGTTACAGTCTCCGTATTTTGGGATAAGCATGAAATAATATTATCTTGAAAGACATAATACCATAACTGACGCCTATAATTTATCATTATTGGAGCATTTAAATATTTAAGCCACAGAAAAACGCCCGCATTAAAAAAAACACAAAAGCGTCTTTGGACACACAAGATAAACAAAGCTTTTTCGCAGTTTCATAGAATTGATAATATAATGGTTCTTTTGTAATAACATATTATTGTAATTTTATTATTAAGTATATTATATAAATATTGTATATATTTTTATTACATAAATTTTATTATATTTCATTATTATTTTATTTATTTTATTACATGTTACATTCATTGTTATTTCAACGCACTTGTTTTGCTCTGCTAAAACAAAAAAAAAATCCTTGTAGCAACAACAACACAAACGCATTCACATTAACAAAAAGACAATAAAAAAATATTTCTTTGCTCGCCGTGGGAATAGAACTTGTACCCTATCGATTCATAGTTCTACACTCTTCCCACCGATCCAAACAGCTTTGTAAAGCTTGCTGCGTATAACTGAAGCTGTGCTGGCGCAGATCACTATAATCTATTAATAGATAGAGAATGATGACCAGTGTCGTCACTTAAAAATTCTAAATAGTGGTAAATTGAGTCTAAAATTAAAGGTTGACTTTAAGAAATGGTTGGAGATTTTATCTTCCTACGAAAAAATTTGGTTCAAGTGCTACAGCAAAACATAAAAAAAATCATAAGTATACCATAGAGTAACTTTTTCACGCTTAATTAGTTTTGTTGCAAATAATTTTCGTGTAATTTTTTTAAAACAGTACTGCATCCACTCTTTATATACCAAAAGAAATAAGATAATAGTTGTAATAAAATTTCTATAATTTGAAATACTATGCAGTAATTTTTATATAAAAATCGTTAAATTAAGTCTGAAACAAAAAGTGGTAGATTTTGCAAATATGCAAATAGTGGGTGACAAAAGTGGTAGACGCCAAAAAAGTAAAAATGTCGTAGTTTTACCACAATTGTGGCAGAGTGAAAACACTGATGATGACATCTTGTAGCGAGTAGTTTAACAGCTATTCAAGCAATAAAAACTAATAAAAAAGTTGCTTCTATTTTTATCTATTCATAAATTATTTTGATCTGCTGCAACGTAGCTTCAGTTATACTTAATATTGAATCAATGACTCAGCGTAACAAAGATGTTTAGATCGGTGGGTAGTGTATATAATTAAGAAGCGATGGGTACGAGTCGGATGTCTTCGGCGGGCCGAGACATAGTTTTATTAATACTTAATATAAGAAATTTTTTGTTGTAATGGAAGTAAACAAAAAAGAAACATAAATTCTAAGAAAACGGTGTCGCGAAAAATGTGTTTGATTTAGAGATTATAATCAAGCAAATCACGGAACGATGTCTAAGAAACTTCGTTTCAAAAATCCTCTATAATCCCGACAATGCGCCTGCTCATTCATCGCCAGTTGAGCAAGCAAAATTGCACTAAATAGGTTTTCACATGGTTCCTCAGCCACCGTATTCTATATATGTTCTATATATACAACTAACTGTTTTCAAACCTGCAGTGGTAGCTCACCGCTTAGCAATTTTAATTAAATGCTTAATTATTCATTAGAACTTAACTAAGCTAAGTTAATTATAAAGCTAAGTTAACTATCTTAGCTTAATTACGTTTAGAACTCATAGCCTAAATTGAGGCTAATTTTGGAGAGCTTCCAAAAGACTACTTTTTGGAAAAAAGAAAAAAGTTGGAACATCATTGCACTCGCTGATTCGACTTAACAGGAATTTTTAAAATATGATATATATTTTAAAATATGTTTGTTTTTTTTGATAAAATTTTCCCAAACATCTTTGTTTTCTTGGAGTTATAAAGGATTAGAAACAATAAAGAAAAATTTCTTAAGTTAACACAACAGCGATGAAAGAAATTAATTTCCCAGCGGCTAAAACGAAAAACAAAATTCAAATAATAGTCCAAGAACACACTCTAAGAAAATTTAAAGAAGTTGTATCAAAATATTTTGATTTTTTTAATACCATTCACTGCGATATATTTGTGGTTACTCTTTCAAACATACAATCGGTTTGACTCATTTACAGATTGTACGGATGAAATTTCAAATTTCATTTTAAACCTCAAGGGTTTCTATAATTTTTCAAACTTTTATATATAAAGTTTTTTATTATTATTAAAAATCTTAAGTTTAAACTGATTCATACAAAATTTTTTACATAAGTTTATTTTTAAGACAGTTGAATTAATTGTTAAAACGGTATGGAATGAAACCCTCGAGTTTTATTTTTGAAAAAAAAAGGTTTATTTCATAAGACCTCGAGTTCACATTTTTAACTCTTAAGATTTATTTTTTAAGCACAAATTTTTGTTAAAAATCTACTAAGGTTAAAAGAAGCCGTTATAAAAATATTCGGCTTTTCCATAAGGGATATAAGGAAGAACGGATATACTTTTATAGATTTCCTCGATTCACTTTTTCAATCCTACAGTTTTAAAATGTGGATTTTTTGCTAGACGGGATCATCTTTCGTGAAATATATACAAATTATGATTAACTCTTCAGGATTTCTTACGGAAGGGTTTCTTACTGCAGAGGATTCTTACGGAATTGAAAATGCTAATTTGGTGACTTAATGCTTAATTTTTGTTTGATGAAGTTAAATAGTGCAAGTTTGCCTTGCATAAATGCTCATAACTTCAGAACCCTATGAGACACCATACTGGATGATATTTCATTTTGGAGGTGATTAATTGATAGGTTTGTATTCCTTTCCTTAAAGGATATTCTTTTTGAAATATGTATTCTCTTTTTATTTAACAAATAAAATGAAAAAAAATCTTCTTTTTCTCAAATTCTTATAAAAAAGAAGAAATAAACATAAATCTCACACAGCTTTTATTCCGTTAATCAAGGCCCAAAAAATTACTCCTTGAGTGTATAACTACAACTACTATGCATGGTTGAAGTTTAATCAAAATCAGAATACTTTTAAATTTTAGGTGGATTACTTCAAAAATAATGCCCCATATATTGAATTTTTAGGTTTACTTTTTCAAACCAAAAGTTTGAAAAATGTAGGTCAGCCGAAAATAAACCGTCAGATGTTTTAAAAATGAACTTTGAAGAAACTGAAACTTTCAATCGTGTTGTGAAACGTTGCCGGTGTCTGTCGCTTCAAAAAAGACACGAAAAGTAACACGAAGAGGTTTGCACAGATTTTGAAATGACAACTGAGAAAATTTTAAATTCAATAGTTCAAAATGAAAGAAAAGTAGACATTGCCCTCCAAAGCTTATTTAAAGCATAAATTAATTTTAATAAGTCTAAAAATAAAAAAACTCTGTGGGATCCCCCCTAGATGCTTTAATAAGTAACATTTTTCTCACATTAGCTTAAAACATAAATAAGAACAAATTGTTGGGAAACCCAGCCATGATGAATAACCTAGAATCCCAAAAATTAAGTTCTGAATATTTTTATTTCTCAGAATCATAGTGCAATTATTTTGATGACACACGTTGTTAAATCTAAATAAAGTGGAATTATTTCAACTTTGCTTTGTCAGCTGATTTGAGTTCTACAATCACACACAAACAGAAAAAAAACCAGGCATGTTAAAACTTTTAATGAAAACCACAAATTAACTGATCGAATACACTTAGTAACAAAGGCACACTTTTTTTCAATCAGGTCATGTTTGTAAAGAAATTTATTTTCAATATGCTAAAAGTGCCTTGCTAAAAGTGCTGCAAAGAATAATATTAATACGATGAAATGACGTCACAAAAAAAAAAAAAAGAAATGTTATTTTTCAAAAATTAAATACATTAAAAATATACAAACATTTTAAAATTAATATCTTTAACCGTTGTTTCGTAATCCCCTCATAAAGCATAACTAAATTGATTACAAAAACTGTCAGGACTGCCGACGAAAGCGTTAGGTTCTTAGTATAAGATGTAAAATTAAATATAGTATTAAGTGAAATACTAAACATGCACACACTTTTTAGTTTATAAATATTTTTTAAAGGATTAATGAAATTGATGGTAAAAAAATTATGAATTTTGGTTCGCCTATGTACAGTGATAGACAAAATTCTAGATACATTATCGAATTTTTGATTTCCGCAAAACTATTGAATCTAAATAGTAAAAGTAAAGTATGCAGTTTAATTAGGGATGACTTTTAAGTAAAAAAACAGAAAAAAACTTTGATCTTAATCAACACAACAAGAAATTTACAATAATACGAAAAATTTAACGCGGTAAAAGTTTACATATAGGTCATTGTGCTCAACTTTTTAAAGCAAACTCGGCAAAACAAAACGATACATTTTAACCCTCCATTACTAACCTCTGGGTCGAATCGACCCAGACACGCAACTTTTTAAATTAAAAAAAAAACAAGACGATATTTTAACTCAAGATATATGTGTAATCTAAATTTGTTTATATTTAAACGTTTATAAACAATAAACATAAGGAATATTTATGATATTATGCATATAAAATTATTTAAAAAAACAGCCTGGGTCGACTAGACCCATAGTTAGCAATAATGTAACAAAGATTATGGGTCGATTAGACCCAGGTTAGTTATACCGTTATACAAAAAATATATGTTCATTTATTCGTAATGAACACATAATTAATATATGTTCATAAAAATATATGTATGAACATATATTCGCTTCAAAATCTTTCATAAAAATACCACGCATGCTTTGTTTTTATCGTCTTGAATGGTAACCATAATTACAACAATAACATGTGTGTGAGCTTCAGTAGCTTGTGAATGTGTGTGGTAGTATAGCGGTACTACCACCCTGTAGGAAAATCAACTAATTTAAAAGTAGTTGATAAAGTAGTTTTTTGTCAACCACAACTAGTTGAAATTCTGACTTTTTTCCATAGAACGAACTAACTTATTTTGTATGGTGATGTCCGCTAAATAAGTCAATTGACTGTCGTCTGCATATATTTTCAACTACTTGTTAAATTAGTTACATTTAAATTATTTTTTTAATTGCTTTAAATAACCAATTGAAAACTATTACTGCTGGCCAAAAGTTAATAATATTTGATGAAATAACATGGTTAAATATATATAAGCTTGTAATCTAATAAAAATTTTCAATTAAAACATGCCAACATCAGAGTAGTTGCCGCCTTAATATAATTCAAAGTAGTTTATCAATCACTGGTTTTTAAGTAGTATTTCAATTACTTCATATATTGAAGTGGATGCCGCCTTAGTATAATTCAAAGTAGTTCATATACTGGTTTATTTTAAACTAGTTTTTTAATTAGTTGTTTTTAAAAACAAGTTAGTTTGTTCCTATAGGTCATTTTCAATTGTGTTACGGATTTTTATTGAAGTAGTCGATCGTTGTACATTGTTGTTATCAGTTCGCGGTTATTTGTCGAAAATATAAGATTATCATTAGTGCTTGTGCAAAATTTTAAAATGACTTCTTATGAAAGAGAACAAGAGCGATTGCTCCCTCTTTTAGCTGATGTATCAAATGACGAAGATATAACTGATGATTGTTGCAGTAATACTGATAGTGATGATGAACTTTTTAGTAATCATGATTCGGAAACAGAGCAAGAACTAGATGAAAACGATAGCAATGCCGTTCAAAGCTCAACGGACAAATATATTGGAAAAGATGGAACAATCTGGAATGCAAGAGCATATAAAGCAACTCGAACGCCTATAGAAAATATATTCAAATCATCTAGTAGATTAACTGAATTTTCGAAACATGTTAAAACACCACGTGAGAGTTGGGATTTATTTTATTCATTTATGGATGGAATAAAATATTAACTTTGCCAAAAAATCTGAAAGCACGCTGCTCAAAATTTGCGAAGCCATTGGAGGAGGAGGAAAAAGAGCTGCCTACAAAACAATTGGAAAGAAGCCGCTTCCAGATTTGTGATTACAAACAAGATCGCAAAACCAAAACCACGTGCTCTAAATGTGGAAAATATATTTGCCAGAAGCACTGTTGTATATTGTGCTCAAATTGCATTGCTTCTGCACAAGAGGAACCCATTTATGACGATATGTTAGATGAAAATTCCGAATGAGAGGTAACATTTACGGTACATAACTGAACAATTTTTGCTTTAGCCATACCAATTTTTCTTTCTAGCATTTTACTATCATATTTCAGGTTTTAAGTGCACTTTATTTGACGTCAATATCTTAAAAACTCATAATTTTATGCGCAATTCGGTTGGATAACTTTTCTTTTCACTTACTTTAGCTATGTTGTAATGAATACAAACTTAATTTCAATTTAAATATATAAGTTGTTTAACACACCATTGTATATTAAAATTTAACAATAAAAGACTAAAATCTACCAAAAGAAGTATACGTTTTATCAATTTATAAGTTGAGACGATTTCAATGGATAATACAATTGAGGGTCGATAAGACCCATGGTTAGTAACTACGCGACATGATTTAAGGTTAGTAATGCAGGGTTAATTTGTTTTTATATTAGAATGCGGATTATAAACTCTCATTAAGTTGTGTTTTAAGATATATTTTAATCTGCAGCACTCACGTTATTGGACCTCGAAACAAAAGTTTAACTATCATGCAGATATATATTTAGATTTATTTATTTAATAGTTCATCAGTACGATAGTAACTAAGTTTTTTTTAAGTACAAAGCTTATGAACTAGATAATTTTGTAAAAATTGTATGGACAGAAATATTTGAAAATGCAA
This sequence comes from Coremacera marginata, assembly GCA_914767935.1. Lineage (NCBI taxonomy): Eukaryota > Metazoa > Arthropoda > Insecta > Diptera > Sciomyzidae > Coremacera > Coremacera marginata. The sequence continues at coordinate 151,760,812 of OU612043.1, forward strand.
AAATTTCATAAGGTATCCTTTAACATAATTGCGATGTGTGTAAAATTTAATCAAGCCAGACTCAAAATAAAATCGACTCATTATTCATTAAGATCGAACCATCCATTACGTGCTACGGCCGGCATAAAGACTTTCTCGAAGATATTTCGGCACTTTCATGTAAAATGTGGACCAAAATTCGGGAATTTATGGTTCAAAACTTGTGAATCACTGCGGCATACTTACTCTTAAGTGCGTTTATTCCAGAAATGTGAAAAAAATTCGAAATACTAAGGATTTTTCCAATACAACTTAAAGTAAAAACAAACAATTATAGCTTATAATAATTTCCACTTCCACTTTTTCCTGGAACCAATTAAACATTCATATAAACAAAAAAATTAACTTTTGAAGATGTAATCTGTTCGCAAAACATGAAAGAAAATTAAGGATGTAGTTCTTTAAAATAAACTATTAAAAAACAAATTCTGACGAAAAATGCTTTTGTTTTTTTTTTTTAATGAGAGTCTTAGCAAATTCACTGAATCGTAATTTTTGCTCAGATATTAATGCTTTTGAAAGTTATATTGTTTTAAAAAAATCTCAAATGCATACAATGTTTTGCACATTTTTTGAATGAACGCACTTACGACAAAGTATGCCGAAGATATTCAATAGTTTTTAACCACTGATTTCTAGATAATGGACCACTTTCCCATGAATGAGCTGAAATATCTTCGATAAATTTTTTGAATGGCCATAGCGCGTTTCGATTGTAAAGGATTTTGAGTCGATGTGTGTGGACTTTTGTCACGTAAAATTTTTAGAATTATTGTAAATGTTTTGTTGATTTGATTAAGATCAAATTTTTTGCTCGATTTTTTAAAGTGAAAACATTTTTAGGCACGTTGAGCATTTTTTGGTAGAGAGCAAAACTCTAGATTCGTGATATCATCACGCTGTTTGCGATATTATCCCGCTTTTGGCTTTTCATTTTTGTTGCATTGTACAGCAATGCTTATGTCATGGTTATGCTAGGCAAACATGTTTGGTGAGCTTTTTTTTATAACAGAGGCGGATTACCAACCGATTACCGAACCAATTACCGATTACTTACCATTTACCGATTACCGAAGCGATTACCAACCCATTACTGAAGTGGTTACCAAACGATTACCAAATACCGAAGCAATCACCAACAGATTAATGAAGCGATAACCAACCGATTACCGAAGCGATTACCAACTGATTACTGAAGCAATTACCAACCGATTACCGAAGCGATTACCAACCGATTGCCAACCCAATACCGTTAACCGAAGCGATTACCAACCGATTATCGATTACCAAATCGATTACCAACCGATTACTGAAGCGATAACCAACCGACTACCGAAGCGACTACCAACCGAGTACCGATTACCGCAGCAATTACCAACCGATCAACGAAGCGATTACCAACCTATAACCAATTACCAAACGATTACCAACCGATTACCGAGCCAATTACCGATTACCCAACCAAGTAATAGTGTTACAAATGTATTATATATAAACAATAAAGTTAAAATTTTTGCTTTGCGGGCTGTAAGTCCAAACACTTTTTTTGCATTAAAACTCCAAGTTTTAATTATAAAATTTATTCGTCAATATTTCGACTATCATCGGCTTAGCTTAAGCTAAGTGACTTGAAATAAATAGATGTGTATAATTTGTGTCCAATTTTCTTAAAGTTTTTGAAAAATTTGTAAAGTTTGTGTTTTATGGAAAAATATCTTTGTTAATTTCAAAATGTTTTAATTTGTAATATTTGTCCTGAAGATGATTGCCGATGGTAGTCGAAATATTGACCAATAAATTTTATAATTAAAACTTGAACCTACAGCCCGCAAAGCAAAAATTTTAATTTAAAAAAACAGGTCGATAAATGAACATGTAAGCATTAAAATTTAGTAGTTTAACCATTCAATATCGCATAAATTGATAAAAAGAGTTAAACAAGTAGAACGCGTCTGATTTGCCTGCTCTAGCTACTTCGGACTTTCATAACAGCAACGTTATATCATAGCATTAAGTTTTCACTTCGGTCGGCTGGCCCCCCACTGCCAACTTTTTTAAGGAAAAGTTACCTCTAATTAAACTGCACACTTATCTTTTCATTAAGATTCATAAGGTTCATTGCGGAAAACAAAAGTTCGATACTGTATGTAGAATTTTATCCTTCAATGTTTTTAGCGTTACCGAAATTCATAATTTTTTTACTATCAATTTCATAAATAAACTTAAAAAAATGTATAAACTTAAAAGTGTTTACATGTTTAGTAGAGTGATTCAAAAAAGTCGACTATTTTTTTTTTAAAAAACCGCTCTGAAATAGATTCAGACAGGTGGGAAGAGATGCCTGTAAGAGCCGCAACTCTTAATATTAATATTTAGTTAATATGATAATAAGTTATCATTCGTTTTTTGATTTTTAAGTAAAATCCGACTTTGAATTTATATATTTTGAAATCGTAAAATTTTAAAGAGTTTTGCTATAATATCGGATTATTTCATTTCAATCTGAAAAACGCAATTCCATATATGCCAGACCATTTGGCAATAGAATAGAAATTATTCAACTAATCGGTAATTCGAGACATTTTCGATTGGAACTTCATTAGTTCACAAGCTTTTCATAAGCTATGCTTTCTTTATATCCGAATTTCTAGAATTGCACTGTGATGCAAATACCTTCATGTAGTGTCCTTAAAACAATAGCATGCGGGTTCCCATACATCTGAGTTCTTAAAACTATAGCTCTTCCTTTTATATGTTTTTCCATTATTTTTTAGATAAGTACTGCACCGAGAAATTGCCTCGCCTTAAAATCAAAGAAAAAAGTTCTTGTAAAACTGTAACCAAAATATCTGTACCACAATGAAAAAATCGTTGCAATAATGATTTATCCTTTAACTATGCAAGTGCTGCATCATCGAAACAAAAGACTGAAGTTCTTTGAAGCTAAATCAATGAAACAATCTCTGCCGTGAAGATAAAATGTTTACTATAACGATTTAGTTCTTTGTTAACAAGGAATTAAAAAAAGGATGTACAATCAACAACTTTTCTTTGTTTTCTTGAGAGTAAGCTTCATTGTTTCAAAGACCAAGTCTGTTACTTTAAAGAATGTTTTCTTCAAAATCATATTTGTATGCGAAGAATAAGAAAATCGTGTGCGAGTGCCAACATTGAATTGTAATTGTAAACAAACACACGTCAATATTCACACCAGTAAATTTTATTACATTTCCTCAACAAAAAGAAAAGAAAAAAAAAAAGTTCTTTGCCTGCCGTGCGGAATTGACCTTGGAATTTTTGGTGCCAGTCCATCGCTCTACCCACTGATCCAAACAGCCTTGCTAATATTTGCTGACATAACTGCAGCTATGTTAACAGATGCTGTATTAACAGATGCAGTATGTCACAGTATTCTGTTGAAAGCCATACAACAAAAATCTATTAATAGATTATTGTGTTATCTACAGCGTAGCTTCAGTTGTAATTAATATTGAATCAATCACTCTGCGTAACGAAGGAGTTTGGCTCGATGCATAGTGTAGTGACTTTTTAATCGGTGGTATCGGTGGGTGTGGGTTCAAATCCCCACGGCATGCAAAGGTAAGACTTTTAATTTGATATTTAATTTAATTTAATGTTATTGTTATAAAAAACGCAAGAAGCAAAGAGAGGCCATTAAAATCAAGGATCTAACATTCTGCGTCTTTGCCGTAAAGAATAAAAGTCTTTGTGCCAAAGTAAATTTTGTTTTTACGACTTGGCCATGCTTTTTTAAAGACGTACGTCCATGCTTTTTGATTTAAAGTATATTGTTCTTGAGAATCTAACAATCTTTGTGTATTTGCCGTAACGATGTTTTGTCTTTGGGCACAATCTAACCAATAAAAGTCTTTGCGGCAAACTGAATTTTCTTTGGTTTTACGATTTTTTCACTGGGTGTACCAAATCAGTTAACTTTGTATATTGTAATATTTAACTTGTAATAAAATTTCCATTCGATGTGTCTGTTATATAAAAATAAAAAAACAATTGTGGACAAATAATATTATATAATTTTTTGTTCTGGCAACATTATTCAGAGGAATAGCTCTTCCAGCCATTTGAGTACAAACCTCTTCATAGGAAAAAAGTTAACTACCGAAATACAATTTTTTTGTGGCTGCGGCTGCAGTTGTTCTTGTTGCCTGCATTTTCAATAACATTGTTTTTTGGATACTTAAGTTTTCACGATGTTGTTATTGTTACTGTAATTGACTTAATTGTGTGGCACAAACAAAAAACCTTCGCTTGGCTCTCAGCTGCCCGCCACCAAAACGACAACGTTCAACGGACTCCATCGGTCGCCGACGCCGCCCCCCACTTCCAAAATAAAAAGTTTCCACAAATACATTTGAACGCACTCAGTCACAAAATCGCACGCACACACTTACAAAATTGCACTTTACATATTTACGTGCATTTAATATTGTTGTTGTTATATTATATTTTGCGTGCTTTTTTTGCCATTTTTTGTTGTTTCTGTTTTTGACATTCATCGTCCACAACAACAATAACAACAACAACAAAATGCACAGCTTAAAAAAGCCAGTCAAAAAATGCATTTTGCAGCGACTGTCGTCGTCAGTTTAGTTTGTTGTCGTCGTCGTTGCCATCAGTTGCACTCGTCGAGCACGTTCAGCCAAGTTGTTGTTGTAATAAATTTGTTTTCATATTATTGTTGTTGTTGTATATATTTCGGTGCATTCATCGACTGCGTATAATAAAAGTGCATTTTGCCACAGCAGCACCAACAACAATAACAACAACAACATCACTTTTTTTTCTCTTAATGTTTAACCCAAAACAGAGAAAACCACTGAAAAAGTGAATGAAAAACATTTGTTGTATTTTTTGTGCATCTTGTTGTAGTTGTTGTTGTTGTTGCTACGCCGCTGTTGAGCATATTTTTGGCGTTATTCGCTGTTGTGAGTAGCTCAAAAAGTGCATTCATTTCAATGCACAAAATGCTCAATTTTTTCAAGTGCTGAGAACATTTTTTTTAAAAAGTTCTGCGAAGCGCGCTTTAGTATCTGTGAGTGCATCCGAGGCTCTGTGTGTGTATCTGTTTGTGTGCGTGCTTGAGCACTTTTACACACTATTGTAATATTAAATGCATTGTTGTGTTTCTTTACTGTTTTTTTTTCAAAATTTTTGCAATACTGTTCAGTGTCTCTTTTTGAATTTATTGTTGTTACTCTTGTCGCTGAGCAAAAAAAAAAACATTTTGCTTAATTTTTCCCCCTTGTTACGGTTGCATGGCAGAAAACTGCATTTGTAGCTCAGCTTTAGCGCGCGCTTTTTTCTTGGTGTAGTAGTAAATGTGTGCAGTTTCGTTGTTGTTGTTGTTGTTGTTGTTGTGCGCTGCACGACACATTTTTATATTTTCCATGCCATGCCTGTGTGACTGTCTCTCTTCGGCTTCTGCATTATTTGCCGTATGCTTTTTATTCAATGGGAGGCGGGCGGTTGGTTTTAAGCAAGGTGGGTGCACCAGGTGTGGAGTTACCTTCTTTGGCGGCATCGCTGTCTTCCACAGTTGCATGAATGAAGGTTATTCATTTAACCGGCATTCGGGCAACCCTTCCATAACAGAGCCTGCTCAGATTCCGGTGCTTTTTCGTAGTGGGTTTTGGGTCGCGGGTCGCTCTACTGTTGATTCTCAAAACTCACGCTCATACTCAGGTCCCTGCACTCTCTCTCGCTCTTACATGCTTTAAAAGAGCGAAAATTACAGTAGAAATTTTTCTCTTAGCATTTTTAAATTTTTGCCAAGAATCTTATAAAGTTTTACTATAAGAATGAATTACACAGGAGTATATTTATTATTGTTGTTGTTGTTGTAATTGTTGTTGCATTTTGGACAACACTTTGGCAATTTTTTTTTTGAGCGATACTACGACGTCTCCAACCACGACGATGACGATGTCTATGACGACTACGACGCCGGAGACGGAGACGACAGCTCTGACTTAGACCGAGTAGCGTTGCTTGCTCGCTGCACATATAGGAACTTTTATATTGGTTAGGTTCGCTTGCGCTTTTGTGCTCGCTAGCTCGCTCGCACGTCCGCTTGCTGTTGTAGCCTGTAGCCTGTAGCTCGTCGGTCCATGGTGACAGTGGACGCGGTGTAAATTTTTTTTATGGCCACTGCTGGCAGCTTCTTCTTATTTTTTGACATCGGCGTTTAACGTGCGTTTTGGAATAGAAAAAAAAACAACCTTCAAAAGATAACAAAATCAAAATAAAATATATAAACAAAGAACTGGAACAACTAAAGAAAACGAATAAAAGCAAAAAATGCTTAGTGCAAAGTGTAAAATGGTTATGAATGACTAAAAGCGCCAAAAATTTTCCACAAAAAAAATGTTTGTTTTTTTAAAAAAAAGGTGAAAATTGCTCAAAAGTGTTATTAAAACAAAAACAAAAAAGAAATTAAATATTTAAAAGCAAACAAACGGCGACAACTGCTGATGACGATACGTAATGCAATCTGAAGAGAGCCATGAGAGTGCGTGATGTATGGATTTTGTGTCGGGTAGGGTGGGGGTGTTTTATATAGTACAAGGCAGTGGTGAGTTGCGGGGTGCCGAAAACAAAGTGACTGTAAACTACAAATTAAAGAAAAGAGTTATTATAACAAAACCATCAAGTAAAGCGATAAAATTTCAAAATTTATTTAATAGTAGTGCTTTTTCAAAACGCAAACTCTTCACTTTGTCCACAACAGTGTTTAGCAAGTTTTGTTAACTTAGACAGTGAGTCTGCCAAATTAACCAATAAATTAGTAAACATTTTCTGAAAAAATTATAACAAAATAAAAAACATGCACACATATGCATTAAAGGCCAAAATAAATTCTGATGTGCATGCTTTTTCACTCGCGCACTCAGTGCATCTAAGCTCTCCCTTGCTCTCTCCCTCTCACTTCTGTGCTTCGCTCATTTAATTGCTTCAACTTGCACTCTTTGCTTTAAGTAGCTTTGATTAGTGTTGCTTGGTTAACTCAAAATTTAATGAAAATTTATTTGAATTATTACCTCTCATCAATTGCCAACTTAGGCCAAATATTTGTGGATCCAAAATGACGTTTTCGCTAAGGTTATAATGACCAATACACCAGCTGACACCAACACTAACATGGTTTTAATTGTCAATTTAATCTGTCGGCTTGTGCAAGTTCCTTATATAAACAGCGACAAAATGGCTCCTAAAAACACAAAAAAGAAAACAAAAAACAAAAAATCAAAAAATAAAACAAAAACGCACACACAAATAATATTGTATGCTTGTTACAGCACAACATTGCGCACTATGCCGCAACCACCCCCTGCTTTACAAGCACGTCATCAAACACAGTAACAACAACTACAATAAAATGACATTGGTTATGCGTGCGAAAGCATAACCAGTTACAAGTTTTTATGACAGAACGAACAATTTGAAATAATTATTTTTATTTACTTGCGACATATTTTAAAGTAAGCAAGTTAGTTTAAAAAATAGTTAGGAACTATTTTTAATAGCACCGTCAGTAAGTCATCCACTTTTGTATCACAATCGCTCCTTTCTTATATGAATCATCAACAATATCTGACATTAATCAAAATAGTTTTTCAAACACTTGGAACTTCTTTAGAACAATTCTAGCGAAACTTATCCTTAACAACCATTGCAGATTTTGTTGCAACTTTGATACAAGGCGTGTTGTTACATACATACTTATTTCATATTATATTTACATACATATTTTAACAACACACAATCTTTCCACATAATTCTAAATTGCGCACATTGAAAACTATACTGACCTTACTCAAAAAGTGTCTCTTCCTAGATTAAAACTCTTAGATTTATAATAAAAATTATATTTTTTTTTTCATTTTTCAGATTAACAACTGAAATTAGTTCAGTCAAGCTGTACGTGTGTAATATTAAAATATTTCTGTGTTCTAATAAAATTTACAATATTCTATGGGAACTTTTGTAAATTCTTTATGAATTAAAGTGAGATTTCAGAAATACCACAGAATAAACCTTCAAAAAAGGTTTCAGGATATTGTAAAAAGTTTTTGTGCTTAAAGCGGTATAAATCAAACCATTCTTCTCCAAGGAACATTGGTGGTCCGCTCTGAATTAAAAACGTACATAAAATCAAAGAAAAAGTTTCTTTTCATTGCTTAACTTGAAAATTGAACCAAAATCTTAAAAGAAAAATTTCTTACTGCCAAAGGATCGATTCCGAAATCAAGGATAGTTTTATTTTTTTTTTTTTTTTGGTTTTTTTTTTTTTTTAATTATTTACTAATATATTCCAAGATATTCGTATTTGGTTCAAATCAACAATTATGGTATGTGCTCCATTGCCAGGAAGTGGCTTTAAAGGAGCATGCTACAAATGAATCTGCATTTCCTCTATCTTAATTCAAAGTATATAAATTATGTTCGACTTTTACAAATTCAATTATTATAATTATACCACAGTATTTACACATTTGCTTGTAAGTATTGCTTGATTTTAGACTTAAATAGCTGAATTAACAGCTCAGCTGCTTCAAGAATAAATTAATTGTTCTGTTAACTATCATGTTCCGTTACGTTCAATTCAAGTGTCTAATAATTTTTGTCCTTTGTTTACTAGTCGTGTTATGTTTGCCATAAAAACAAGAAACAAGCTCTACTCTAAATGGAAACACATTCGTACAAGAGGAAATTGGGACAGCTACAGAAGAGCTCGTAATGCAGCTAACATAATTGTTCGACAAGAAAAGACTAAATTTTTCAGCTCCAAGCTAAATTGTAGTTTAAGCTCTAAGCAACTTTGGCAAAATTTAAAAAAATATAGGGTTTTCTGTAAAGCGCCGAGTGTACTTTAGAGCCAAACTTATTGAATAACTATTTTTTGTCAAATGGTTGTCCAAGTCCTGCCACTACTACTCCCAATGTTGAGTTGTCAGAACAAACTAACCAATTTCGCTTTCCCTCATTTGAGTGTGCATCTATCAGTGAAGTCTATGTTGACATGTGAAGACATTATAAGTGTATAATGAAGATTAGTTCGAATGCAGTCGGTATTGATGAAATTTCTATCAAATTTATGCCTATTAATTTATGCTTATGCTTATTAATTTAATTTAAACGTTAATAACCTTTTATCGCCGCTTCAATCTGGGTTTCGGACTGGTCACAGCTGTGCGACGGCAGCTATGAAAGTTATAGATGACATAAGAATATCTTTTGATAAAAACCTTATAACCCTTCTTTGCTTGATTGACTTTTCTAAAGCTTTTAACTCGGTAAATCACAATCTGCTATGTTATAAGCTTAAATATTTTTTCAAGTTTAGTGACAGTGAAGATCAACTCTTATCTAATTACTTAGAGACAAGAAAGCAGCGTGTAAGAGTTGGAAATAATTTTTTTCCCTGCAAACAGTTGCTGTCGGTGTTCCCCAAGGGTCTATTCTGGGTTCTCTCCTATTCTCCATATTCTTGAATGGCATTTTCACTGCTTGTAAATTTGCAACAGTTCACGCGTATGCTGATGATATTCAACTCTACCTCTCTGTACACCTATTGGCCTTTTAAAGAATTTAAGCTTTAGACTTAACTGTGATTTGCTTTTACTAGAAAAGTGGGCTGCCACTAACTTGCTATTTATAAATACGTTGAAATCTAAAGCATTGGCAATATAGAGGATTGATTCTTGCTTTGTGGACACCCGCCATAAAGTTAAAAACCTTACCTTTATTATAAATTCCAAACTTTCTTATATTGATCACATCAAACACACTTTAAATAAAATTTATGGAACCTTGCGTTACTTGCGCGCTTCTTCTGATTTTACCCCATTGGATACTCCGCGAAGGACCATTGTGCAATTAATTTTGCCACATATTTGCAGATGTAGTGTACAATGGGCTAGTCTCACTTTCACAGCAAAAGCTGCTTGTTGCATTCAACAATGCCGATAGGTATGTTTTTAAAATCCAACGAATTGACCATATTACTGCGAAATGTAAGGGCATTCTTGGCTGTTATTTGGTTCAATATTTAAATATGCTCAATATAATTTTCTTACACGGACTTATTAATACTCGTTACCCAAGATATCTCCATGAAAAATTACAGTTTTTCCAATCAAATCGTTCGACCAACTTTATTGTTCCGAGACACAGCTAATCTGCTACTCAGTAGCACATTCTTTTTTTGCCAGCATCATAAGACCTTGGAATTCATTACCCAACTATTTGAAACAGATTAATTTTAGAAATAGCTTAAAATATGAAATTTTTAGATACTTTTCTTCCAATTGATTTGGCGTCATTTTCTATTTTCTTTTCTTTTATCAAATCAACTTTTTCTCTGCTTAAAAACTTTGCTTCCTTCCTTGCTTCTTTTTGAATGAAATTGTTTTATTACATTTGTATTAAATTTTAATTTAATAATAATAATAATAATAATAAAAATAATAATAATAATAATAATAATAATAATAATAATAATAATAATAATAATAATAATAATAATAATAATAATAATAATAATAATAATAATAATAATAATAATAATAATAATAATAATAATAATAATAATAATAATAATAATAATAATAATAATAATAATAATAATAATAATAATAATAATAATAATAATAATAATAATAATAATAATAATAATAATAATAATAATAATAATAATAATAATAATAATAATTATAATAATAAAAATAATAATAATAATAATAATAATAATAATAATAATAATAATAATAATAATAATAATAATAATAATAATAATAATAATAATAATAATAATAATAATAATAATAATAATAATAATAATAATAATAATAATAATAATAATAATAATAATAATAATAAAAAATAAATTAGCAATCTTCCCAGAAATTCCATTTCACGTTTCACTTTTACCGTGCGTGGCGGCCACACACATAAATTTTTTTTAATATTTAGGGTGCAGGTCAATGGTACTTTGACGTATATATTAATCAAAGTTCATATATTTTGGTATGTCAGAAAATGTAATCTCATGTTTTGAAAGCGATGTTTCTTCGTTGAAGTAACGAGTTACCCCAGTGTGGCATACATGTTACTGTTTTTAACTGCTTTCATCTCCAGAAAAACAAATGCAAAGGTGTTTTTGCATAAAATCATGTATAGTATTATCAATGAACAGGAAAATGAAAAAAAAAACCAATTTAAGTGGAATTAAATCGAGAATAGGTATATTGGAATTATAAATTTTAAACCTGAAATAGATTTTTTAAATAACATTTCTACTTCCCTTTTCGACTCACGCCCACATTTTGCACTTTTCTTCAAACAGATCCTACCAGCTCCTAAGCCAAATATTAATACCATGGTGCAAATATTTAGTGAAAAAAAATATTCAAATTAAAGTTACATGCCCCTTGTCTAATCTCGTTCATTTTTCTGATTACGTTCTACTCATATCTAGATTACGGATTACGAACTACTGGTTCCAAAGAATATATGTAAATAAAACAGTGTACATTTGCTATAAGGTCCAAAAAATGTTGTAGAAGGAGTTCGATTAAAATTAAAGTGCCACGCCCCTGTACAGTCTCGCCCAATTTTCTAGAATACAGACTACTCATTATATCGATAAATACATGTGCAAAATTTGGTTGAAGTCGGGAAATCGGTGTAGACATTTTATTAACATTAAAGTGACACCTTGCCATGGCCAAATTAAAGTGCTACATCCCCTGTCTAATTCTGCCCACTTTTATTAGCTGCGGACTGCTCCTTCTGTCAAAGAATATATGTGCAAAATTTGGTTTAAATCAGACAAACTGTGTAAAAGGAGTTCGATAAGAATTAAATTATCACGCCCCACACTGATCTGGATTTACAATGTAGTGGACTTAGGATCAAAATTCACGTTAGAAAACTAAAGACAAATACATTTGATTGGAATAAAGAGTATGTACATATTTGTTTACTTTCAGAGAAACCAGTTTTTGATTAAAACAAAAAATATTTTCGAACAAAATGTATGGGAGAAAGCATGTTATATTATTATTTTTTTTTTTTTTTTGGTCTTTTAAGAATTCTTGAATTTTAACTTTAAAGGGTGTTGCGATTGAGCCAAACTGAACTTATAACCATCAAAATTATCTGCCTACACTTGCATAAAATTATTATCAAAGTTTTTTTTTGGTGTTTTGTATGATGACCGCCAGAAAATAGGGGGTGATAGGTATGGGGTCGGTATGTTTGAAAGAAATGTTAAAGGTAAAAAAATAGAAGGACCAAGTCATATATTTGAACCTTCCAGGGGCTATCCCGGCGGAGTTACATATTTTTTTAAGACAATTTTTTAATTTTTTGTGTGTTTTGTATGGGGACCCCGAGAAGGGTGACAAATAGGGGGTAGGCATGTGTAAAATAAATGTTGGAAGTAAAAAATAGTAGGACCAGGTCATATATCTGATCTCTAGATCTAATCTATAAATCATAAACTAGCAGTTTGTTTATATTTTTGATTTATAAATAAAATGCTATTTCTTACTTGCTAAAATTTTTCACAGATTTCTTTTCGAATGAGTAACCTTATTGATGCTGGATGTAATTGGTGATGTAAGGCTCTTGAGAATTTAGGTCGAATAGTGGATATATACGGATCAGAATTTATGAGGAAATTATGCAGTAAATCTTCATTTGTATGCTGCCTGCGAGTCTTGCCTGCCCACAATGCAGCTCTCTGGAATTTCTGAACTCTTTATTTCTTGCTTCTGATGCTTTTTCTGACATGGCATGCCTTTAGTCAGACATGCAAAATGTTGACAAATATCAGCACCATGAACAAGGAGTTTATGTACACTTGCTCGTACCAGGAATAAAAATTAACGTAAATGTCAGCTGTTTCTCTGCAGTCATTTTTAAAGCGATCGATTTGAATGGGCTGTCCCGAAAACACGGTTTGCAAAATTACATAGAAATGTTCGATCAAATTCACGTCAATTTTCGTGAATTAAGATGATGTTACAAAATCTTTGCAATATCTCCTCGCAGTGTTTCCACCATAGCTTGTTTCACAATCTTGTTTTACAATGTCTATTAATAATCCTGTGTGTTTTTTGAATTCGTACTGAATAACTTTTTCTTTGCTTTCCTTTAGTGTTTTGTTATTTCCACGAGCCAACCACATTTTGCAATCAAGGTAGTGATTATATCAAGGTAGTGAAATATGTAAAAAACATTCCAAACACCGAAACCACATGTGAAGCGACGATAGCCCAATAGAGTGTCTCTTAAAAATTGAAGTTGTTTCTTTTTTATGACTTACCCTCTTAATGTCTTCGTATGATGTTAAAATAAATGTAAATAAACTATACCTAATGCAGATGCAAAAAGTTGTGTAATTATGTTGAATAACTTGATCGTTATGCATTTTTTTTTGCTAGAAGTGTATTTATTTGAAAATTTTGAGTTTGAGTATTTATTTGTACGAAAAAAATCACCAAAAACCCAAAAAACAATGTTTTTAAAAACAATAGCATAGGTGGTTTGATCATAGTCTTGACATTTTTTTTGCAAAAAAAAAAAATATACAAACCAAAATTCGGAAAAAAATTTATACCTGTTGGTTGAAACTTGACTTTTTTTTAAAAAATACTTAAAATGCCCTTTTCCAGTATTTCGATCACAAAAATATTATAAAAATCGAATAGCATATATTTCTCACTCGAAGCAATGTAAATAGTTTAAAAAAATATTTCTGATTTTTATTCGAAAGATTTTTCAATTCCAGGACTGCCAACATATCGTTTATTTCATTCCGCTTGTTTTTAGGTTAGATTTAGGTATTTTAATGAATAAGTCCCCAAAAGTCGAAAAATACTCTTACTTTTTAACACTAATTTTTCTTTAAAATGCACAAACATTAAACTTCTGCTCATTTGGAGCACGAAAAACGACATACAAGTTACGTAGAAGCCACATGGGCAGAAATTTAGTTTTTATGTATTTTAAAGAAAAGTTAGTGAAGTTAGTGCATAAGTGTTAAGAAATGAGAGCATTTTTCGACTTTTGGGGACTTTTTTGTTAGAATTTTTTTCGTAAAAATACACTAGCTCGAAATTTTCAAATAGGTATTCTTCTCGCAAAAAAATTCATAATGACCAGGTTATTTAACTCAATAACACAATTTTTTACATCTGCATTAGGTATAGTTTAGGAAAATATTTCCAAACGATTTAATTTAATTTTTTCAACAAGAACAAAATGGAGTTTTTTTTCGAAAAGTAAAAAATCACAACTCTGGTAGTTTTTGTTCAATTTTCATGTTTGATAGCTTATTTTAAAGAAATATTAAATAGAAAAGGGGCTGTGAACCAGCTTTTTGAAAATTTACATTTTTACAAAAGTTATTAGGTGTTTCCGAAATCCGCAATTTTTTCATATTACCAAGTACTGACATGGATCGATGCAAGTCGGCACGGGTTCCCGTGGTCCTAGGTACACCAAATTATATTTACATTTATTTCAACATCATACAAACAAATTAAGAGGGTAACACATGAAAATACATACCCTATTATACAGTTTTGACAAATTTGTACTTGTTTGTTCAAACTGTAACCATATGGTTACCAAAAATATTTTAGAGGAAAGTGGAATATTTTCTCATTTCTATAATGATAAAAATTTTCAACATTTATTCATCTGTGCTTCTTTCAGTTATGGAAATATTATAGATTTTTTGAACACATTATGAAAAGTAATAAATTGTACGTCTCCTTGACGTTTGATGTCCTTGTCAACAGCGCTTGTCACCGTTTGGAAAATTTCACAAATAAAAATTCTAATAAAAATCTTTTTTAAAGGTGTTTCATTTCCTGATACTTTTCAGCAAATGTGAATTTAAAAGCAATCGAAAACAATAACATGAAACGCAAAAAAACTTAAATGATAAAAGACAGTGCAAAATATTCTATGCATCAGTTCGTAGCTTGTGTGGCATTCATTGTGGCCAAAACAAGTGCAAGCCAGTGACAGCAATAAAAACAACAAAAACATGCATTAACAATTATTCTCAATAAACTGCATTTGTTTTGAATTTTCAACATTTCGTTATAGTTTATATTTTTTTAACTCATTTTTTGATGAGTTGTTTTGCATTTTTGAGTGTATCTACAAAAAACTATTTACTCTGATGCTGAATATTTTATATTTCCGCCATATAATTAGTCTTCAATTTTGCTCGAGAAATATTCTGCAGCGAAGATTGTCATGATTCAGAACGTATCCAGCATTCTTGTGCTTAAGAAATTGTCTTGAGGCACGTTGACGTGCGAAACGCGTTTTAAGATTATTTATAGTTGCAGCAGCACCGAAAATGTTGGTAAGTTTACACTTTTAATATTGAAATTATACAAAAAAGCTTTAAAATATTTATAATATTATACTACTACGGTACTGTGATATGCCATGTTTTCAAACCAACGTCAAATGAGAATATTATATACAATACAAGTGTGGATGTTTATGAAATAGAAAATCTAACTTAACAAAGTTATAGTCCAGCACGTCTGAGTTTTTCTAAAATTGCAAGCACTGAAAGGTTATATGAGGAACTAGGTATCAGCTTTTGTGCAAAAAGTATAAAAACTTTAAGAGGTAGACCTATAATATATTAATTTAAAAATTTTTATCACCGATCAACTGCCTTTGGAATCCACTACTATTTACTTGCAAATAAAAATTCGAAAATTTTAAAATCATTTATATAATACATTGCACAAAAGAAAGTTTTCACTCAGGTGCAATAGAATTGATTAAAATATTGTACACGTGCATTCTAAATGTTTTGTGTCAGGTCAGAGAAATTTTGAAATGCAGTGCGATTTTTCTAGATTATAATAAATGACTAGTTTATAAATACTACAGGGGAACAGGGGGTGAATCTTCACATGGCAACGTGTCTGACCGCCTCAACCTGGCGAGGCCAGCATTATCCATGTCGAAATCGTCTCAAGTCGACTCAAACCTCCAAGTGGTGTTCCCTGGGCAAAGTCAAACTGGCATCCGTCAGTTTGACGGCTAATTTGAGCGGCGGGTCGATCCATAGACCTTAAACATGGAATGTGCGCAGGGTTTGGGTCCTTCCACATTACTACTGCCCAATGAAAACTAAACCAGCCTCGGATAAGAATCCCAATTACGTTGACGACCACCGCAAACGAAAAACGGACAATGATTTACGGATATGCACCTGGAATGTCCGAACCCTTTATAGGGAAGGTGCCATTATCCAACTGGCGGAAGCCCTCAAAACAATACAATCTGACATCACCGCCATCCAGGAAATGCGATGGAAAGGGCAAGGCTGCTCTAAACAAGCACACTAGCGATATCTATGCAGAGAAGCGCGAATTCGGATGTGGATTCGTTGTTAGCCGGAAACTACGCCACCTTGTTTCCCGGTTCACACCTGTGAACGAAAGATTGGCCACGATCCGCATCAAGGCAAAATTTTTCTACATAAGCCTTATTTGCGCGCACGCCCCGACGGAGGAAAAGGACGAAGCCGTCAAGGACGCTTTCTACGCTAGTCTTGAGGACGTATATGACCACCTTCCGGTCCATGACGTGAAAATAGTCCTCGGCAATTTTAATGCGAAAGTCGGAAGGGAAGGCATCTTTGGCCCCACTGTCGGTCAGTTCAGTCTTCACGAGACCTCTACGAACAACGGTCTAAGACTGATCGACTTCGCCGCGGCACGAAACATGGTAGTTAGTAGCACCAGATTTAAGCACCTCGACATCCACAACGCCACCTGGCTGTCCCCTGATCAAAAAACGCGAAACCAAATTGATCATATTGTAATCAACGGAAGGCATGCCTCTAGTGTTCTAGATGTGCGTACATTTCGGGGGGTCAACATTGACTCCGACCATTATCTTGTTGCAGCCAAGATCCGCATGCGATTATGTAATACAAAGAACATACGCACAGGAATGCAACGAAAGCTAGATGTCGCTAAGCTGCAATTACAACGGACTGCCGAAGCCTACTCCGCTCAACTCTCGGTTAAGCTTAACCAACCAACCTCTGGACTCGACGACGCCGGCGGACTTTGGGCGCATATATCCCACTCCATGCGCGCTGCCGCTGAAGAAGTCATTGGTTTCCGGCGCCCGCAACCTCGGAACCAATGGTACGATCAGGAGTGTCGCATCGCGACTGCAGTAAAAAACGCCGCATACCGAAAAACGCTGCAGTCAGCTGCAACGCGAGCCGTGCGAGAAAACTACCGCGAAAAGAGAAAGGAAGAGAGGCGCCTTTTCAGACGCAAGAAAAGAGAGCAGGAAAAGCGTGAGCGTGAGGAACTAGAGGTATACCAGGGCAAGAAGGATGCACGAAAATTCTATCAACAGGTTAAGCGTCTAACCCAAGGTTTCAAGCCCAGAGCATCCACTTGCAGAGACGAAAATGGAGATCTGAATACGGATACACAGTGTATGCTTAGATTGTGGAGACAGCACTTCTCCAATTTACTTACTGGCGACGATTCCACCAATGCCGCCCATCGAGAGCGCAGTGCAGTGCCACCAATCGACGATGACGGAGTAGAAGTATCACCACCTAGCCGTGAAGAGGTTCGAGTTGCTATCCAACGACTCAAAAACAATAAAGCAGCGGGTGCTGACGGCCTGTCAGCTGAATTGTTTAAAACCGGAGGCGATGAATTGATAAGGCGCATGCATCAGCTCATCAGCAAAATATGGCTAGCAGAAAGCATGCCCGACGATTGGAACCTCAGTGTACTGTGCCCTATACTTAAGAAAGGAGACCCTACAATCTGCGCTAGTTATAGAGGTATCAGTCTTATTTCCATCGCATATAAGGTTCTCTCAAGCGTACTGTGTGAAAGATTAAAGCCGATTACAAAAACACTGATTGGACCTTATCAGTGTGGCTTTCGACCTGGTAAGTCCACCATAGACCAGATTTTCACGCTACGACAAATCCTGGAGAAAACTCTCGAAAATCAAATTGACACACACCATCTCTTTGTCGATTTTAAAGCTGCGTTCGATAGCCCGAGAAGGGATTGCCTATATGCAACAATGTCTGAGTTCGGTGCAAAGTTGATTAGACTTTGCAGAATGACGTTGAGCAACACACGCAGCTCCGTCAAGGTAGGAAATGACATCTCCGAAACCTTCAATACCGAAAGAGGTGTCAGGCAAGGCGATCCACTGTCTTGCGATCTCTTCAACATCATCATGGAGGGGTTCGTACGAAAGGCCGGTGTGCATCGTAATGGCACCATTTTCTATAAAGGTGTCCAGCTCCTTGCGTACGCTGATGATATTGATATTGTTGGCAGAACCAAGAGAGATGTTACTACTGCTTTCGCCGCTATCGAAAAGGAATCAGCCAAAGTGGTTTTGACGATAAATGAGGGTAAAACAAAGTATATGCTGTCTACAAACAAGGGAGCGCGGCGTTTAGACTCCCACGTTTCATCCGGCAGCTATAACTTTGAAGTAGTCAAGGAGTTCGTTTACCTTGGCACCGCCATTAACACTAACAATGAAATCAGCCTGGAGATAAAGCGAAGAACAATAATTGCTAATAGGTGCTACTACGGGCTCAGTAAGCAACTAAGTTCCAGAGCCCTCTCTCGATCGACAAAACTAACACTCTACAAGACGCTCGTTCTACCTGTGCTGCTTTATGGCGCTGAGGCATGGGTAGTTTCGCAAACTGACGCAGCCGCTCTGGGGGTGTTCGAGAGAAAAGTTCTTCGCAAAATCTTCGGTCCTGTTCGAGTCGGCGATGACTATCGCATCCGAATGAACCACGAGCTGTATGAGCTCTACGGAGACATTGACGTAGTTCGGCGTATAACTGTGCAGCGACTACGCTGGCTGTGTCATGTCCATCGTATGGACGACGAAGCTCCAGCGAAAAAGGTGCTCGAGGCGAGGGTCGCTGGTCAACGACGACGAGGGAGACCATGCCTCTGATGGATGGACCAGGCTGAGGAAGCCCTAACCGCACTTGGTGTATCCGATTGGAGAAGGCGCGCGCAAAGCAGAGGCGCCTGGCGAGAGCTGATGAGGTCGGTCGAAATCCGGACACGGGTTGTCACGTAAGTAAGTAAGTAAGTTTATAAATAAAATTAATGCTAAAATAAAGTTTTTTTAAAAATATTTCTTTAAATAGCATAGGTTTATTTAAAAATTACAAGACTTTCAAAGAGATTTTCAAAAAGATCCTCTATATTTTTAATATTTTATATGTATGTCATATTACATGTAAAATAAAGGAATAAAACAGTTTTTGTTTTGTTTGACAGAATTAATTCTAAATTCTAAAATTTTATTATTATTACTAGGAGGCCACAGTGGTCCGCGGCTTCGCCATGGACGGGTTTTTTTTATCAATAAAAAGCTTAAGCAATAAGTTCAATGATTTCAAAAAAAATACACTTTCTTACTTTCATCGTTGGGAATCGAACCCCGACTCCATCGATGTCTAGCTTACTGCGTGCTCTGCTTAACCTGTTGCACCACAGTCTATTGTATTTTCAGTCGGATAATATTCAGCTAGTGCTGCTAATTTTTTCAGTCAAAATAAAAAATTTTTTTTAATTATAAAATGGTCGTTTATGAGAAAAGAAGTTCGTCTCCTACAAACGAAGTTTTAAGTTACAAGAAATAAATTCTTCAATTGAAGAATCGTACTCGCTTATGACAAGCAAAATTCATTTCCTGCAATTTAATAACACGTTTCCCGTAACTGTTACCGTTTCTCGTAACTCTCGAAACTATTGCAAAAAATGTTTTCAAGCACGATAAACAGAGATTGTTTGCGGCAAACTGGCGATAAACGTTTTTCTCTTTTGCGTGTAGCTACGTTTGCTGCTCTTATTTGCTTTTTATCTTTGTTTTTTAAGCTGCTACACTTGCTGAAGGTGTTTCAAATGCCTTTTGTGTATTTGACTGGGTTAAACATAGTTTTAGCTGTCTTTTTTCGGTTCGGAAAGAAATATTTACAATAAAATTATATTTTAATAAAATTTCAAATTATTTGTTGACCTCTGCGGTCGAAATATTAAAAATTAAAAACTTTTGTCGCTCTGATTTGTAACCCATTTCTTGCCAAAGGGTGCGTTTTCGCACCCAAAAGTTTGGATATTTTTTAATATTCAATAAATGTAAGTTTTATTAGATGTTAATGCATAAAAACAATGTTTGATATTTTAGCTTTCGTATTGCGAATTCGAGCTTAGCGTTCCCCTGCAATACTCTCTCCCCCCTACCAGATATAAATATAAAATTTTTGACCTACTTTTAAAAAAATCTAAATAAATACTTAACGGAGGAAAAATGTTTTATAATTACCTTAATGTGATGAAAATAAATTGAAATAAAATAAAAGATTTACTTTATAATGGTAAGGAACTGCAATTATTATATATATGCATTACCTTTCGTTGGGTGCGAAAATGCACCCGTTTCGCTTAACCTGATTTTTCAATCATAGTATTTCGTTGAAAAAAAGTGCAATGTGCCTCTGCATTATTAATGTTTTAGAGCTTGGCATAAAATACGATCTAATTTTTTATGTTTTTTTTTTAAATAAACGTATAACTATAACGAAAATGTTGATTTTTCATATAATTTGTATTAATCTGCCCCAGGTGAACGGACCATTTTTTGACCATTTTAGACCCATTTCTTTCTAGGAAGCTACAACCTAGCCATAATAAGGGTTTCGCCGGGAAAAAAATTTTTTTTGTCTTGACCAGAAATGGGTAAATTTCACTTTCCAATATTTCGATCGAGAGAAAAGTTCTTCGCAAAATCTTCGGTCCTGTTCGAGTCGGCGATGACTATCGCATCCGAATGAACCACGAGCTGTATGAGCTCTACGATGACATTGACGTAGTTCGGCGTATAACTGTGTAGCGACTACGCTGGCTGGGTCATGTCCATCGTATGGACGACGAAGCTCCAGCGAAAAAGGTGCTCGAGGCGAGGGTCGCTGGTCAACGACGACGAGGGAGACCATGCCTCCGATGGAGGGACCAGGCTGAGGAAGCCCTAACCGCACTTGGTGTTTCCGATTGCCCCGATTCCGATTGGTGATCGCCGTCGGCAATCAATATTTTTAAAAATTCTTTTTACTTGAGATTTTACAACAAGAGAATAATTACTTTAGACGTGATGCATTAGAAATGCTACACAGCATAAACTTACCGGAAGAGAAGAGAAGAGGCAATAAAATAAAATTAAAGAAATAATTGCCACTTCTTTCAAGATAACATCTTTCCACCTTCCAACTAACTATCACTCGTCTTCCGAATCAATACAATGCTTTCACATTTATAAGGGACATCCCCTGAGTGTTGGTCAAGTCTACAAAAAAAAAAAAAAACTAGTAAGGATGGAGCTTCGGCAGGGTACCGAAGCTAAAATACCCCCCCGCTGCCATATTGGAGTATATTCGAAGTCTTTAGCCACGACATACACGATGACATTCAGTTTTATATATTAACTAGCTGAATACCCGGTTTAACTCGGGAGTTGATATAAATTATTTTCGATTTCATTCGTCGATTTGAAAAACTTTTCACAAACTTTAGAAGGCATTTTGTGTGCATCTTTCAAACCAGTAACTTCGGTGAAATGAGCAAAATGTACTATCAACTTATGAAAATTATGAGAAAAAGTTAGGGATATCTTGAATTGTGTGTGCGTGCCGCCGATTGCTTGCAAAAATATATTTTCAAGTTTTATATTATATTCGGTAGATTGCACATTTTTGAGAAAAATCAGATGAAGAACGAATTTTTTGGCAATCCGCGAGGAAACTGGACAAAAATTAAATAAGCATTGAAAATAGGAATTCAAATGTCAAAACAACGCCAACTTACGACGCAACTGACTTGCGTATGTGTTGATGCGTACTCAAATAGTGAAACATAAGCACACATAAAGAAGAAAAGAAGATATTTATTACCCTTCGCGCTTTGCTACGCCTTACTGTATTTTGTAGTACAGCGCTCTCTGGGGTTCAAGAAATAGCAAAAAACATAGCGCCAAAAGACTCACCGCACCCGAAAACCACTTATAAAAATTGAACTTATCGGATGAGTTGTTTTGAGTTTTTTGCTGTATTTGTACAACAGCGCCCTCTGGTTTTCGAAATAGAATAAAAAAAATAACGCCAAAGCCCTTTCCATACTCGAAAATCAAATCCTATATATTCGATATACTGATTTTTACCTAAATCGGATGAGCGGTTTTTCAGTGTTCTACGATTTCTTAAGTGATTTGTACTACAGCACCATCTGGTGTTAAAGATAGCGCAGAAAAAAAGTCCAATATACCCACCGTATCCGAAAACTCCTATGTCAAAATTTTCACGCAAATCGGAGGAGTTTTTCGACATTTATAAAACATTTGTACTGCAGTACCCACTGGTGCTCAATACAGAACAAAATAGATAAGTCATAAGAACTACCGTAACCGAAAACCCCTAAATACCAATTTTCATGTAAGTCGGATGAATAGTTTCGGAGATAAACTATAGTAACAAAATTCCTGGAACCCGATCGCAACGCCACGTACCGGGTCCAATTGTGAATCTGAACCATCCAGGGATCCACTTAAACACACACCAAAAATTTCATCAAAATCGGTGCAGCCGTTTAGGAACAGTTTAGTTACAAACACACGTACAAATTGTAAAACAGCGCCCTCTAGTTTTCGAGAGAAAGCAAAAGAGATAACGTCAAAACAGTTTCCGTACACGAAAATCCTTTAATAAAATTTTTCATCAAAATCGGATGAGAGGCTTTCTACTTTTTCACGATTTCTTAAGAGATTTGTACTACAGCGCCCTCTGGTGTTCGATATAGTATAAAAAAGATAAGTACAAAACAGTCACCATATTAGAAAACCCCTAAACTAATTTTCATGAAAATCGGATAAACAGCTGAGAAGTTTTTTAAAATGTTTGTACACAGCGCCCTCTGGTGTTCAAGATAGGACAGAGTAGATAAGTCATAAAAACTCACCATACACAACTCCGAACATCTCTATAGACAAATTTTCACTCAAATCGGATGAACGGTTTCGGAGATAAACTATAAAGACAAAATGCCTTAAACACGATCGCAGCGCCCCCTACCGGGTCCAATTGTGAATCTGAACCATCCAGGGATCCACTCAAACAAACACAAAAAATTCCATCAAAATCAGTGCAGCCGTTAAGGAATAGTTTAATAATATACACACGTACAAATTGGACAACAGCGCCCTCTAGTTTCGAGAAAGAGCAAAAAAGATAGCACCAGAACCCTTGCCGTACTCGAAAATCGCTATTTACAAGTTTTCATCCAAATCGGATGAGCCGTTTTGGAGTTTTTCACGATTTCCTAATATTTGTACTAAAGCACCCTCTGGTTTTCAAGATAGCACAAAAAAGATAAGTCCAGAACACTCACCGTATCAGGAAACCCCTATTTTCCAATTTTCATGCAATTTGGATGCGTGGCTTAGGAGTTTTTCGAGGTTTTTTAAAATATTTGTATTATTATATTTGTATTATAAGTGAAAAAATTCAGCGTGTCCGAGAACCTCTAAATACAAAACTTCATGCAAATCGGATGAACGGTTTTGGATTTTTTCGACTTTTTTAAAATATTTCTACTACAGCGCCCTCTGGTGTTCAAGATAGAACTTAGTTTATAAGTCATAAAAACTCACCGTTTCCGAAAACCTCTATATACGAACTTTCATGCAAATCGTATTAGCGACTTAGGAGTTTCTTGACATTTTTTAAAATATTTGTACTACAGCGCCCTCTGGTTTTCAAGATAGAACAGAGTAGATAAGTCATGAAAATTCACCGTCATGAAAAAACCTCTATATACCAATTTTCATATAAATCGGATGCACGGTTTATGAGATTTTCGAGGTTTTTTAAAATCTTTGTACTACAGCGCCCTCTGGTGTTCGAGATAGAACTAAGTAGATAAGTAAAAAAAAACTCAGCATGTCCGAGAACTTCTCGATACAAATTTTCATGCAAATCGGATGAACGGTTTCGGAGATAAGCTGAAAAAACGAATGCCTGGATTTCGATCGCAGCGCCCCCTACCGGGTCCAACCTTTTTTACTGGATAAAAGATAGCCTATGTTATGACCGGGTATATAAGGAACCTAGATTCCAAATTTCATTTAAATCCATCCAGTGGTTTTCGCGTAATGCTTTAACAGACAGACAGACAGACAGACAGACAGACAGACAAAAATTTTAAAAATGCGATTTTCGGGCTCAGCGTCATTCCAAACGTCCATCGCAAAAGGAATTTCAAAAAAATATTTCATGTAAAGATTTTTTTTTTCTTACAATTTTATATATATATATATATGTAGATAGATAGATAGATAGATAGATAGATAGATGAAAGTTTTCCTATTTTGATGACATCACTTTGTATGGGAGGTAGGCGTGGTTTTGATCCGATTTTGCCAAATTTCATAGCCAGGATTAAGATTGAAGAGCAAAGCTTACGTGTCAAATTTTAAGGCATTTTTTAAATTTTTGTGAATTTTTAAAAAATTGTACGTTTAAAATAAAGCCAGCATTTATACTGAAAATCAATGCTTACATGTAAAATTTAAAGGTATTTCTTGAATTTTTGTGGATTTTTAAGAGATTTTACTGTAAAAATAAAGTCACTCTGTATGAGTGGTAGGCGTGGTTTTCATCCGATTTGGCTCATTTTCGAACTTGGTATTAATTTTTTTAAAAAGAAGCTTTTATTTTGAATTTCATAGCGATAGCTTTAAAATTACGGCTGTAATCGTGTCGACAGACGGACAGAGAGACAGACGGACAAAACACGAAAATCGACTCATGTGGTGATGCTGATAAAAAATATATGTATATACTTTTCAATACCTGCCACTCTTCCTTTTTAGCGTTACAAATGGAATGACAAAGTTAATATACTCCTCACGCAGTACGCGTTGGATATAAAGATCATTTCGGCGGATTTTGCTGCTAGGTTAAATAAATTTAAGGTGATCATCGATCTCTAATACCACAATCTGTGTATTTACCCCACAATTTCTTAATACTTCCATGAAACTGCTTGTACTGTTAGTTAATAAACGTAGGTGAACTACACAGACCCAAAACAACCTATTAAAATAGAACAAAATCGAGAGATTTCTCTATGGTTTTCATCCAAAAAGACTGTCGTATTAAAACCATAGAGAAAATCTTATTAAAACTATTTATTATTATTTATTATGAAAATCACATAGTTTCAAAAAGAATCTTCTTTTTTTTTAAAAGCAAACTTCTTAAAACTATAAGAAAGTCTTTTTAAAAATATGTGACTTTATTTTTCATTTTAATCGTTATCTTCTTGATATTTAAATACGAAATCTAATTAATTTATTTATTAATTTATTTGTAAGAAATATAGAAAGTAGGAAAATATAAATAGAAAATTGATAAAAATTTTTTAGTATGAATGTTTCAACAAAGCATTTTAATTTCAATTTCATGTGTTCATGTATACATAAAAAAAGGCTAAGATTTTCTTCGAAGTTTAAAGTGTTCTCTTCTCTAAACTTAAGTGAGATGAGTGAGTGAGATGACATTAGTATTTAAAACATTTCCACATCATTTCCTTCATTCAATAACGAATCTTATTAGACAATGTTTGATTTTCTCTATAGAAATAAAAAGATTTCTCTATGGAAAATTCTTCTTATTTGGTACTATTAAGAAGAAAACCTCATAAAATAGCTCAATAAGGGGATCTTCTTAATTTTACGTGGTTGTTTTTTGCTCTGTGTACATCTATATCTTCAAGATCCCTAAGAATATCGAAAAGGAGCTTCCCACATGCTTTTAACATCTGCGGTAGAAAGTCAGACATGAGCAGAATATATGCGATACCGACTCCTTCTCTTCATCTCAGGGATGATGTCCCTGTAAGTCCTGCAAGGTCAGTCAAAAGTCAGTCACCGATTCTTATGGCATGCCCATCTATAAGACAATGTCCTGTTATTACACCTATCAAAATGAAAGAGTTTTCCTCGCCATAGGTATATAAGCTTCTTTGATGGTTATTTATTAAAATTAGGCCACAGCCGACTAGTTATATAGCAGCAAGTGGTGTGATTCCATCTAGAATTAGCCACTTTTATTTAAATGTCACAAGTGCCAGGCCTAAGTTTTTTCCCTACCAAGTTTATCCTCTCTACAGCCCCCAGGGATGGTACCAAAGACCAAATGAATGTCAAAATTATCGCCTACTCCCGTTAAAAGACAAGCGGCTTTTGAAGGCTGTGACATCTGATTACGATTTCTGCTATATTATAAACTAAAAAAAAAAACAAATTTATTAAGAGGAAGAGCTCTAGAGGACAGCTTTAAAAAAGTGGGTGAACTTTTCAAACTTTTTTTTTTACCCACTTTAATGTTTATTAATTTAATTTGGTTGGTTTTTTTTTCATACTATTTTATAAACAGGGGTATCAAACTGAGGAGCCCCGGGCTGCAAAGCTTCAAACTATGCCTTCAGACTTCAGCCATTTCAGTATCTCAGTCGGATTACAAAAAGTTTTCAAGTAGAGTCTTAGAAAAGCTGAAAACGTGGACTATAAGCATTGATATTTACACATTCCATTAGCTTAAAAAACTTCTGTGTAGAGTTTTTTGCGTGTATTTGTTGTGATAATAATGTAGAACACGAAATCACTCTAAAAAAAACTTTGTTAAAGCCGAAGTTTTAATTTAAAGTTGATAATTATTCGGATTTGGAATTGAATTACATTGCATTTCGATCAAGTGTGAGTCATTGAACGCAGCGGCCACTTCACACGTTTTCCGACATAATCGCAAAACCTATTTAATTTTTTTCGTTTTTTTTTTTTTTCTTAGTGCAGAAAAATGAGACTCACAGCCTGACTGACTCACGGCGACGACGTCAACGAATCGACGTCGATATGTGAAGAACTAAGCTTTGTTCAGCTGAATGCAATGCAGCGATTTGCATGTGCAAGCAATGAATGCGTTTGTTGTATGCGCTGATGTTGTTGTTGCTACTACTACTATTACTGTCGTCTGCTGACAACAACAATGAAATGGCTTTCTTTTCTTTTATTTTGTTTTGTCGATGCAACAACGGCAGAAAGTTTTCATCAGCCGGGCTCGACCGCTGCATTCAAGATGCGCCTTCTTCTTTTTATTCTTTTTTGCCCCCCATATGAGCAGCACCTTTGAGAATCTGCACTCAACCCGTGCTGCTGTTTTATTATTGTTGTTGTTATTGTAACTTTAGTTGCTGGGATGATGATGGTCAAGGTCATGAACCTGTTCCAATAACTTGTTTCTGTGCTAAGTTGCATTGAAAGCTGCCAGTATCGTCGTATTTCATGCTGCATACAGCAATTGTTGCAGTACGTTTACTGGCTGTTGTTACTGCAGTAAATTTCATCGCTTGCACCGTTTCAGATCCTCGTCGACAGTTTTCATTTTCAATTTCCATATCTAGTTAATTTGTGTTGTTTTATGCGCATGTGCAGCTAAAACTGCGCATCGCTATTGTTCAACACTTGCGTGTCGCATTAGTGACGGCATCTGCAGCAAGTTCGGAATTTATTAAAAAAAAAACAAACACGATATGGCCATTTCAGCCCTTGAAAGGACTTTGACCGAGCTTCTTATAATCAATTGTGTTGTGCGTGTTGTGAAATGTTTGAACACAAATGACCAAGAACTGGACCTACAAGTTTTATGCAGACTCCGAACGGCTTATGTTCTCAAGAAGCTTTTCATGGCTGTTTTTACTCTCTAAAGGCTTGACATTTTGTCTGCAGAGAGGTGACGGCCGAACAGAAAAATTAATTCAATTGAAAAAACTTTCTGTGTCAGGTGGGATTCGAGCCAGGGTTCTCTGGCGTATGGGCCACACACTCTATCCACTGCGCATGTGTTGCATGGAAATTGAATGGAAATTTGTCATTTACATTGCAAAACTAAGCGAACTTCCTACCCCATTTAAATTAAGTCTCGAATTTTTTTATCGCTGAGAAAATAAAGTAAAAAGCGTTTAACTTTAAAGTTTCTAAACTTTTGTTTTCTTTCAGTAACGGTTTGTAAAAAATCAAAAGCAATATTTACACCATAAGAGGCTGTGCAAAACCGTAGCAACTTTACTTGTTCCTCTACAGTTTAAGAACGATTTACATTATTTCGATAAATTTTAAATTCAATTAAATAATTTGCCGAATAATTCTAAGAAGTTTATAACAATGTGTAATAAATATAATAGAACTTTCAAAAATAAACTCAAATCATTATAAAATCTACAGAAATTGCAGTAAAAAGTCACCAAAAAATTAAAAATTAATCAAGAGTTTGGGCTTAATACTAATATAAGCGCAATAGAAAAATTGCAAATGTTACTTCAAAGCAACCATCTCGAGAAATTAATTTAGGAGGGTTTTCATACTTTAAAAAAAATAAAAATTATCACTTAAGTTTAACTTTATTGTCCCGTTTTCTTCAACTTTTAACTTTTCACCTATATTGAAATTTTCTTTACAAAAAATTTCACTTGTTTTTTAAAAATAAAATTTTTGGTAAAGATAAAGACCACATTATGAGTATCAAAACTTTTTTTCAAAAACTTTCCACATGTGTAGATATTTGATCCGATATATTTACATTAAACAGAACTTTCATGCAAAATGTGTGCACAGAAGACACAGAAAAAATCATCCGAAATTTACAGATATGACTTTCGATGCAAATTTTTGTCACATTTTCAATAAAATTACTTGATAAAAACTATTTCAGTAATACCATTTGCTGTCCATTTATATTTTAAATTTTTTTTTCCAAAAAGTATTCAAAGTATTGAATGTTGCAAAAATAATTTAAGCAAAAATAATTGAATTTTATACTGCCTTTTACATTGCATGATATCTGTAAGCAAAAATTGCTTCAATTTTACACAAACATTAATTTTATTGATGAAATTAATTTTCTTCTTTTATTTTTGAAAATGTTGTTTTTATATTTTTTTACAAAATATTCTAGCTTTAAAATTGTTTTATTTGAAAAAAAAATATTCCAATCAAAAAGTTCTAAAAATCTTTTTCATACCATATACATCCTATTTTTATATACTCTTTTTTATTGACGATTAAGTAACTTATTCAATTTTCTTTTCAATGATACCAAAAACAAAAACATACCTCTAAAAATAAAAAAGTTAGAAGTACATCAAATATACGCACTCCACTTCCGGACACCCAGCATATAATAAATTATATGACGATCACAGAATAAAAACTGTGTGTAATATTTCACAGAAGAAAAACATTTACGAAATGTTGCCAGCGTAAAAAGAAGTTATCTCTGCAGCGTGCGTGTAAATTTTGTAATTATGCGTACTAGCTTGTACTCGTCGTTTAAGCCTGTATGATACTTCATTAAATTGCTTACTTTTTTGTCATTGAAAATGAAGCCAGAACAGTCCATATAGTACGAATGCATAGATTTAATTAAGCCCGTATGATACTTTTGATGATTTGATTGATTTTTTGTATGATTTTTTTTTGTCCAATTTTAAGACCTGAAAACAAGTAGCGCGTGGGCAGAACAGACATATTTTTTAAGAAAAGGATAAACGTTGTTACTTTTTTATTTCTGGTGTTTTTAAGAGCAGCTGCATTTAATGAATTAATATTAGCTACACACATCACTTCCTATGCAGCATACATTTATATTAAATAGTTTTGTTTACTTTAAAAATGTCAAATTAATTATTAACAGCACAGTAAATATTTGATCGAAACTTAACGAAGAACGAATTGAATAAACGGCAAACAAAAATGCAAAGAAAATACCGTCCGTACTACAAATTTTTCTTCAATTCGTACTATATGCGTACTCACTCACACCAATTGAATCCATGCATTCGTACTATTTAAACTGCTCTAGTTTTCATTTTCAATGACAAAAGTAGAGCAAAAAAAAAATGAAGTATCATACAGGCATAAATTTCCACGCCAATTACATATACGGGATATAATGACAGCGCCTCTCCATTTTAACTCTCCACATATGGTTGTGAACTTGGCTGCACTAAACAAATTGTTTTCTTCAACAGCGTACTACCTAGCAAAAAAAAATTCCACTGCCTGTTCGCTTCGGCAAAAATGCCAAAATGCAGCGAAAACTTTCGGCAAAAATGCCAAAATGCAGCGAAAATAACACAACAGTATAAAATAAGAACACCATAACATCATTGACAGTGTGTGGGCGTTAAATAGGAATTTTGTTTTCGTTTTTACAACAAATTTGCTTCTACTTGATACAAGATGTCACCAGCATCGATGTTTTGTGGCTGCACTGCATTGATCAATATGGCAGTGCTAGTGTATTGGTTGGAATGAACGAAAACGAGAGAAGAGAATGGATAGAGAGACGAAGAGCAATCGTGTTTTTTAACGGCTGGCTTCCGCACTATATAATTTTTTTAATAAACTTACTTTGGATTTAATGTAATAATTGTTTAAGTTTCTTTAATAATAAAGAGTTTTATATTTTAGTGGTAACACGTCTACAGTTTCCCTTTGCGCGATCACACCAAGAAAAAACAAAACACACCGATGCTGGTGACATCTTATTGGCATAAGCCAATACATAATCCTCTATCCATTGATAGATTGTAAAGATCTACTGTAGCATAGCTTCTGTTATACTTAACATTGAATTAACAATCGTTTCTAACACAGCTTGGTGGCCTGATTGGTAGTGTTTATAACTCATGATCAACTGGGTGCGAGTTCGCATCCATACGGGGGCAAGGAAATATTTTTAATATTTATTAATATTAAAGTATTTAATTTTCTTGTTGTAATAAACGCAAGCGAAACCATAAAATTCTAAGAAAAAAAGTGTCGAAAATTAATTACATTTCACTCCAAGCAAATCACAGAACGAGGCGTGAAAAGCTTCGCTTAAAAAAAAAAAATCAATACGAACATTAAATAGCGACATTAGAAAATAGCCACACACGGTAAAAGTAAAACTTTTATTCAAAAATGGAATTTCTTGGAAGATTGCAAATTTATTTTATTAGCATTCCCTCCTTCAGTGCAACCAAATGGTTAACAAGCAGTCTGCCTTCATACTAGTATTAGTTCAAGAACTGTCTTTTTTTTCATAAAGCCTATTCAATAAAACTATTTCTTGTTTAAATTGCAAAGCACTGGAAATATTATTTATTTAACAGTAAATAAATGGAGAATCTGAACGATCTGAACTTTTTTGATAATTTTTTTTTTGTGGTATTCATACGACTTTACTTTTGGGGTATGTCATACCCCTCCACACTAATAGCGTAACTTTTTCCACCCCACTAACGGCGGGTTAAAAAAGAAGCACAAAATTTAAACTGCAGAAAGGACCACTAAACCTTTGCTTCGTGGTCAGAAGCACTGACGTTACGCTACCGCGCATACTTCTTAAGGTTTATTTTTCCGTGCCTACACAGTTAAAAATGTTGATGAGTTTTTCGTACAAGACTTGTATCGTATTTTATGTTGCATTTGCGACGGTATTTCCCAGTAGTCCAAGTCTAAAAGAATTGATACGTAAGCGAATCATGAACGATTTTTCTTCAACTTTGACGAAACATGCTGATTCGGCCAAACATTTCATTGACGAAAATCCCATATAAAATTCCAACGAACGCAATGCATAAATGTTGAGATTTTTCGTGCATGAATATATTCCTGAATAGTTGCGGAAGTTTCGTCAACAATCAAGACAGAAATATGAAATAGAATTGTTTTCCATTTTTATATATTCTTTGATTTTTTTTTTACATGTTTTTTTGAGTCAGATTATTTCCTATTTGTATTCTTTGATATATCAGTCATGCTGTCCACTAATAGCTTAACTTAATAACGTAACTTTTAACGAAAAAATTACACCGAAATATAAGCCTTTGTAGGGAAAACATGTACGAACACAAAGCAGAAGGTTGATAAATTTTCGACAAATTTTTTAATGAACCAATGAACAAGCCGGACGCGTTAAAGAATTTTCGGCAAGAAATACAAGAGATAAGAGTAATCGGCTATCGCGTGTTCTACAGTTTTCGTTGTTTCCTTCTTCTGTTTGTTTTTTTCAATGCAAGCCTATTATTGCCGAATACAAGCCAGACGCGTTAAAGAATATTCTGCAAGTCTGGCTTATGCAGCAATTTTCTTTAATTTCTTCAAAAGCAGAGTAGGTAGTCCGGTAACACAGTAGGTAATGGAAGAACTTGTAAGCATCCGTAAGCGTGTGTTCAAATAGCACAGCATGCGATTTTTTTAATTTCGATATAAATGTGCTTTAAAAACTGCATTTGAATTATATGAAAGATATGGTATTTATATGAAAATTCACAGATCTAAGAATAAAACAAATTTTAGATTCAAAGTTGCTGTTTTCAAATCAATCAATGCAAGGCCTACTTCGCTTAAAATTGCTTTCTGAATTTATGAAAACTTAATTTGAGAAATGCTTAAAAGTATGCTAATATTCTGAAAAAAGCTACGTTCAGATTCAAATTTTTAGACCGTAATGTTCGTTCAGAGTATTGAACGAAAGACTCAATTCAATCATAAAAGATAGAAAAGAACTACTGATTGTAAAATTCAACATAAGTATGAGCTACTCAAGTAGATATGTCTCCGTGGCCCAGTTGGTAGAACAGCCGCCTATTGATCCAAGCGTAGTTTGTTTAAATCCTTGGTGAAATCAAAAATATGAAAAATTATTAAATAACCATTTTTTCGTATTTATGCAACCAGTGCGGCGAATCGCTGTGATGTTGTTTTCGTAAGAACCATTTCGTTACATTGGTTTTACCCCCCATCTAGCTCACCGTATTGTTGCATACGCGGCTATAAAAGTTTCACTTCAAAAATTTGTTCCGAGTAACTGTTGTTAGTTTCCCTTAAAATGTATTGATCCGTTTTGTAGATTTTAATAAATTTTTATGCACATACTAACCATGACTGACTATGCCGTAAATGTTTGCATGTCTGTCATTTGAATTTTTTAATAACTTCGAGCTTATTTTTACAATTTCAAAGGTTTTACTTATGGATTTTTTCATTTTGGAACTGTTTATATTTGTTGTATTTCTAGTTGTTGTAGTTTAATTTTGCTATTTCAGCAAACAGGGCATAGCAAAACTAGTAGAAATTAATGAAAAAACTAAAAATAAAAAACTATGCCCACATAAGTGCCACGCAAGCTAGGGATAATTTGAACCCCGCGACCAAAGACCAAATCACTCCCAACACTACTTCTTCCACTCTTACTACCCACTGGACCCTGACAAACAATGACACAAAAAATGCCAAAATGCAGCGAAAATAACACAACAGTATAAAATAAGAACAACAATAACATCATTGACAGTGTGTGGGCGTTAAAGTGGCGTGTTCTTTAGGGAGGTCGACGTAGGACAGTCCAAACAGTGTGCATTAACGCTACATTTTAGATATCAATTTTTAGCCGGAACAACGAAATCCAACAATAACAACATTGTATGTAGTAGTGTGACTGCAATGACCGCAAGCCGAAAAATGCCTAGTTAAGTGGTGGGTGGTATGAATGGAGAGGGGCTGTATTAATACAACAACAAAATCATTTTGTGGTTGAAATTGCAGCAACTAAATGAAAAATTGTAACAACAAAAACAAAAAATATCTAACTGCATTTACAATTTAACGAGTCATAGGAGCGCATGAAAATGACAACCTCGAAAACATTTTGCACACAAAAAATCTATAATATACATCAATAATGATAAGGCACACATGAAACCTAATTTTACTCAAGCATTTTCAGCTAATCGGAGTTTGTGTACCATCCTTCAGTAAATTACTTGGAATATTATTTTATACCATAACTAGCTGAATACCCGGCGTTTCTTGGAAGTGGATATAAATAATTGTTGAACTCATTCGCCGATTTGAAAAAACTTTTCACAAACTTTAGATGGAATGTTGTGTTCATCTTTCAAACCGGTAACTTGAGTGGAGTACGCA
Organism: Coremacera marginata; assembly: GCA_914767935.1. Taxonomy (NCBI): domain Eukaryota; kingdom Metazoa; phylum Arthropoda; class Insecta; order Diptera; family Sciomyzidae; genus Coremacera; species Coremacera marginata. The sequence goes on from OU612043.1 coordinate 151,795,048, forward strand.
AAATTGTAGCTTTGTTGTAGCTCTGAAGATTATGAGAAAAAGTTGGGAATATTGTGATGAAGGTGCTTGGCGATAGCTTCTAACGAATATTTTCAAATTTTATATTTTATTTGATAGATTGAGCATTTTGGAAAAAATTTCGTAAAAATCAGACCAAAATCCGTAAAATTTTTGCCAAACATTTAAGTAAATTTTTGCAGACATTAATACACTATTTTGACTACGTGTCGTAATGTTGCTGTAGCGTCCAATGTGTTCAGGCTACTAAACTTGTGCACAGGACTTCATGTGTTATTATTGTTGACGTAAGCTTTGTGTGTTATCAAACATAAAAATTTCTAGATAATTACCCACAAATCAATAAAATGCCACAACCCCTTCCACCGCCCACAAATCAATAAAAATAATAGGCTTTAAAATAATAATAGGCTTTAATTTAGTTCGTATGGTTACTATCGGGAACTTTCCAAAAATAGGCGTGGCCAAACTAGAAATACTCCCACTTTTTAGAAAAATGGGTGTGGCGCTTTTATCTAAACTATAACGTACTCGAATAAAATCTACATCCAAAATTTCTGGTCAATCGACCCAGCAGTTAATTTAATAGTTTCTGGAAAATTGGGCGTATCTTTAGTTTGACCACGCCCATTTTTACTACAGTTGCATACTATTACCATAGGAAGTAAATTACAAAATTTAAGTCTAATACAACAAAAATCGTTTGAAATATATAATTTTCATTGATTTGTGGGCGGTAAAAGGGGGCGTGGAAACTCATTTTTAGTACAGCTACTGACAATACTTACAAACTTAATTATCAAATTTAATTCTTTGCGACTAAAATTATCTGAAATATATTATCTTATTTATATCAAAATTTATAAAACGTAGAATGGGATAGCCTAGAAAAACACAACAAAAAAATTTTTCACGAATAACTTTTCGATAGAATTAGCCTTATTGGAAGTTCAAAAACTCCTTTCTTTTCGAATATACGAAGTTAAAGTGAAAACTCCATGAAAAATTAAACAAATGACGCCACAATCGTAAATCACATGCGGTATTTGTGAAGAAACGTTTTTAACTAGAACGCATTAAAATCTGGCTGATATGTCATTGTGTTGTTTTGTGTTTGATACCCATCAAAAACAAGCAACCTTGAAGAATTTTGTAAACCACAATGGAAATCACTAAACCACTTGGGAATCGTTCCAATCAATTGTGAGGCGTTCCCAATAACAAGAGGGGGCTTTGGTTTGCGTAATATTTTTTTGAAAAAAGCGAAATTAAATTTCTTTAATGTTTATAAATACCTTCAAGGTTCCTAGCTATCAATGGGCGTCAATACAGAACTGAATGACATAAAAGTCTGAAAATTCTAGTTCTAATTTTTAGCAATTAAACTATCACAAAAAGTAAAAATTTTATTTTCATAAGTTTAAAACAAAATTAATTCAAAATAAAAAGGTAATACAAAATTTATTTATTTCTAAACAAATATTTAGATTATTTTTTTAACTAATAAAAAATTAGTTAGGAATGTAGTACCGTCAGGGTACCAAAGCTTAAATTCCCAACCCCCCTTCCCTCCCAGCTGCCGTATTTAACTATAGTCGAAGTCCTTAGCCGCCTATAAAATATTTATGTATAATCTGAGAAAATATTTATGTTATACCCTTAATTGAATTTAACATTTAGTGCAACATGGAGTAATAGTTCGCTACCCCTTGTTTTTTGGTCAATTCAGCTATATGTATTTTTTAGGCTTGTTTTTTTTATAAATATTTAAGGTTAGGATTAGTGGGCTTTAGATTAGGATTAGTGAATCAATGAAAATCAATCTTCAGATTTGAGAGTAATGTTTTGTCGTTGGGGTAACGATTTATCGCAGTGTGGCAAAAATTTTATTGTTTTTAATTGCTTACATCTCCATACTGTTGCAGTTGTTTTTTACACAAAATCGCGTACAGTTTTGTCTATGAACAAGAGAGATCCACCCAATTTTCCACATGAAACTTTACAGCTGTGAGGGTATAGTGGATTTAAAAAAAAAAAAACGAAATGGCCATTTCAGCAATTGAAAGGAATTTGACTGAGCTTCTTATGATCGATTTGTGTTGTGGACCTACATGTTTTATGTCGACTCCGAACGGCTTATTTTCTCAAGCAGCTTTTCAAAGCTTCTTCGGCAAAGAAAAATTAATTTAATTGAAAAAACTTTTTGTGTCAGGTGGGATTTGAACCAGGGTTCTCTGTCGCATAGGCCACACACTCTACCCACTGCGCCAGGGCCGCCACTCCAAAGACTTTCTATATATTAATACGCAAACAAAAAAGTTTGTGATCCCTTTTTATCTGTATTAACTTCAACATATTCACATAAAACTTATATCGACGGAAAGGTATTTTCGAGTAGATGTGCACAATATAATTTATATTCAAATAAATTGATAAAACTAAGCAAATATAAAAACCCTTTTTTACCTAATGGGACAATACATAGGAAACAACAAAATACAACAACAACAAAATACATAGCGACACAGCTCTGCTGAAAATCGTTGCTGCAGCATACCAGTGATGGCAACCCGAAGAGATATGCTGAAATGCGACATAAATAATCCATGTGAATCCGTGTAAGCAAATTTATATCATTTTTTTTTCTTCAATTTAAAACTAACAGCTAATAAAATCAAATTAAAGATAAATAGTTTTTTAAAAATTGTTGGTATATTTTGTTTATTCTTTTAAAATATGAATTACGGTTTGCAAAAAATTTTTTTTTGTTTGCTTAATGTTTTCTTTATAGTTTCGAGAATATACATAAATGTTTTTGAACGATACCTGGCATTGCGATTTAAATAAAAATAAGTTTATCAACCAATATTTTTAGAAATATGTTCAAAATTTCGAAAAACAAAAGTTTTAAGCTCGATTTCCTCGAAGGTAATTTCTTTAAAACGATTCAAACAGTGCATTTTGTTCGTAATTTTGTCCCTTAATCATCATCCTTAAATTCAGGTAGCTACTATTTTTTTTTCATGAACAAAAAAGCGCGTGAAAATCGATCTCTTTTTTTAACTTTTTACTCTTACTTTCGCCATAATTTAAAAAAAAACTCTCGGGGGTCGTGCGTAGGGCGGAATGCCAAATTAATGGTCTGTACTGTAATATGACATTTGATTTTTTTGTTTCAGATACATGGGAAAGGCCATATCTATCGAACCGTTTTGGATGTCTTTTTTTTAATGCCATTTTTAGCGCCCTCTATATAAAAGCATGAAAATTATTTTCCAAAAACAAAAATTATTTTTATAAAGTACTTTTGATGTACAATAAACTGTATAAACTTAAAAAAAAATAATAACTCCCTTAATAAAAAAAATTTTTGGAAAAATCTGCTATTTTCGGTATTATACCTAAAACAACGTAACTAAAAGTAAGAAAAAAAAAATACATTAAATAACTTAATTCAAAAACAACATAAAACATATCTCTTTTGAAATCGTTACAAATACAAAACGATTAACATTAAAATTCATTTCAAAGGCACATTAATTTTTTAAGTTTTAAAATTAAAAAATAGCACACAAAAAAAATTTCAAGCTGATTTGAAAAAATCAAATCAAAAATAAAATTTTCAATGAAATCACAGAGAGAATAAATTCTATAGAGTTGTCATCAGAATTTCCACTAAGTGGTTCCCCGAGATGAGTTCAGCAATAAGAATATTATATTGAGAAGCTAAGGCCATAAATTATGATGAAACCTATTCTCTTAATATAAATGATGTATTGTATTACTTACTTCAATTTTTTTTTATGTAAAAATTGAAGAACACAGTCTCGAGGACCCAGTTTTTAGAGTGGAATTTTGTAAGAAAACTCTACAGAATTTATTTTCTTTGAAAATCATAACAAAATGAATCAATATCTTTTAAAAAACTCCTGTGTAAAATTATGTTTTATGACCATACATTTGTATATTTTGATAACTGTGAGTCATTTATTTGCATTTCATAACAATTACATTTCTTGAAAAGTTTTTTTTGCGTGTAATATTGCAAGTGTTGATAAGCGCAAAGTTTTAGCTAATTATGTAAACATATTTTTGAGTGATTAGTATATTTTTTAAGATTCGAATTCAGTTAAGCTCAGTATGCTGTAGAAACGAAAACAAAATTCCCATAAGAAGTACATTGAGTTTTTTGACAGCGAACAGGCAGCGGAAATTTTTTTCTGCTAGGTAGTACGCTGTTGAAGGAAAACATTTGTTCGGTGTAGCTAAGTTCACAACCATGTGTGGAGAGTTAAAATGTCAAAATTTCGTTGGCGATTATATGCCATTCAACAATAAAAAAATGAACAGCAAGTACATGTTGGTGTTGTATTTGTTAGTAGTCAAATTTATTTCGTTTATTAATGTGTAGTCTTGCCTTTTTTAGGATATAAATTTGCAGCAATAAAAATATGAATCTGTTAACCAGTGATTTTCTCCGCACAATAAATTTTGACTCTACACCAAAATTACGCGTGTAGAATTATATGTCCAAACATTTTCGTTCCTACAGAATATTAAGCTTTAGACATAAAAGTTGGTGGAAAATCAGCTAAATCTACGAAAATTCTGTAATAAATTCTTAAAAACCCGTTTATATGTACAAGGCTTAAATAATCGTATAAATCCGTAATATCCGTGTAGTTAGCACCCACTGCAGCATACATGAGCCAGAGTACAATACGAGAGAGTCGCAGACACTTCAAAGGAGCTGTGCATCCCCTATGGGAACAAACTAACTTGTTTTTAAAAACAACTAATTAAAGAACTAATATAAAATAAACCAGTATATGAACTACTTTGAATTATATTAAGGCGGCATCCACTTCAATTCTAAACAGTTTTTACTGCATTATATATGAAGTAATTGAAATACTACTTAAAAACAAGTGATTGATAAACTCCTTTGAATTATATTAAGGCGGCAACTACTCTGATTTTGACATGTTTTAATTGCAAACTTTTATAAGATTACAAGCTTATATATATTTAACCATGTTATTTCATCAAATATTATTAACTTTAGGCCATCAGCAATAGTTTTCAATTGGTAATTTTAAAGTAATTAAAAAAATTATTTAAATATAACTAATTTAACAAGTAGTTGAAAATATATGCAGACGAAAGTCAATTGACTTATTTAGCGGACATCACCATACAAAATATGTTAGTTCGTTCTATGAAAAAAGTCAGAATTTCAACTAGTTGTGGTTGACAAAAAACTACTTTATCAACTACTTTTAGATTAGTTGATTTTCCTACAGGGTTACTACTGTTGTTAGTGCTTTCTCTTCATTTTTCTCTCAACAAAATAAATTTGCCAACGCGTCCAATTCAATGAGAAAAAACAATTTGTAAAAATTATCATTTTTTATATATTGTCTGATAACATTTTTAAGGTATTTGAGTATGGTCAATTGAATGGTGAAATAAAATTTGGGGATTTTTTAACAAAAAAATTTACTTTTTCAATGATTTTTATCAAAAAACACGAAAAAAAAATATAAAAATGCTTATGGAATTTTGACTTCGAATTAAGTTTTCAGATTTGTTCTCCGCCAAAAACTAAAACTGACTAACTTGCGCTCTGAATAATTTCATTACCTTTTATGGAGTTAAAAAACTAGATCCGAAACACTTACGTTAGTGTTTCTACAGCAATTTTTCCAAACCACTATTTAAAAAAAAAAAAACTAAATTCGGTCAAATTTTGGGTTTACCATATTATAAAGTAAACAATGTTCTTTAATTGATAATTACTTAATTTTAAAACATATAAATATTGACTTTAAGCAGAAAAATTTATTATTTTAATAAAACAAGATACAAAAATAAAAGAGATTTCACATATTAAGTATTTCATATTATTTCACATATTGGGCAAAACCTAAGTTTCATTTTTAAATAGAAGTATAGATTTACATACGTGTGTTCATTTTGAATTGTATTGTTTATTTTATTTTTGTTTGTTTTATAAAATAAGTGAGATCTCACATAGCAACTTGCACTGTGAAAAAAATAATAATATAAAATAGGGAAAGAAATGAGTGCTGGAATAGTGTTTTCTTATTGGTAAAAAAGATGATGTGAAAGAAAGAAGGCCCAAAATTTGGTTGAAATTAGTTTTTTTTTTTTTAAATAAAGGTTCGGAAAAAGCGCTGTAGAAACACTAAAGTAAGTTTTTCGGATGTAGTTTTTAATTTTTTTTTTTTTTTTTTGAAAGTTAATATAATTCTTCAGAACATAGGCTAGTTATTTTTAATATTTGGCGTAGCACAAATCTAACAACTTAATTTAAATCAATTTCATAAACATTTCCATATTTTTTCGTGTTTTTTGATAAAAATCATTGAAAGAGGAAAGTTTTTTGTTTAAAAACCCCCAATTTTTATTTCACAATTCAACTGATCATGCTCAAATACCTTAGAAATGTTATACTTAAAAATAAATTTTGCTACCAAATTCGTTTTCAGGCAATTTATGAAAAGTGATAATTTTTAAAAATTGAATTTTTCTCAAAATAAAAATTTTTGGAGAGAGACGTCCATGTTTTCAACTTCTTACGCACTTTTTTTTAAAATCTTTTTTTTATAAAGCAAATATTTAGATTTTCTGCGCGGAGCGAAAATCGGAGAAGAAAATGCCCATATGAACAGGTCTAATAAACATATACTAAACATAATAATACTTTAAAATTTTCTTATAAGCAATGATATTTAGCAAGCTTTTTATTATGATGACTTATGATAAAAATATGGAATAAGGCCCTGTGCGAGTTGATCTAAATACAACCTAAGCTAAATTGTGTGTTGTATGTATAAAAAATAGAAAAGAATATGTAATGACATTTCTTAACCTGAAAATGAAAATTTCTTTGATTTCTTTACATGGATTACAAAAATTTAGGAAGGACTGTTTTATCGACACAATTTAGTTTAGGTCGTATTTAGATCAACTCGCACAGGGCCTAAGTAATCCTAGTAAGACTGTCAAATTTTAACTAATTCGAATTTTCAATTGAAGTACACTTTCAAATGACCATTTGGTCTGTTCTATTATTAAAATTTTAACCAAATATCTCATTCATAAACAAACCTATGTTGTTTTTGAGCAGTCATTAAAAAACTGCATTCATTATAAAAATTTTTAGCTTTTCGCGACTCATATTTCGCAGCTGAATGTCATATATATGATGTCATTAGCTGCAGCATGACAAATATTTTCGGTTAAATTGTATGGCAAAATTAAGCAAAAACCTTCTACAACAAAAAACTAGCTTAAATGTTTTCGATTTAGTTTAATTTTTACAGTTTGCGTGCATTTAGAGGCGAACAAAAAGTTGCATTGTATAATTGCGTACGATTGTGTGCGTATGTAAGTGTGTGTGTGTGTGTGTGTGTGTGTGTGTGTGTGTATGTGTGAATAGTGTTGCCACCCCAAACAACAAGTTGCTGCTGCTGTTGCTGTCAGCATTTGGGTTAACTGATGGCGAGCAGACTGAGGATGAGGTTGACTGTCATATGTTTTGATGAATTTGACTTTCTACTTTTTACATATGTATGTGTGCAAAAATGTCTTGTTTCTACATACTATTATATGAATGTATGTATGATGGCCCGCAACCCTACGTTGACTGGCGCGACTCTATTATTTTTTATTTTATATAAGTTTTTTTTTTTTTTCGAAAAAAATGCAACGATCAAGATTTACAAAAACAACAGCATAGTGAAAATAGAGTAAAAGTACAAAAGAGTGGCAACGAAAACTAAGAAAATGTGTAAAAATGAGTTAGCAGCAAAAAATCTATTTGGGTAGCAGGGTAAAAGGGGGGAGCGGGTGGGAGGTGGGGAAGAAAACATGAAAGTGCAGCGACACCGAAGCCGTTAGATAAACGTAGCGACACTACGTTGATTTGAGGTGGGAAGGGGCAACAAGTAGACGCTAGTAGTTATATGGAGAGACCAGTGGATGGGCCACAGTTGAAGCTCTTGGAGCAAAATGAGGCAAAAGCGCCTGGAGCTTGGTGGGTATTTTGGAGAAATTTCGTAGTATTCGTTATTTTTTATTGGAGAAAAGTAGAGCATGAGTAGAAGAAGTGGGACGAAATGCACGTTGTTGGCATGGTACTCACACTTGCGCGTTTAAGCTCAAAAAATAAAGAAATTGTGAAATAGTTTGGTTGTGAAGGAAAAACAACAAAGTTTAAATAGAAGAAGAATAAGTCGAAAATATATATGGACACTTATATACATGAAATACGTATGTATATAAAAGAATTCGATCCAGAAAAATGGGGAGTGCGGCGTTAAATGTAAGCATGCAACAGGCTGCTGCTCGTTGTATACATGCATATGTTTCCAACTGTATAAATGAAAGATACAAACATTTTATAGCTACTTAGATATACTTAAATATATATACATATGTCGTACAAATATATTGTTTATTTTCTTCAATAACGTCAGAATCCAAATATAGTTAAAATTATCCATGATTTATTCTGTGTCTAATTTTGTTACGAAACCTTCTTTACAAGCTTACAATTACTTTATCTCAATATATTCTAATTTACTCACATAAGAAATGGATAATCTCAGGTTTTTCCCCTGTCATTGTGTAAGGATAAAGGTAGAATTTGGTCTAATGACAATATTTAGATTGTGGTGGAGCAATTTTTTATATATATTCAAAACTTTAAATGCTTCTCCTGAAAAATCAGATTTTTTGAGCTGTAACGTTATTGAAGAAACCAAGCGATATATAAATCGTACCTAATCAAATTTGTAGAGATATTAAAAAAATGTATGCGTTCAATGGCGGCCGTGGCGTAGTGGGTAGAGTGTGTGACTCTTACGCCAGAGAACCCAGGTTTGAATCCTCCATCTGACACAGAAAATTTTTTCAATTGAATTATTTTTTCTGTTCAGAGGTGACCTCTCTGTAGACAATGGCAAACTTCAGAGTGTAAAAATTGCCATGAGAAGCTTCTTGAGAACATAAGCCGTTCGGAGTCGGTGTAAAACATGTAGGTCCAGTTCTCGATCAATTGTGTGCAAACATTTCACATCATACACAACACAATTGATCATAAGAAGCTTGGTCAAAGTCCTTTCAAGCGCTGAGATGGCCATTTCGTTTTTTTTTTTAATGTGTTCAGGTGACAGATACATCAGATTAAGATAGAAGAAATATATATATATGATCGGAGCATCTACCAAAGACTACGAAAATATATGCTAGCAGTTATTTTCATAAAACTTATTTACATTGAAAACAACTCGATGACAACAGCACCACAAATAAACGCCAACAAAATACAAACAATACTATTTAACAACACATCATTGAACACAGTGCTCTAATGTTGTTGCATCAACAGTTGAGCGTTAACTCAGTCATTCATTCATGCATTGGAGCAACCAGCTGTTGTTGTAGCTGCTGCATTAATCGCCACCATTTTTGCATAAGTTGACGGGAGCACTGTTAACAGTTTGTTGTTCGTCGTTGTCGACGTACTAGTTGTTGTTGTTGTATTTTTGTTGTTACTGCTGCTGCACTTTTCATTACTACACGATCGCTGCAACGTGAACCAATAATGAACCGGTTTATTTACCTTGGAATGAATTGAAGTTCATTCATAAAGCTCAACTTCAGTGCTTATTTATATGTACAAGACTTAGCTGCTTGCATTACGTATAAAGCTATTAGATACATTTATCTCTTAAGTTATTGTTGCTTTCCTCTACAAAGGTGGCCACATTTGTCATGAGAAGATATGTTTTCATATGTGGCAGAGAGCATTTTAGAATGAAGCTAAAAATATGCTTGAACTTTACGTAAAATTAACAAGTCTGTTAACATCTTCAGAATTCCTTTCCAATATCATAATAGAAAAGTGAAAGAAATCTCCTTAACAATCTCAAAGGGAAAAACAACAAAGCTTGGTAGCTAAAGAAAATATTTTGAATAAACGTTAATATATGCAAGTTGTTTGTGATATCGGCTGCCATGCATTTGATCCTGGGCTAGAGTACTCTGAGCTAGAGGTCAATCATTGACCTAAGTTTTCATCTTTCTATATATCAAATCAAGCTGAATTTAAATATATCAGAATTTCTAACGGAATAGTGATAATATAGATGATAGTGGTAATAAATTTAGTGTAGATTATCTTGAGAAACTTGAATTGCCTGAAGTTACAGCACAATACGTGCCTAAATATAGAATTCACCATAGAACCTACAAACAATTTTCCACTTGATTTTTACCCTTTCTAAATTTTTTTTTGGCTAAATTTAAAAATATAGAGGGAAGTGTTTTCTAAATTTATGCAAACGCTAAATTTATGCTAAAGCACGATTCTTAGCAAAGTATTCCAAATAGTTCCTTTCTGAAGCAAAAATCTTTCAAATTTCATCAGTCTTCATCAAATCTTTCAACCCTTCAAGCCCATATTTCTTCCGTAATTAGTCTTGATATTGTTCACCATGATTTTTCATGGGGGGATTTTGACTTTTTTAAAAATCAGAATCAAAGTTGCCCAAATGATTTTCAATAATTCTTGGCAAATGGTTTAAATTGAGAAATTTTCCATTGTCTTTTTGAAAAAAAATTCAAAATTTCTTTTTAGAGTGAAACATGCCACAAAAATGTTATTTATATATACTACCCCTCGCCAGAATAGTTCAGCCACCTTTATTTTTTTCTTTACTTACACAAAAAAGGTTAAAAATTATTGAAAAAGGGTGAATTAAAAAAAAACTTTTTACACAACAACATTTAAGAACGAAACTTATAACAATATAAAAATATAACAAATTTGCATTTCACAAACACTCTTTAACTACGGAAAAAAACAAATATAAGACTTTATTCAAAAAAGTTCGGCCACCTGAAAACTAAGTCATAATAGTTCGGCCTATTCCATATATCATTGTGTAGTGTCCCATTTCTGACCTATGACTGCTGCGGTAAGACGGGGTATTGTATTCACGAGTTCCTGTTAATGCTGTGGAGAAATTGATCGGCAAATATCATTTTATTTTGTCCTTAAATCTTCTATACTCATAGCAGTAAGGCGGGGTATTGTATTCACGAGTTCCTGTTATTGCTGTGGAGAAATTGTTCGGCAAATATCATTTTATTTTGTCCTTAAATCTTCTATACTCATAGCAGGATTGAGTCTCAACTCCCTCTTAATTTTTTACCACAAGGACTGTATTGGAGATGGGTCTCACTACAGGTAGATCAGGGACAGGCAGATCAGGGAAAACAAAACTTTGTTGTTTTCGCTGTATGACATAAGGCACCATTCTGCTGAAATTAATACTCACTTATATAATTTATATATATATAAAATTTAATAATTTTTTGGTGCTTCTTTGTGCAAGTAAAGACAAAAAAAAGGTGGCCGAACTATTCTTATTACTTCCCATAAAATTTTACTTACATTCAGATATTGTACAAAATATATTTAAAAACAAAAATGTCGTACAAAATTAGTTTATTTTTAAAAAAATATTTTTATTTTTCAACACAATTTAACAAAAACTGTAACCTCTTCAATCAAAAGCCAAGGTAACAAGAACAAGAAAAAGTTTTTAATCAAACTTGACAAAATATCCGTAATTGAATCAGCTTATCAGATGAATTTTTGGAACAAGTCTAGTTTAATGAATCTGCTTAAATTTCAAAAAGTTGCTTAGTACAAGGCATGGCAGAATCATAATTATATCATGCGTACAAGATAGCATTTTTTTCGAAGATTATAATGGTATTGAACAAAAATGTCAGTACCCCTCCTGTAGCCCAAGCAACCCCTTGAAATTAAGTAGGTTCATAGACTTAAGCCGAGTTTTTAAACAAAATATATTTATGTTGCAAGTTATGGGCGTAGCCCAGGATTTATACACGGTTAGAAATTTTGGAACAAATTTTAATAAAAATGGGGCTACATATATGACTTCACCGAAGTTGTATTAAATATTAATACTTGCCGAATATTACATTTAATTTTTTATACAAATTTCATGAAACATTAAACAACATTAAAATGAACTCTACCTGTTTTTGAAACGAAGCAACAAAAGGTACTAATATATTACCTTTTTGGGCCCTTTTGAAGCCCCTTTTTGGAGCCATACAGTAAAACGGATCAAATGATTTATAGAAAAAATGCAGTTTTCCGGATGATGAAAATGTTGAGTATACTGAATAAATTGACAGTGACAGTTTGATGATTAGTGAAAGTGTGCGTTGAGAAATTTAATTCAAAGTTGTCAAGTCCCTATTGGAAAACGCTTTAGATCGTTCGTGCCTCTTAAATGTCTCTTAAAATCTCAAGAACGGTAACAACTAAGGCCACCAAATTTACAACATCTGCTATTAGGGGCTAACATGTCTTGTGCCGATTTTAGATTAAAAAAAAAAAAAAAACGAAATGGCCATTTCAGCCCTTGAAAGGACTTTGACCGAGCTTCTTATGGTCAATTGTGTTGTGTGTGATGTGAAATGTTTGCACACAAATGATCGAGAACTGGACCTACATGTTTTACGCCGACTCCGAACGGCTTATGTTCTCAAGAAGCTTTTCATGGCAGTTTTTACTCTCTGAGGTTTGCCATTGTCTGCAGAGAGGTGACGGCCGAACAGAAAAATTAATTCAATTGAAAAAACTTTCTGTGTCGGATGAAGGATTCGAACCTGGGTTCTCTGGCGTAAGAGTCACACACTCTACCCAATACGCCACGGCCGCCGTGGCGTATATTACAGCACAAAATTTCAACTGCAGAAAGGACCACTAAACCTTAGCACTGACCTTATGCTACCGCGCATACTTGCTTAGGTTTATTTTACATGTTAATGCGATGCATTTATAAATGTTGATGCGTTTTTCGGTACAAGACTGATTTTTTAATATACTAACTCCTTGGAGATAAATTCCAATATAATGATACTCGTATGAGCAAAGTTAATCTTTCACTTGGCCAAAATAACTTTTCAATAATTAAGTTAAATTTTCAAGAAAATCAACATAATTATCACAGTTTATCTAAAAAAAAAATTACATTTTGAATTTAATAGTCTCATTTGTGTTATTTCTTTATACTTTCTGGGTCCTAAGGGGGGGTTTATCATTATATTGAATTACTTATATGAAAATTCACAGATCTAAGAATAAAACAAATTTCAGATTCAAAGTTGCATTCGTTAATATTACAGCATGTGCTGTTTCCAAATCAATCAATGCAAGGCCTACTTCAAAAATTGCTTTCTGAATTTATCAAAACTCAATTTCAGAAATGCCTAAAAGTATGCTAATATTCTGAAAAAAAGCTACGTTCAGATTCAAATTTTTAGACCGTAATGTACATTTAGAGTATTGAACGGAAGACTCAATTCAATGATAAAAGAAAGAAATGAGCTACTGATTGTAAAGTTGAAGATAAGTGTGAGCTAGATATGCTCAGTTGGTAGAACAGCCGACTATGGATACACAAGCGTTATGTTTTCAAATCCTTGGTTAAAGCAAAAATATGAAAAATTATAAAATAGCCATTTTTTCGTTTTTATGCAACCAGTGCGGCGAATTGCTGTGTTGTTGTTTTATTAGAACCATGTCGTTACATTGGTTTTACCCCCATCTAGCTCGGCGTATTGTTGTATACGCGGTTGTTAAAGTTTCACTTCAAAAATTAAATCGACTCAAAACTCGTTAAGATGGAACTGCACTACGGCCGGCCAAGACACTTTCTCAAAGATATTTCGGTTTTTTAAAGAGAAAAGTGAACCAAAATCTGGAAGCCAATGGTTCAATGCAACTAAATCACTTCGACATACTTTCTCGTAAGTATGTACGTTAATTGAAACAAGTGCAAAAAATTCTAAACACTCAGGATTCTTTAACACAATTTCACTTAAAAATTTTTGCTGGAATTTTTTAATATACATAATTTTCTGAGGCGGCCGTGGCGAAGTGAGTAGAGTGTGTGGCTCATACGCCAGAGAACCCAGGTTCGAATCCCCCATCTGACACAGAAATTTTTTTTCAATTGAATTTATTTTTCTGTTCGGCCGTCACCTCTTTGCAGACAATGGCAAACCTGAGAGTAAAAAGTGCCATGAAAAACTTTTTGAGAACATAAGCCGTTCGGAGTCGGCATAGGGCTGGTAGGTCCAGTTCTTGATCATTTGCATTCAAACATATCACAACACATACAACACAATTGATCAAAAGAAGCTCGGTCAAGGGCTGAAATTGCAAATTGGTTTTTTTTTTACTTCATTTTCTTTAATTTTTTCAGAACCGATTGCATATCAAAAAGTTTATTTCTTAGTTTATGTGAGTGTTAAGAGCTCCGAAAAAAAAGGAAACGGGGTAGTTATTCTTATTTATTAATGTTTTTTTTTTAACTTTAAATTGTGTAGAAAAAGTCCTTCGTATTTAAACTTTCCATTTATGAAATGTGAACATGAATGAACGTACTTGTGAAAAAGTATGTGATTCACTTGTTTTGAACCATTGATTCCTGGATTTTGGTCCACTTCTTAATGAAAGAGCCGAAATTTCTCGAAAAAGTTTTTATGCCGGCGCGGTTCAATCGCAATAGATTTTGAGTTGATTTAATTTTTCATAATAGCAACGCAATTTTATCAAACGAAATTTGATAAATTTGATTAAAAAATTATGCTCAAAACACAACTTAATGAAAGTTAATAATCCGTATTCTAATGAGAAGCCCAACAAATTTACATGAATCGCTCTTTCTGTCGAGTTTGCTTTAAAAAGATTAGCACAATGCCCTGAATGTAGACGTTTGTTGTGTTAAATTTTTCGTATTACTGCAAATATCTAGTTGAGTTGATTAAGATCGAAGTTTTTGTTCTGTTTTGTTACTTAAACGTCATCTCTAATTAAACTTCATATTTAACTTTTCATTAAGGTTTAAATTTTTTGCGAAAATCAAAACTTCTGCGCTGTATTTATGTAAACTTTTGTCCTTCAATGTACATAGCGTAACCAAAAATCAAAAATTTTTATGCTATCAGTATCATAAATAAACATGAAAAAAATGTATAAACTAAAAAGTGTCTGCATAGTTTTTCTTTCAATTAATACTGTACTTAATTTACATCTAATCTTAAAGAAACTATCGCTTCCCTCGGCAGTCCTGACAACTTCTCCATGGTTAAGCTAACGCTTCAAAATAACACAAACAACATTCATTGAGTACGAATTTCTAGTTCACCAACAAAATACACATGCAAAAACAATTCTTAGCGACCGCAGACAGTAGCGATGCTTTCAACATCAGCATCGTCGAGTGCATGCATTTTTTATTGTTTCAGCGGGTTTGAAAATGTGCTGACCATCGAGAGTGGCTTGTGTTGTTGCTATTTGTACATATTTTTTTTTTGTGCTAAGCGTCAATAAAAAGTTCATAAAAAAAATCGCAACTGACGCATTTGTAAAGTTTTCATTTCACTCCCGTAAATACCTTCGCTTAAGAAGCTAACACTTGAAAAAATGCTAACTATACTGACATTATTATTCCCACAAGTTGTAAGTGTTCATAGATTTTTCATTATTAAGTTATATCTCTTTCTACTTATGAAAAGAAACTATTTCCAGATTACTTAAATTTAACAACAAAACCTTAATTGTTATTATTATTAACTTTTATTATAAAATAAATCTATCTATATATAAAATTGTAAAAAAAAAATCTGTACATGAAATATTTTTTTGAAATTCTTTTTGCGATGGACGTTTTGAATGACGTTGAGTCCAAAAATCGCATTTTGAAAATGTTTGTCTGTCTGTCTGTCTGTCTGTATGTCTGTCTGTCTGTCTGTCTGTCTGTTAAAGCATCACGCAAAAACCACTGGATGGATTTAAATGAAACTTGGTATCTAGGTTCCTTATATCCCCGGTCATAACATAGGCTATTTATCCAGTAAAAAAGGTTGGACCCGGTAGGGGGCGCTGCGATCGGGTTCCAGGAATTCTTCTTTTTAGCATATCTACGAAACCGTTCATCCGATTTGCGTGATAATTTGTATGTTGAGGTTCTCCGACACGCTGAGTTTTTTGACTTATCTACTCTGTTCTATCTGGAACACCAGAGGGCGCTGTAGTACAAATAATTTAAAAAAGTCCAAAACCGTTCATCCGATTTGCATGAAATTTTCTATGTTGAAGTTCTCGGACACGCTGAGTTTTTTCACTTATCTACTCTTTTCTCTCTCGAACACCAGAGTTCGCTGTAGTACAAATATTTTGAAAAACCTCGAAAAACTCCTAAGCCGTGCATCCGAATTGCATGAAAATTGGAAAATAGGGGTTTTCTGATACGGTGAGTGTTTTGGACTTATCTTTTTTGTGCTATCTTGAAAACCAGAGGTGCTTTAGTACAAATCTTAGGAAAACGTGAAAAACTCCAAAACTGCTAATCCGATTTGGATGAAAATTTGTAAATAGCGATTTTCAAGTACGGCATGGGTTCTGGTTCAATCTTTTTTGCTCCTTCTCGAAACTAGAGGGCGCTGTTGTCCAATTTGTACGTGTGTATGTTATTAAACTGTTCCTTAACGGCTGCACTGATTTTGATGAAATTTTTTGTGTGTTTGAGTGGATCCCTGGACGGTTCAGATTCACAATTGGATCCAGTAGGTGGCGCTGCGATCGTGTTTAACACATTTTGTTTTTATAGTTTATCTCCGAGACCGTTCGTCCGATTTGCATGAAAGTTTGTATATAGACGTTTTCGGATATGGTGAGTTTTAATGACTTATCTTCTCTGTTCTATCTTGGACTCCAGAGGGCGCTGTGTACAAATATTTTAAAAAACTTCTAAGCTGTTTATTCGATTTTCATGAAAATTGGTATATAGGGGCTTTCTAATATGGTGACTGTTTGTACTAATCGTTTTTGTACTTTATCGTGAAAAAATCGTGAAAAAGTAGAAAGCCGCTCATCCCATTTGGATGAAAAATTTTATTAAAGGAGTTTTGTGTACGGCAAGGGTTTGGGCGTTGTCTTTTTTGCTCTGTATTGAAAACTAGAAGGCGTTGTTATACAATTTGTACGTGTGTGTGTTATTAAACTGTTCCTAAACGGCTGCACCGATTTTGATGAAATTTTTTGTGTGTGCTTAAGTGGATCCCTGGATGGTTCAGATTCGCAATTGGACCCGGTAGGTGGCGCTGCGATCGGGTTCCACAAATTTTGTTATTATAGTTTGTAATACCATCTCCGAATATCTAATCTAATAAATATAATAATAGATATCCGAATATCTCTCCGAAACCATTCATCCGATTTACATGAAAATTTGTGTTTAGGGGTTTCGGGTACGGTAGTTTTTATGACATCTATTTTGTTCTATATTGAGCACCAGAGGGCACTGCAATACAAATGTTTTAAAAATCTCAAAAAACTCCTAGCTGTACATCCGATTTGCGTGAATATTTGTACATAGGAGTTTTCAGATATGGCGTGTATCTTGGACTTTTTTTTCTGCGCTATCTTAAACACCAGATGGTGCTATAGTACAAATCACTTAAGAAACCGTGATACACTAAAATACCGCTCATCCGATTTAGATAACAATTTGTATATCGGATATATAGGATTTGATTTTCAAGTATGGAAAGGGATTTGGCGTTATTTTTTTATTCTATCTCGAAAGCCAGAGGACGCTGTTGTACAAATACCGCAAAAAACTCAAAACAGTCTTTGCGGTGAGTCTTTTGGCGCTATGTATTTTACTATATCTTTAGCCCCAGAGGGCGCTGTACTACAAAATACAGAAAGGCGTAGCAAAGCGCGGAGGTTGATAACTATCTTCTTTTCTTCTTTATGTGTATTTATATTCCACTTTCTTTTTCGCAAATCAAGACAGCTGATGCCGAATTCTGTCGTATTTGAGTACACATCAACACATGCGCAAGTCAGTTGCGTCGTAAGTTGGCGTTGTTTTGACATTGCTATTTCTATTTACAATGCTTATTTAATTTTTGTCCAGTTTCCTCGCAAATTGCCAAAAATTCGTTTTTACTCTGATATTTTTCTAAAATATGCAATCTATCGAACACAATATAAAACTTGAAAATATATTGCTGCAAGCGATCGGCGGCACCCACACACAAATCACGATTTCCCTAACCTTTTCTCATAATTTTCAGATTTTGAAGCTACATTTTGCTCATTTCGCTAAAGTTACCGGTTTGAAAGAAGCACACAAAATCCCTTCTAAAGTTTGTGAAAAGTTTTTTCAAATCAACGAATGAAATCGAAAATTATTTATATCAACTCCCGAGTTAAGCCGGGTATTCAGCTAGTTTACAATAAAATTACGAAAGCAATACGATAGCAGCTAATACTATCGGCTGAACAAAACCTTAATGTTTTTAACAACTATAATATATTTCTATATATCAAGATATAAGAGAAAAATAGAATAATGTTGAATTTGTTTCCCTTTCAAATGAGAGTTAATATTTTTACTGATTTTAATGTTATTACAATTTTATGAGAGAAAAATAAATCGGTCAAAAGAGTCTCTCGGAAAATAATGGCTTAAAAATATAAAGCACTGTAACATGAACACAGCTCATAAGCTCAATAAAATGAGAAGGTGAAAAGCAAAGTGAACAAGTGTATGCATATAAATTGTTAAAGTTTTTTTTTTAATTTTTTGTTACTAACAATACTTTTCTTAAGCCACAACAAATTAAAATTTTCGAATGCCATTTGATAGAGAACTTTTTGTAGCGAGAAAGTTTTACAAACTATTTTAGAACCATGCTATCTCGGTTCCATGTATCAATTTGTCTTGGTTTTGTCTTTAACTATTGCACATAGCAGATTATCTCCATTAATACTTTAAAGACTTTAAAAATCAATAGTGAGAACAACATTATTTGAAATAGGTAAATAAAGCTTTCCAGATCATTTTCTGTTACCAAACTAATAATTTCACTTGAAGTTTCAGACTGATTTCAGCTTACTATAAAAACGTTAAAATTTAAGGTATAACAGGAATAGTGAAACTATAGAAAAATAACAAAAAAATTATAGTTAGGGAAAACTAGACCCGCCATGGTAATAATAAAAAAAAGATACAAGAATGGAGTTAAAAAAGAATAAATAAAAATAAGAAGTTAGGCTTAAACTTTTATGGTTAGTTGCAGAGCGCTCGCGCCTCTTTTACTAACATAAAGAACTGAATGAAATTGCAACAGGTGCGCGCAGATGGCTCATTTTTTATTCAATCTTGCAGCCACTATTGTGGTTGTTGTTGTAAATTTTCATTTTCTACTCCTGCCGTTAACTGCTCCATCTTTAATATTATAATAATCCTTCCTTCCGTTCGTTTGCTCATTCGTTCGTTCGTTGGTTCTTTCTTAGGTTCGTTTATTGCTACATCTACTTTGGCTTCTGCTGCTGCTAAGGTTAATGTTGTTGGATTAAATGCTACTGTTGTTGTTGTTGTTGTTGTTTTTGTTGATGTAGTCCATGTTGTTGCTGCTATAATGGCAATAAATGGCTTAAAGTATAACAGGGTAGCGCAGAGTAGCGGCCATTATGTTGGCCATCAACGCCACGAGCAATGAAATAGCAACAACAACAACTACAACAATAACATCATATCACATGCAACAGATGCTTTTTCTTCATCTGCAACTGCTGGCGGTGCTGCTACTGCTAATACTGGTGCTCTGGCTAACGTTGCTATTGCAGTTCGTGATGTTTTTGTTCCAAAATGGGCGAAAAACACTAACTCATTGTTGTTGTTGGTTTGCACCACATCCAGAATATTATTGTTATAATAATTTTACATAATATAATAATAGCGAGGCAGCATCAGCAGCACCAGCAGCACCAGCAGCGTCTATGTTGAAGTCAACAAGAAGTCTGATGCCACAACAAGTGGTCGCTGCTGTTGTTGTAGTTGTTATTGTAAAAAGTAGTGCAGTTCAGACGATTTATGGTGTGCTTCTATTGCATATATTTTAGCTGAATGGCTAAAATTGTAAGTCTTCGGTGAAGAGGAAGAAAAAAAAATATGTAATTAACATCGTGTTGCAAATTCGGAAAATTTTTATTTTAATAAAGTTTTGCTTAAAGATAACATACTCGTATTATGGAAAAAATCAGAGAAGTATTATTTATGAAAAGTTACTAAAATTTTTCGAGTCGTATTTTCAGATTTGAACAAACTTATAATCTATAAAAAATACTCATCAAACCATTTACTGATATTTCTATTTATTCAACAAATTTTAAATCACAAAAAATTACTATCGATATTTGACATTTGCATAGCACAAGATCGTTCCTTTATAATGCTTAAGTAAACCCTGAAAATTTTAGGAAAAGTATAAATGCTTGGACGTGCCTGTAAACCACGCACGTTGTGAAAATTGACTTGCAGAGTTTATACGTACGTTAATATAACGAGTATTACAGTGGACGCTCGGAACTCTTAAGTTTCGGAAATCTAAATTGTTCAGAAAATTGTTCCTAAAATCTTAAGATTAGCCAAAGTTTTCTGAATCCTTATTGAGGTTTAATTTTTTTATTGTTCTAACGTATAAATTGGCATTTTTGATTGTCACGTTACTATTATTACTTGAAAAAACATATAAACATTAAACAAAAAAGTGATTATGATTTTGTTTGCTGTTGCAAAAGAGTAGGCTAAGTTAGGCTGCCAAACATAGGTCGCATCTTTTACACTTTTGATCGGATATTGTGAAGAATCAAGTACTAAAATCACTGAAACAAATAAAACTCACAGGCTTCTTAGCAAAATCAAATAAGTAATTTTTTTATTTTTTCGTATACATATGCAAAAGTACATATTTATCAGAAATGAAATGTATGTTTCATATTTCTAAAACTTTTTACGCATAAAATTAACCAAAACGTTTTGAAAAACAATAAATAATTCCAAAAGCCATGTAGCATCGTAATATAAAGCTGTTATGCCAACTCCGAACGGCTTATGTTTTAAAAAAGCTTTTCATAGCAGTTTTTACTCTCTGAGGGTTGCCATTGTCTGCAGAGAGGTGACGGCCAAACAGAGAAGTTAATTCAATTGAAAAAACTGTCTGTGGCAGGTGGGAATTGAACCAGGGTTCTCTGGCATATGGGCCACGCACTCTACCCACTGCTCCATGACCATCAAGATCGAAATCGTGATGAAATTTGATATATAAGCTTATATCTTGAAAATAAAGGTCAAAATCGAAATTAAGCCAAATCGCCTACCTCCCATATAAAGTGACTATGAAAACTGTGAAGTTTCTTAAATTAATGTAATAACTTGCAATTTTACACATTTTGGCACAAAACAGACGCTTTGTTTTTCGTTTGCTGTTACGAGCAAAACTATAGACACAAATGAAACCGAAACGACGATTCGTTAAACGATTGTCGGATAACAACAAAATAAATATTCTACTTCGCATTCTTTTGCGCTCTTTGTATTCTTGCTTCGTTTCTTCAGCAAATTCTCAGCATGACTCTCTCCTTCCTTTGTTTTTTAATATCATAATTTGCTGTGAAGCAACAAAAACAAAAGCCACGCTCACGCTGTGTGCAAACATGTCTTGTGATATCGTTCAATGCCTAATGCATAACAGTGATCATTAATGAAACGTTTGCTTTGGTATCGTTTTTTATAATGACACATTAGCAAAAATTATAAAATTATGTTAGCTCTCTCTTCCACTGAAAGGTTTCGTGTTTCGTTCGCCCTCACTAACGACTCGAATGAAAAATATCGATTTTGTATCACTCTCTGAGAGATCGATTCGGATATCGTTTCGTTTATTTTCGTTATCTGGCCAAAACTGAAAAAAGCAATTCGTTAACGAGTCACTAAAACTATTAAAAGCAGCTTGATAAAGTATCGCCAAAACTATAAAAAGCAATACGTTAACGAGTCGCCAAAATTATAAAAGGCAATTCGTAAATGAGAATTTATTGATAGGGAATTCTTGAAAAAATTATTAATAGAAATTACTAATTAATTTAGTTAAAAAAAAAAAATACGAAATAATATAACAGAAGAAAATATTTTCATAAACATTTTTTCATATAAAAATTGATGTAAAAACTACAAATCCTTTTTCATATAAAATTAAAAAAAAACAAACTATTCGCTAAAATGACGTATTTACAACAGAAAGTTAATAAAATATACTTTAAATAAAGAAATTAAATATATATTAAAATATGTCATATCATATTAAAAAGTTAAAAAAAAAATTGTTTTTTTTTCAATGGGGCTAAAATATGGGATTTAACAAAGTCATGATTTCAATCGGTGCTTTCTTTAAGCATCATGCCAACCTCTGAGGAAGTTGGAACGAAACTATTCGAAAACTATTAAAAATGCGATTTATAAACGAGTCGCCCCTCACCACAATCAATGTTTGTTGTAAATTTACTAAAAATAATATGAATTTTTACCGTTTTGTTAGGAAACCATGCGACCGTAAGGACTGTTAATTAATGTGTAGCATATCACCAATAATTTGGCAAGCTGCAAAAACAACAACTATTTTCATTGCTTTAATTTTTTACAGATGAAAATAAAGATTTTTTAACAAAAAAAAAGAGAATAGGTGATTACGCCCGATTGAAACTTTGACTTATAGGTAATGCAGGGGGCAACTAGTAATACTCTTTGCCTCTGACTTATTGGTAATACTGGGTGTAAGCATCCCATATTACCGCCAATTACAAGCTCATGTTAAGATTATACCTTATATCTGTGTCCAGCAAGAAACTACCTCCCATTTCCAAGTAACCATTATGTAACTAGTTCTGTAATGATTACTTTCTTTGCCGGGTAGTATGCTGAACAAAATATCGCGTAACTTGCTCGTATTTTTTACTATTTCAACTTTTTAGTCTTGGTTTCTACATTTCATCATCGTACTTTTAGACGTTTTTACTGAATATACTTGTATGAATGTGGTTCCATAATATTTCTCTTGAACTTTCATTGAAATTATTATATTATTGGAATAAACCGTAAACTTAACTTTGATGTGAATTAGTTTGAAGTTTAAATTTGAATAATAACTTCTACGGTTAATTTTTACCGTGTATTGTGCTTCTTCAATAAAAATATTTTTAGCTTATATTCAACTAAAGCCGATCATAATTTACTCAATTTTTTAAAAATTTATGTAATTAAAATCAAATAAAAATAGTAAATATCAACAGAGTATTAATATTTTTATTGCGAAAAATTTCTCATAGGCATACGATCGAATTTCCATATACTATAGTATTCACTTGCCTTGCACGGTTCGCCACAAAAATTAAAACGCGTATTTTTATAGCAGCACAAGCAAGACAACAACAATAATAATAATAAAAATATAATGACGATAAAAAGAAATATATCTAACATAACAGTTTTATTTTTACACTTGATCTTGCAGACTGAACCAAAACCGATCGGAAAAGTGGTTTGGCCAAAAAGCAGTAAGCAGCTAACAATACAACAACGAGCATGTCAACAACAAACGAAACAAAATGAAGCTGAAAGAAATAAAATAAAAAAATATATAAAAACCGTTTGCAAAGCATTTGAACGGAAATTAAAGCATAACAATTTTTCTACTAACAAAATCAGTTAAGTTGACTTTTTGTTGTTGTTGCTGTTGTTGCAGTTGTGGTTGCTGCCGCTGCTGTTGAAATTGGCTTTAGGCCACGAGCAGCTTGCTCGTTACAGTGATCATAGTCAAGCTTTTGCTGCTGCTGCTGCTGCTGGCCATATCTAGGCCACGATCAATGGTAACATCGTGACTGCGCTGACACTGTGCGGAATTCAATGTTCATGCAGCATGTTTGCGGTTCAGTTTTAGTAGCAACATGCCGTGTTTAATTGTTGCTGGCGCTGTTGTTGTTGATATTGTTGTAGTTGTTGCAGAAAACTCTGCATGCTCAACCGACCTCAGATGTGTGCACATTAGGGGGTCTCTCTAACTGGGTGCTTACATTACTGGCTATATTTAATGGGCGTTTCACTGACCAATACAATAAATGTGAAGTGAGTCCACGTTGGTCTAAGTGTGTTTGAGTTAATGCGTGATGATGGGTCAAATAAGGATTGTAAAATTCTATCTCATAGGTTCAATTTAATTTTTTTTTAATTTAACAAGTATTAGCTGTTTTTGTTTTACTCAAACGATATGATGTACTTAATAGGTTTTATTTTCTGATATGGGTCTCCTATGTCTACTCACAGAAGTACTTTCATAAACGTCATACCAAGCAACGAACATGTAAGCCAAGCAAAAGAAATACCTAATATTTTGCTTGTTATTTCATTTTTAATATTTTAACTAGCAAGCAAAAAACTTTATATGCTGCCATTAGAAATACACGTAAGTAGAGAGTGCTCTTTGGCTGCAAGCGGCTTAGTGATCGGTAATGTTCTAGAATTATTGCAGCAGTTCTAAATGTTCCTTTTTTTAAACTAGTTTAAGCTTTTCAATTCATTATGAGTTATTAAACAGATTTGGTTAGCAAGAAGCAATTTTTAACGTAATCCGTAATTAAAGTAATGAAATCCTTACTAATATATATAAAAGTGATTTGTTGACTGTTTATCTCTCCGTCTTTCAAGATCAAACGGCTGAACATAAATATCAAATTTTGGAATGTAGCTTGTATATATCTGTGGACTTTTGACAAAAGAACTTATCTCCAAAAATGCAATTTTACAGGAGAGGGAGAAAACTCATTGAAGTCTAATTAAAACTATTCGTGTGTATGTTTTGGAAAATATTAAGAACTAACATTATGAAGTAATACTTAAGCCTTATTTTATGACTGATTTTATTAAAATTACCGTCATAATTTTAAAGAAATATTAAAAAAAGGGAAATATGTGGTTTTGTCAAACGGAATTTGTTAAAAACAAAATCAGCCTATCTCGTTTAAGTTCTTTTGCCAAATCCATTTTACGCCGGAATATTGAAATTATTGCACCTTATGTCGAGTTAAATTACTTTTTTTTCAAATTTTGCATTTGTCAAAAGAGCTTAATTCGAAATAAGTGGTTTTGTTTAATACATTTTTGAAAAAAAAAAATATGCATAAACTGAAACAAGTTCTTTTGTCAAAAAGATGTTAGATATTTTTCTTTGGAATCTATCAACTTATGTGGAATTAAGTTCGTTTGTCATATGCGATGAAAAAAAAATTTACGATAATATATGTTTATTTGACGCATTCAGTAATTTTTGATTTACAAATCCTAAAAGAACCCGGATAAGACAGAAATAACCGTTATCAAAAGTTGTCTTCATAACAAAAATCCTAGAAAATTTTCCTATCTCGAGATAAGTTGTTTTGTCAAAAGTCCGCAGGTACGTATATAAGCAGAAATATGTTATGTACAAAAGTGTACTCTGCATTTTTTTTTTAAATTTAATATAAATTTGCAGTATGCTATCGAATAACAAGGAGTTTTTCGCAGAAAATTGTGTATATCTTTTGTTTTTTTAAATTAAATTTCGAACTCTTATTTGAATGCGGCCATTTAAGGTTTGAGACACATATTGTAATCATTACGTTATAGGTTAGCCTTTAAGTTTGATATTTTGTAGTTTTTATTTTAAATCGAACTTTCTTATTTCAAATTTTAGGCGGTTTTGACAAAACATAATTGTTGCATTTATAAACAAACAACGTTTGGAGCATGGTCCATGATCCTATAACGATAGAATCTTTAAGCATTGCAGCGACTCTACTTCAAATCGGTTACCATTTACTGAAGTGTGAATATGAAGCAATTCATATTTTAGCAATGGAAGTTATAGTGAAATTAAAAATTAATTCTAATTAAAATATTTGACTGAATAGCTTTTTCAAAATGTTACAAAATGTTTTGAAAATCATCCTTAATTTAAACCTTTCAAAAATGATTTAAAGCTGTGCATATACATAATTTCTAAGAATTTTAATTTTAAAGCAGGAAATTAAAAATTTCGTCAAATTCTTATTTTTTCTGAAAAAAGGGCTGTCCATAAATTATGTAACATATTTTTGGCCAATTTTTGACTCCCCTCTCCCACCTATGTCACACTTCGTCACAAAGTTTAGACGATTGGAATTGGAATTGGAAAGCCATTGGAATTTTTCGTTGCAATGGCTTTATATTATTTACTAAATACTTACTACTAACTAAATACAAAATACAAAATACAAAATACAAAATACAAAATACTAAATACTAAATACTAAATACTAAATACTAAATACTAAATACTAAATACTAAATACTAAATACTAAATACTAAATACTAAATACTAAATACTAAATACTAAATACTAAATACTAAATACTAAATACTAAATACTAAATACTAAATACTAAATACTAAATACTAAATACTAAATACTAAATACTAAATACTAAATACTAAATACTAAATACTAAATACTAAATACTAAATACTAAATACTAAATACTAAATACTAAATACTAAATACTAAATACTAAATACTAAATACTAAATACTAAATACTAAATACTAAATACTAAATACTAAATACTAAATACTAAATACTAAATACTAAATACTAAATACTAAATACTAAATACTAAATACTAAATACTAAATACTAAATACTAAATACTAAATACTAAATACTAAATACTAAATACTAAATACTAAATACTAAATACTAAATACTAAATACTAAATACTAAATACTAAATACTAAATACTAAATACTAAATACTAAATACTAAATACTAAATACTAAATACTAAATACTAAATACTAAATACTAAATACTAAATACTAAATACTAAATACTAAATACTAAATACTAAATACTAAATACTAAATACTAAATACTAAATACTAAATACTAAATACTAAATACTAAATACTAAATACTAAATACTAAATACTAAATACTAAATACTAAATACTAAATACTAAATACTAAATACTAAATACTAAATACTAAATACTAAATACTAAATACTAAATACTAAATACTAAATACTAAATACTAAATACTAAATACTAAATACTAAATACTAAATACTAAATACTAAATACTAAATACTAAATACTAAATACTAAATACTAAATACTAAATACTAAATACTAAATACTAAATACTAAATACTAAATACTAAATACTAAATACTAAATACTAAATACTAAATACTAAATACTAAATACTAAATACTAAATACTAAATACTAAATACTAAATACTAAATACTAAATACTAAATACTAAATACTAAATACTAAATACTAAATACTAAATACTAAATACTAAATACTAAATACTAAATACTAAATACTAAATACTAAATACTAAATACTAAATACTAAATACTAAATACTAAATACTAAATACTAAATACTAAATACTAAATACTAAATACTAAATACTAAATACTAAATACTAAATACTAAATACTAAATACTAAATACTAAATACTAAATACTAAATACTAAATACTAAATACTAAATACTAAATACTAAATACTAAATACTAAATACTAAATACTAAATACTAAATACTAAATACTAAATACTAAATACTAAATACTAAATACTAAATACTAAATACTAAATACTAAATACTAAATACTAAATACTAAATACTAAATACTAAATACTAAATACTAAATACTAAATACTAAATACTAAATACTAAATACTAAATACTAAATACTAAATACTAAATACTAAATACTAAATACTAAATACTAAATACTAAATACTAAATACTAAATACTAAATACTAAATACTAAATACTAAATACTAAATACTAAATACTAAATACTAAATACTAAATACTAAATACTAAATACTAAATACTAAATACTAAATACTAAATACTAAATACTAAATACTAAATACTAAATACTAAATACTAAATACTAAATACTAAATACTAAATACTAAATACTAAATACTAAATACTAAATACTAAATACTAAATACTAAATACTAAATACTAAATACTAAATACTAAATACTAAATACTAAATACTAAATACTAAATACTAAATACTAAATACTAAATACTAAATACTAAATACTAAATACTAAATACTAAATACTAAATACTAAATACTAAATACTAAATACTAAATACTAAATACTAAATACTAAATACTAAATACTAAATACTAAATACTAAATACTAAATACTAAATACTAAATACTAAATACTAAATACTAAATACTAAATACTAAATACTAAATACTAAATACTAAATACTAAATACTAAATACTAAATACTAAATACTAAATACTAAATACTAAATACTAAATACTAAATACTAAATACTAAATACTAAATACTAAATACTAAATACTAAATACTAAATACTAAATACTAAATACTAAATACTAAATACTAAATACTAAATACTAAATACTAAATACTAAATACTAAATACTAAATACTAAATACTAAATACTAAATACTAAATACTAAATACTAAATACTAAATACTAAGTACTAAATACTAAATACTAAATACTAAATACTAAATACTAAATACTAAATACTAAATACTAAATACTAAATACTAAATACTAAATACTAAATTCTAAATACTAAATACTAAATACTAAATACTATGTACTTAATAGTCAATACTAAATACTAAATAAAAAAAAAACGAAAAAACGAAAGGACTTTGGCTTCATATGATCAATTGTGTTGTGTGTGTTATGAAATGTTTGAACACAAATGATCGAGAACTAGACCTACATGTTTTACGCCGACTCCGAACGGCTTATGTTCTTAAGAAGCTTTTCATGGCAGTTTTTACTCTCTGACGTTTGCCATCGTCTGCCGAGGTGACGGCCGAATAGAAAAATTAATTCAATTGAAAAAGCCTTCCGTGTCAGGTGCCTTCCGTGTCGAACCAGGGTTCTCTGGCGTATGAGCCACACACGCTACCCATTGCGCCACGCCCGCCACATATTAGTAAATTTGGAATTAATAGTTTTTGCTGTAATTATATACTAACTAAAACTATAAATTATTTTGCAACAAAAATTCACATAATTAAAGTATGAAAAATACTCCATTTTCTTCGAATCAAAATAAAGTGTACACTTAAAGTTGAAAATAAGAAAACATAAGTCCATTTATTAATATTTTGTTTGTGTTCTTCGTGCTGAAATGACAGCTTTCAACCGTCTCGGCATTGATTCCACCAATTTCGTTATAACGTCTGATGAAATTTTTTTGCCATTCTTCAAGTAAAACGGCTTTCAGCGAGTCCTTGCTGGTTGTCGTCCACTTTCTTATTTCTCTATTCAGATGTTCCCAAAAATGTTCTATTGGAGTGCGGTCTGGTGTTTGTGGGGTATGATCCAGCTATTTTGGAGTATTGTACAGCAACCATTGCTCCACTACCTTCGCTGTATGTTTCGGATCGTTGTCCCACTGAAGCATCCACAAGCGATCTTCTCCTAACTTGGTAGCACTGGCTGGCAAATGTTCTTTTAAAATATTACGGTAGTCAAATTTATTCATAGTTCTGTCACTAAACCTTAAATTCTATACTCCGTTTGCCGCCACATACTCCTCCACCATCACCGAGTCCCCACCATGCTTTATTGTATAAGTAATATTTTTGCTCTCCATATTTTTGTAGATTTTTTTTTCCAAATTTTATTTCGAAAAATTAGGAATTTCTTCCCATTCGTCCCTAAAAACTATGTTTTCCAAAAATGAATTTTCATGTGTTTCATACTTTTTAGGAAAATCCATGCGTAGCCTTTGATTTTTCCTTAATATTTATAAGCTGCTGTTTTTGAGGGACTCTTCCAAATAGACCATTTGCATTCAATGCACGTCTTATTGTACTGGCGCTAACGTTGGTTCATTATGATACGGACAGATCATCCGCTATTTTCACTGCGCATGCAGCTGAATTTTTTCACACTCTTCTGACTATTGATCGCATTGCAGTTTCACAGAGATTTTTTTGGTCTGTCAGCACATGGTCGATTTTCTAGTGCTCCAAATATGACCTCTATCAATAATTGAAGCGATTTCGCGAAGTGATTTTCCTTCCTTATGGAATTTTATGACTAATTCCCGTGTTTCAATAGAAGTTTAACAACTCATTTTAAAAAAGTTTTCTTACAATTTACTTCCCCACTTTACCAAATGCGAATGATGCAGAAACATTAACTGACAACATAAATAACCAATTTGAGAAAGATACCGTTACATTTTCTTAAATATTTGAAATAGTTAAGCTTAATATGCAGGTGTACACTTTGTTTTGACGCGATATATATGGACTATTTTTTGTTTTTATTAATATTTCATTGTTTTGGTAAATTGCTTGCAAGAATTTATACTTATATTAAGAGAGATTTTAACAAGACCTCAAAACATAATAAGTTTTGAGATTAATTAAAAGTGTACACTTTGTTTGGACGCTCACTGTATGTAAGTGTATTTGATAGATAATAACTCGATATATTTTCAACATGAATTGAAATATGTCTTGATCTATTTTCAGTTTCAACAATTTGTTCCACTTAAGAAATTAGTACCTAAAATATACCTTAACCTTTCCATGTCCGCATTTGCAATTTTTTTTTTTAGTTACCTTCTTTAAAAACACATCAAATAAGTTCTGCTAAATTTGCATTTACATTGAAGAATATTCAGCTTGGCGTATGCGTAACCTTTATTTAATTAAAATTCTAAAATTAATTTTGATTGTGCGCAATGAAGAGTGTAAAATTTTTAAAAGCAAGTTTAGTTGGTTGCTCATTTACGCCACACCTTTTAAGTTAAAACAACAAAAACAACAACAACAACAATAGTGTCAGCACAATATAAATAACAAAAATCAATAACTTTTGCAGCTTGCAGTTGTTAATAATTAAGTAAACATTGCAGTGGTAACAACAGCAGCGGCAGCAACAGCAATAATAGCAACTACAACAACAACATCAACAATAACGAAAATGGCACTGCCACACTTGCTGCGTTGTCCTTGAGCTTATCACCCCTTGCGTAAATACAGCGAAATAAAAAACCAATAACCAAAAAGCAACACATAGTTACAAGCACACAAACAAAATGCATGTATGCGAAAAAAAATTAAAAAATTCTTGTTAAAATTGAACATTTTATTTACATTCGTTCGATTTTCGTTGATTTTCAAATTTTATTTATTATTTTTCTTTTTTTCGCTTGATGCATTTTTTTTTGCACACAACTAAAAAACTACAAAAAATGAAATTTAAAACAGCAACTGGTGCCTATTTCATTTGTAAACAATTATAAAAAGTATTTGGACAGAGCAACAACAACAACAGCAATAACTATGAAATTGCATTGACGACTTTGCTTGTAGCTAACGCTGTAGCTGCTATGGCAGCAACAACAACAACATATTTAATTGTTGTCGATGCATTTCGGTTGCATTTCATATTTTCTAAAGCAGCAACAACAGCTGAATTTTTCCTTCTATTTTTTATTATTCGTTTTTAGATAAAAGTTTTGTGTACTTGTCGCATTCAGCGCTCGTTGTTTGTCTTTCTGTTCGCTTGACGAAGTGCCAGTCGCCTTAAATATCGCCTCATATTTTTGTCATTGTGGTAATTGGGGCCTTGTTGGTTTTTTGTTTTTTTTTTTTTTTTTTTTGGTTGAGCGAGCAATAAAAATTAAAACAGCAAATATACACAAACACACTAAACACTCTTTTTACGACCAACACATTTTGGAGCCCGCGTCTGTTGCTCCAAATTGCACCTCAATTTCGCTTATCTAATAACAACTGCAGCAAAATAACAGCAACAACTGCAGCAACTATAACTAAATATTTTTTATGGCAAATTTTTTTTGTTTTTTTTTTGTTACACTTAAATTTTTTCGAATGCTTAAATCAGGGCGCTCGTATAAAGATAAGCGTTAAGCAGGCGAAAAAAAAAACAAAATTTTTGTTATTATTTTTGTATATTTTTTGATAATTTCAGCCAGCTCGTTGTTTGCTTAGTTAATCATTTGAAAATTTGATACTGCGTCTCTGACCTAAATATCAAGTTTCTGCGAATTTTTTCAACAGATAACGAATTGTTTTTAACTCAATAAAATGGGCAACAAAAAATATAAGCTCTTTATTGAACCGAATATTAGGGAATTGAAGTTTTTCCACTTAAAAAATAATTCTTTCAAAAATAATATTTATTCAAGTAATATAATAGCACGTAGTAGAGTAAAACAAATGTTATCATATCCAAAACTGAATTGTTATTGAATGTCTCTATTCAATAATTAGAACATTTTGACACTTTTCTGCCATTTATGCAGATTACACTTAACTGCGGCACAGTCAGAAGTATCGAAAGTTGTCATTAAGAAAATTGTAGAATGCATGTATTTAAAGGAAAGCATATTATTTTTGACTTAGCAACGGACAAAACACTATTGGTCTGAAATTTGTTTTACTATTTCCTGTTAAGTCTCGCATGTATCTACAATGTATCTACAGACTGGAATAAAATTATATCATAAAAATATATATGTGCACTTATAGTTTGATAAGCTATCTAAAAGATTTTTCTTTGTAAATTTACTAAATTTATTTTAGTGGCATTTATGAAATGTTTGTGAGCTTGAGGTTCATCATATTTGAGGACTCTTACTAAACATCCGCTAATCAATATGTGATCGATATATTTAAGATCAGTTAAAAATTTCAGGAGAAATAATTTTTTTTTTTTTCTTTTCTTCCTAATTAAAGCATAAACTCATATCCACAAACGTAAAACTTCCATATTAGCAGCAACACCTAAAAGAATTTCAGCTAAAAAATCAAATCTAGTAGAATATTTCACTCTGTTTTTTCAATAATGTTCCATGCTCCATGCATAATGAACCATGCTCTAGATTATATGTTATTATAGTTAAGATATCTTTTTAGCTTTCCGCGTGAGAGTAGATGATTTTGATATCTTCATCTTAATATATTTCCAATGTATTTTGAATACTTACATTTTTTCTAGTCAAAAATCCTTGTTTCTTTTGCTATGACATAATTGAAGAAAGCAAGCAATACTATTCTGTGCCCTTATTAAAAAAGAGAGTGCTTGTCATAAGCAATAATGATGGAAACATTTCAAGTGTTTGGAAAAGTATTCCTATCAGTCTATCATCAGTGTATATTAGACCAAGTCGAATGATACTTTGTATGGAATTCTCCGTGGCTCCCTCTCCCCCTGAAAACGCGATGATTACAAATGAAGTAATTCATTTCATGGCCCGGTTCTGTTCGAAAATTCGGTTTTCGGAGAATAATTTTAGATGAAATGTATTTACATATTTTTAATGCATTTCAAATTTACGAAAAAAAAAACAGAAGTACCTACTTCTATGTACTTCTATACAACGATAAAGAAGACCATTGTAAACTTTTTTTCATGCCGTACAACAAAAGACAATATTTCTGAATGCATGCAGCAAAAAAAAATCCATTCACAATGATTAAAATAAATTCCTTTAAAAAACACTATAGAAAAATATTGTATATCATTTAAAAATATGTCGATCGTGTTTAATTTTTTCTTATTATTGTTACCATAAAATTTACTTAAATAATGCATTAATTGATTTTGAAAAAATGTCCTAAATGAAAAAATTTTAAAATGTTGACTTTAAATGCGTTTATTGGGACTGGACTTCATTGTACGTCAAATCTAAGTCCAGAATCAAATTGTTCAGCTAGTTTAACATAGAAGGAGGTATTTTTGTTTTATTTCGTAAATTTTAAATGCATTTGTTAAATTTAAATACATTTGTCTAAAATTACTTTCCGAAAACCGGAATTTCGAACAGACTCGGGGGAGGGGGGCACGTAGGATCCCAGATACTTTAACAAAATCCATACAGATGTGACTTGCTCTAGTGTATATGACAAAAAGTAAAAATATTTTATAATGCTTACTTCAACTGAAATCATTGCACTTAATTTTCCAATCAAATATTGCTTTGATAGCAATATGATTTAAGCAGACGGATTATCAGTCAAGAGTTTAATGGTTTGAATCCGAGCACATACAAATTTTTTTAATTTTTTTTTTTTCGTTATATAAATGACAAGTTTTTTTTTATTAAGAGTTTTTCTTTTTATTCAGAATTTATTATTTATCTAAAATTATCACTTAGTTGAAACTTTGCCCAAGCTGAGACTCAAACCGTGATCTCTACAAAGCTATTGCTCGCGTTAAAAAAAGAAATGAAGCGAAATGTCTCTATAAAATGCGCATGATTTTGTTGTAGTTTAAGCAAGGTGTTGAATTTGAGTGACGTCATTACCTCTTTTGTTAAGTTATAAAATTATATACAAAAACACTTTGAATTGTTCAAGAGCAGTACACTGAACTGTTTTTGTTGGAGTGTTTTATTGAAATGCATACAGTATTTGCTTGTACAAATTTAAAATTTCAATTGGCCGATTGTTTCATTAATAATTAGCATATTGTCGATCCGCAATTATTTTGCCGTACATCCATTGTGTTTTACTGTGATATGCGACAGTATAATTGCGGGGTGACGATATGTATGTGTTTAAATCAAAGTTGCAAATTGCAATCATCAAGCATTTATTTTAAATATTATTTTGCTTCTCATAAATTGAAATCAAACAACTTCAAAAAACAAATCAGTTTTTTGAGTGCATAAACAATAACAGCTTACATTGTATTGAAGCGTTAGCTTCTTTAGCGAAGCTATGAACGGGAGTGAATTTAAAACTTTACAAAAGCATCAGTTCGCTTAAGCAACAACAAATGCATGCAAACGCGATAAAAAACAACCCTCACTCGATGATGCTGACATTGATAGCATCGCTTATGTGTGCGGTCGCTAAGGATTGTTTCTGCATGTGTATTTTGTTGGTGAACTAGAACTTTAGCGAAGTTCTTTATATATGGCAGTCAGCTCTCAGCATCTAACATGAGGTTTCGAACAAAGAGAATGCTTATTGCTGAGCCGAGCAAAAAAACACATTGGCGCAAAAGAGATGCATGGCTTGGTTCTTTATTGCTCCAATGTGTTTTTCTGCTCGGCTCACCAATAAGCGTTTACTATGTTTGGAACCTAATTATAACATAGCTTTGCTCATGTCAGCCATTGTTGTGACGTCAGCTATGCTAGTCAAAGTCATGATATAATTAACAAGGTGTGTGCATGGGTAGAGCAATTGATCGTAGCTGTAAAACGAAGTTGACAACTCATACATAATGAGGCATAATGGCACTGCTCTCTGTTTTCATTTGTTTTTCTTTTGGTGGTCATTAAAAAAATCAAATTACCCCATATTTTTGACCACAAAAATTAAATGCGAAAAATAAACGTTATTTTCGATCGATACAATACAAGTAAAAAGTTATTTTCCCGTAAAAATAAAAGACAAAGTTAATTTTAACTTTTATAGTATCCAATGAAAATTTAAAAAGGTTATAATATTCGTAAAGCTAGCTCGTTATTTATTTGAAAATGTCCTCTGGCAGCTTTTTCGTTATACTATTTTCTTTTCAAAATTGTAAGATAACAAAAGCATAAATTCATAAATGCAGAAACATTAATTTTACCATGCACTTTTCTACACTTTGCCTCTGTAAAAAAATTTTAAGAAGTTTATTAATGAAATTTATAGTGAAAAATTATGAACTTTTATTACGTTATGTTCTGCGAAGGACAAAAGTCTATACAGTATCATATTTTTGATTCCCGAAAAACTTATGAATCTTAAGGAAAGTTTGATAAAAAGAACAGACTAAAAAGAATAAACAACTAAACAAGAAATTTACAATCATACGAAAAATTTAACGCATCAAACGTATATATACAGTGCATTGTGGTAAAATTCTCTAAGCAAACTTGACAAAGAAAGCGATACATTTAAATTTGTTTTGCTTCTCATTAGAGTACGCATTATTTACTCTCATAAAATTGTGTTTTGAGATCTGCTTTAAGACGCAGCACTCACATAATTGGACACCAAAACAGAAGTTTAACTTCCATTCTAAATGTAAAAATTTCATAAAGAATCCTTTAACAAAATTGTACAATAGGTACAATTTAGTTGAATCGAGTATATACTATTATAATAAATTAAATCGACTCAAAATCCATTTATTCTTTCAACTTTTAACTTCACATCTACACACAGATAAAAAACATTGTAAAATCAACTAGAACAATAATGACTTTACGTGATTCAGCTATATTTTTGCTTCATAGACCCTTCTAGTGAAATCATTATAATTTTCATATAAAAGTTGCAAAAAATTTTCCTGTTAAATCATTATGAAATCGTGTAAAATCGTTATGATGGTCACGTTGGATCATTATGACAGCATGTAAAATCATTATGATGGTCCTGTTGAATCATTATGAAAGCATGTAAAATCATTATGCTGGGCCTGTTATGTAGCGTCCTTAATCGCATCGCGTACAGTAGCGCAAAAATTAAAATAGTTTTAAATGAATAAATTTGAATAAACTTTTATTGGATGTAGATGAAGAATGTAATGTGGTATTCCTGGAGAATATTATAATTAATGAAGATGATGATGAATATCAGCTGGACGAACTGTTTAAAGAATTTAATTTGTCGGAAGTGAAGCATTACTTGAAAAGTAAGTACAAATTATAAGTAAGACTGAGTTTCAAAATGCATTTTAACAAAGCATCAGTGCGTTATTCTTTAAATTGGTGTTTCGTAGATTCACCAAAACTACGCAACTGGATTTTTATTATTAAGCACGCTTTAGTTGCAAAGTTTTGGTGAATCTAGTATGTACCAATCCAAAGAAAAACACACTGATGTTTCGTAATTTCTAATGTAAAATCGCTCGCTACTTCCGAAAATCTCATTCTTTTTTTTTTGTCACACCATTTTCGATATATTGCCCACTGTAGTTTTTTGTACAAAAAAAAAGTTGGTTCCGCTTAATTGCATATATCTCCAGAAGCAACAACAATAATCAAGCAAATAATGCATGGGGTTAAAGCTAATGAAATTCCCTACAGACTATGCCTGCATAATTTTTTCATTGAGTTGTTAATTTCAGCGGAATTAATTCAATTTTCGAGGATTTTTCGGGCAGAGCCTTGCACGAACATAATATTTTCATTTGCAGAAATGAAAATGCAGAATTTTTTTAATTTCGATTTTCTACTAACGAACGAACGAACAACTATTTTCTACGAACGAACGAACGAACACCACTTTTCTGCGAACGAACGAACGATTATGAATTTTCTACGAACGAACGAACGAACATCTATTTTCTACGAACGAACGAACATAATAAAAAAACGGTCGAAAATAGTTTATATCGGCAGTAGCTGGACTCTTAGAGGGATCAAATATATGAGCTGGCCCTATTATGTTCTACCTCTTAACATTTTTTTTGAACACACCTACCCCCTATCTACCACACTTCTTTGGGTCCCCATACAAAAAACACAAAAACTGTTGAAAATAGTTTATATCGGCCGTAGCTGGACTCCTGGAGGGGTTAAATATACGAGCTAGCCCTATTATTTTTACCTCATAACAATTCTTTTGAACACACCTACCCCCTATCTGCCACACTTCTTTGGGCCCCCATACAAAAAACACAAAAACGGTCGATAATAGTTTATATCGGCCGTAGATGAACTCCTAGAGGGGTCAAATATATGAGCTGGTCCTATTAGTTTTTGCCCACCAAGATTTATTTCGAACATACCCACACCCTTCTTTGGGTCCCCATACAAAAAACATATATTTTCTACGAACGATCGAACGAACATCAATTTTCCACGAACGAACGAACGAACAAAATATTTATTTTATTTCTCTACGAACGAGCAAAATATTTTTATTTTTTTACGAACGAACAACGAACGTTCGTGCAATATTCGTGTATTTATTTTCTTTCACTACGAACGAATAAAATATTTTTACTTTTTTCTACGAACGAACATCGAACGTTCGTGCAAGGCTCTGTTTTCGGGGTTTTCAAAAAAATTTAAAAAAAATAACTAATTGCAAATTTTGTTAGAAATCAAAATATTTTGTTAATTTTGAAATTTTTTGAAAAAAATAAGCTACACCAAGAAAATTGAATGCCTTAACATCAAAGAAAAAACACAGGTGCGTCGTTGGACACACGAGAGAAGCGAAGCTTTTCACAGTTTCATACACACAGAGGAAACATTTAAAATTATAAAATTTTCGGGTATAATTTGCCTAAGACCTTCGGCCAGAATAGGTTACCTAAGTATTTTTTTAATACAACAAAGGGAATTTAGGCAATCGCATTATTTTGCCATTAGGCAATTTATGCTAGAACTTGTGTGTTCTGTTGAAGGCCTTCTCCTAAAATGGGTTGCTGTAAATTTAATGCAATATTAAAAAAAGAACTTGGGTATCATAACCTTAGGTAAGTTATATTTATACTAGTGAAGATTTCCTAACTCATCAGTAGTCTTGCGTGGTTCCCGCTGTGGTACACTTAGCAGTTTTATGTTCTACTTGTTTCGTCAGTGTAACGAATAAATTGCTACGAAATACATGCACGTTCGTACAAATGATAAGAAAAGGAAAGCAAATAATGACCGCGTTTGACAGAAAAAGTAGCAATGAGAGAAAAGATTGTAAGAACCCCAATTTGCTTTTGCCCAAGTATCTTTGGCATTTTATACAATGTTGGCATGACCAAGTTGATAAAAAACTTATGAAATTTGCACAAATTTCTTAGGCTTCATACAAAAATAATTACCCAAGTCATTTTATGCAAAACGCCGTAGGTATTTTTCTGTGTGTAGATTTGATAATTTAATGGTTTTTTTTTAAATAACTTAAATTCAAAAATTTAAAGCAACATTTAATAAATTAAAAAAATACTCGTTAATATTCACACCAGTAAATTTTATTACATTTCATTATTATTTTATTACATGTTACAGTCATTGTTAAAACAAAAGCATGTACCAACAACAGCACAAGCGCATTCACATAAAAAAAAAAAATATTACTTCGGCCACCGTGAGGATCGATCCCATCACCCAGTGATTAATTAACCTACACTTTTTCCACCGAACCAAACAGCTCTGTTAAGTTTGATTTTGATTTAATATTATATATAAAACTGCAGCATTGTTAACAGTTGTTAACAGATGGTGTTACCAAATTGAGGATGATGACCAGTGTTGTCACTTGCAAATTTTAGGTAGTGGTAGGTTGAGTCTAAAATGAGTGGTGAATTTTTAAAAACGTTGGAATATATTTTTCTTCTTAAGGAAAAATTCGACTGATTTCCAATAGGAAAACAAATCATAAGAGAAGTATACCATAAAGCAAATTTTTTCACGCTGAATTAGTTTTATTGCAAATAATTCTCGTATAATGTTCTTAAAAAAGCACTAAAATGAAATATTATATGCAACAATAAATAATATATTATAGTAGTAAAATTTCTAAAATTTTAATTATAATGCAGCCATTTTTATATAAATATATTAAAAAGTGATAGATTTAAAAAAAAATTCAAATAGTGATAGAAACCAAAAAAGTGCTAGATTTACCACAATTGTGAAAAAGTGGCAATACTGATAATTCTTGTAGCAAGTGGTTTAGCAGCTACCCAAACCATACAAATGCATTAATATGTTAATGAATGTGCGGCAACATAACTTCAATTGCACTTAATACTAAATTAATGCTTCTGCGTAAAGAAGGTGTTTGGCTCAATGGATAGAGTACAGAACTGCAGTCATAGGTTAATGGGATCAGATCACCACGGCAGGCGGCGAAAGTTTTTTTATATTTGATATATTAAATTGTCTTGTTGTAAAAAACACAGAAACAAAGAAACCTCATAAAATTCTGAGAAAAAATCTGTCGAAAATTTTTCAGATTTCACTCTAAGCAAATCACAGAACGAGGAGTAAAAAGCTTCGCTTCAAAAAAGTTCTTGTAAAATTGTAACCAAAATATCTTTACCACAATGAACAGATCGTTGCAAAAATGATTTATCCTTTAACTATGTAAGTGCTGCAACATCGGAACAAAAGACTGAAGTTCTTTGAAGCTAAATCAATCAAATCTTTGCCGTGAAGACAAAATATTTACTTTAACGATTTAATTCTTTGTTAACAAGGAATTGGAAAAAGTATGTAAAATCAACAACTTTTCTTTGTTTTTTTGAGAGTAAGCTTCATTGTTTCAAAGACAAAGTATGTAACTTTAAAGAATGTTTTCTTCAAAATCATATTAATATACGAAGAATAAGAAAATCGTGTGCGAGTGCCAACATTGAATTGTAATTATAAAAAAACACACGTTAGTATTCACACTAGTAAATTTTATAACATTTCATCAACAAAAAGAAAAGAAAAAAAAATGTCTTTGCCCGCCGTGCGGAATTGAGCTTGGAATTTTTGGTGCCAGTACATCGCTCCACCCACTGATCCAAACAGCCTCGCTAATGTTTGCTGACAGCTATGTTAACAAATGCTGTATTAACAGATGCAGTATGTCACAGTATTCTGTTGATAGCTATAGAACAAAAACCTATTGACAGATTATTGCGTTATGCTGCAGCATAGCTTCAGTTGTAATTAATATTGAATCAATCACTCTGCGTAACGAAGAGTTTGTCTCGATGCGTAGCGTAGTGAGTTCTCAATCGATGGTATCGGTGGGCGTGGGTTCAAATCTCCACGGCAGACGAAGGTAAGATTTTTAGTTTAATATTTAATTTAATGTTCTTCTTATAACAAACGCACGCAACAAAGAGAAGCCGACAGAAGCCATTCATTTCATGAAGGCATGTACTTAAAATCAAGGATCTAACGTTCTGCGTTTGCCGTAACGAATAAAAGTCTTTGTGCCAAAGTACATTTACTTTATTTATACGACTTTTCGATGCTTTTTTAAAGACGCACGTCTTTGCCACAAGAATTTAAGTTTTTGATTCAAAGTATATTGTTATTGGCAATCTAACAATCTTTGTCTCTTTGCCATAACGATGTTTTGTCTTTGGGCACAATCTAAGCAATAAGAGTCTTTGTGGCAAAGTGGATTTTTTTTTCGCTAGATAGTAAGCTGTTGAGGGAAAAAATTTATTCAGTGCAGTCAAGTTCAAAACAATGTGTGGAGAGTTAAAATGCCAAAATTTCGCTGGCAATTATATGCTCGTACATTTAAATGCCGCGGAAATTTAGCATTCAACAATAAAAAATAAGCAGTAAGTATGTGTTGAATTTTTTATTAAACAAATTAATTAAGTTAAATCAGAACAGCTAGTGCTTTTTCTCCACATAAAAATCCAATATTTCGCATGTCGAATTATACGCCCAAAAATGTTCGTTCCTACAGCATACTAAGCTTATGCGGTATATTAACTTTGTAATTCCGCTTGTAACGCCAATAAGGAGGCGTGGCAAGTATAACAATTATATATATTTTTGATCAATATCATCATCTGAGTCGTTTTCCGTGTGTCCGTCTGTCTGTCCGTCTGTCTGCCTGTGATCACGATTACAGCCGTAGTTTTAAAGTTATCGCGATGAAATTCAAAATATAACCTTCTTTCTAAAAAATCGAGATCAAGTTCGAGAATGAGCCAAATCGTATGAGAACCACGCCTACCTCCCATACAAAGTGACTTCATTTTAACCGTAAAATGTCTTAAAAATCTGCTCAACCTGCAGAAATGACTTGGAATTTTGCACAAAGGCTTTGATATATAATATATGCCATCGCCATGATATTTAGCAAAATCGGATGAAAAGCACGCTTACTTCCCATACAAAGTGCCTTTATTTTAAAAGTAAAATCTCTTAAAAAAACTGCACAAATTACAGAAATGTCTTGAAATTTAGCACATAGGCTTTGATACATAATAAGGTGTGTTTCATATATATAAAGCCACTTCAAAATTATAAATATTTTTCTAACGTCCAGCTTAAACAAAAGAGAATGTTTTGCGAATTTGGTCATTTATGCACAACAACAATAGTGAGCAAGACCAAAGTCTATTCTAATAGCGGTACATTGTTTATTGCTAAATATTACATTTAATGCCGTTTCATATTTATAACGCCACTTGCAATTATTCCTTCTGCCGCGTTTGAAGTGTAGAGATAAATAAAATTGTGTAGTTAGTTTTCAAGACCTTACCAATAGAAAAAAATTTAGACCGGAATACCTCGTGCAACCCAACATACTTGCGAAAAAATGGGAAAAATAAAAATTCTTAAAGAAGAAGGCTATGGAATTCAGGAAATCCGGCGTAGAATTAATCGTAGCCATAGAGTGATTCAACATTTTTTTAACAAACCTCAAAATTACGGCAAAACAAAATGTTCGGGCAAAAAAAAACCCTCTTACCGCCATCAGCGGAAAATAATCCGAGCTGCGTGCAACACTACACACAGTTTAAAACAGTTGCGGAGTTTTGTCGCAGAAAAAGTTTCCCGAACACCGGCATGGAGAGTGCTACATCAGTGTAAACATATCCGTAGTGAACTTATAAAGTGTGTTTCTGCTCTTGCTAGCAAACATAAGAGAACAAGCTTGGAATTTGCAAGAAGGAACATAGGAACAAATTGACTACCAGTCAGCTTTTCAATAATGTTTTAAAAAATGGTCCCACGTTGAAGTTTAATTTTGACATGTTGATGGCCAGAATGGATTTTGACATTATTAATACGACATACGCCTCGACCCACTTCCGTTTTCTAAAAGAAGTTTTGGTGGAGAGAAAGTGATGGTATGGGGTGGTTTTTCTGAAATTGAAAGTTGAAGCATGAAGAGCGCTGACTACACTCTTGTGCTGGAGAGCTGTTTGAGTCCACTTTTGGAAAAAACGGACATACACAACTAGTTTTCCAGCAAGATAATGCGGCAATCTAGATAAATCGAGATGGTTTCAGGCCAATAACATTGATTTATTGGAGTAGCCGGCGTAATTTTCAGATTGTAATCCCATCGAGAATTTATGGGGAGTACTTGTACGCCAGGTGTATAAAAATAACAGACAATTTGGCAACGTGAAAGAACGGAAATCAGTTATTTTCGAAGAATGGAGTAAAATTGATTCAAACACATTAAAAAAATTAATTGCAAGTATGCCAAATCGCATTTACAATATTATTGAAGCCAATGGAACAGTAATTTAATATATTTTTTCAATAAATTCAATAAAAATCGTTTTTATTAAAAATTTTGCAATGGCGTTATAAATATGAGATAGTATCAAAAGTGATATTAAGCATTAAACAATGTACCGTTATTAGAAAAGAGTTCACTTTTGCTCACTATTGTTGTTATGCATAGATGACCAAATTCGCAAAAAAAGTATATATTGTTTAAACTGCCGTTACAAAAATATTTCAAATTTCGCAGTGGCGTTATATTTATAAAACATACCTTATAGACCATCACTATGATATTTGGCAAAATCTAATGAAAACCACGCCTACCGCCCATACAAAGTGACGTCATAAAATAGAAAAACTCGTTTATCCAACTCATACATATATTCTTCGGTAAAATGTTGAGTTGAAAAGTGAGTCTTTACAACTCTATTTAAATTTACATAATGCTCGGTAAATTGAGCAATCTTAAGTTTATAAGACTGGGCGGTACCAGACAGGGGGCGTGCAACTTTATTTTTAAACTAGCTCCATCTATACCGTTTGTCCAATTTCAACCAAATTTCTTACATATA
Organism: Coremacera marginata; assembly: GCA_914767935.1. Taxonomy (NCBI): domain Eukaryota; kingdom Metazoa; phylum Arthropoda; class Insecta; order Diptera; family Sciomyzidae; genus Coremacera; species Coremacera marginata. The sequence goes on from OU612043.1 coordinate 151,838,891, forward strand.
TGCTTTAGTATAATGAGACCTTTTAAGCCTACAAAATTGGGTGGGATTTGACAAGGGGCGTGTCAATTGTATTCTAATTGAAATCCCTCTACAACCTTTGTCCGCCTTAAACCCAATTTTGCACACATATTTTTTGACATAAGGATCAGTCGTTAGTTTATAAAAGTGGGCGGTACAATACAGGGGGCGTGGCACTTTATTTTTAATCTATTTCCTTCTACAACGATTTCAACCAAATTTCGTACATATATTCCTTAGTATAATAAGAAGTTTTTAGCCTACAAATGTGGGTGGGATTAGACAAGAGGCGTGTCAATTTAATTCTAATCGATATCCCTCTATACCATTCGTCCGATTTTAACCAAATTTTGCAAATATATTCTTTGCAATTAGGAGCAGTCCGTGGTTTTTAAAAGTGGGCGGAGCTAGACAGGGGGCGTGATACTTTAATTTTAATGGAATTCCTACTACACTGTTTTTCTGACTTCAACCAAATTTTGCAAATATATTCTTTTGAATTGAGCGAAATTAGACAGGGGCGTGTCACTTTAATTTAAATCGAACTCCTTCTATAGACTTCGTCCGACTTCTCCAAATTTTCCATATCCTTTGGAATAATGAGCAGTCAGTAGTTTGGGAAAATGGGTGTATTGAATATAATTGATTATAAGTGGTATGAATTTGCGCCTACCAACCAAATTTTGCACATATTCTTTAGCATGATGAGCAACCTACAAATTACTCTATGTGACAGATAAGGGTAAAATTAAATTAAGCCTTTGACACAAACATTTTTGCAGATCATACATAAACATTTTATAGACGGCTAAAGACGGGGGGAGGGGGGAGGAGGGTATTTAGCTTCGGTACCCTGCCGAAGCAACATTCCTTACTAGTTTTCGTTTTTATTGTTCTTTTAATGCTGGAAGACCCAAGTAATTAAGCCTTGTGGCAGGTGTACTTGATAAACCAGATACTTTGTGTTCTTTTAATAATAAAGCAAAAACGGGTCCGTGTTGTAGTAAAATACATAAGTTCTGGTTGTCTGTTTCATGAACTATTACCCTAGGTCTGGAGACCAAAGTTCTTAAGCCTTGCGGCAGGTGTACTTGTCAAACCAGATTCTGTCTGTTCTTTTAATGATTTACATTGTGTTTTACTTTGCTTACATGGTATTCAAAATGATTGTGACTTTAGTTTTGCAGTTTATTCAATTCGGGATCGGTTTCTCTGATTAGACACCAACAATAATCGCTCATCATTCCTTCGTCACAAGATCCTTGGTACCGGTTCTCAATTGCCTCCATCTGCGGGTGAAATCTTTCCTCATGTTCGTCACTATCGTCGTCGAAATTATTCGAGTAAACAAGTTAATGCTTAACTTAAGATTTTAAGTTATGTTAAAAGTTGCCATTGATAAATGAAAAATTTTGCTAAAAATTAAAAACCTTCGCTAGATTTTGGCACATGAACCCAAAAAAAAACCCGTGTAGCTCTAAAGCCTGGATGAACATGCAAAAACAATTCACGAAGAACTTGTAGTTTTTGTAGGGTGACCCCAGAAGGGTGGCCCTTCTGGTGGCAGATAAGGGGTGGATATGCTTAGAGGAATAATATGACTAGCTCATACCATACATTCAATCCTTCTAGGGGTCAATTCGGGAGAGAAATGAACTATAATCGACAAACTTCTTCAGTTTTTGTATTTTTTTTTAAATTTTTTAACATTTTAATGAAATATCTATAAAATATTTCAACAATTTTTGTACCGAAATTCATGAGTATTCTCAATAAAGTCTATTTTCAGATTTAGGAAAAATTCACAATATATGTGTGAATGCAGTTGCGAATTCTCGTTAGATCGTTCAGAATCATGATATTCTTTAAGAATGCAGAAAAATCATGAATATAATACTTTATTCCAATCTCTTGAAAAGGCTCATATTTAAAAAAAATAATTGGGCTATTCACAGTTTAAGTACGCAGGCCTGTTTAATTTACGATTTGTCATTTTTACGCCAACTAACGTAAGCGTATTTTTCTTTGTTGTTGTTTTGCATGCAAACTCAAACACACGCAAATAAAAGTAGCCCTTGGACGTGTTTTTTGTGTCTCGTATTTTTATGTCCTATCTACAGCATATATAACAGAGTTGCAGGTTGCTCACAGTTGCAAAAATAACAAATGCTATAAAAAGGCTTTGTTAATTTACGTTTAAACTGTGAATAGCCCAAATGTATGCTAATTACCTTAAAACTTACCTAACCTCAACCTTGCTGTTTTAAAATTATATACATTAGACCGGATTAAAATTAAGATTCCGCCTTTCATCGTCTTAAAAGTTGAAGGAACTCATAAAAACGATTTCTGTATACTCTTTTTTCAATTCAGAGAAAATTCCAAGGAGCATTTTTGATTCTCCTGAAGGGCCTTTTAGGTAAAAAACATGTATTTTTCTTATAACTTTTTATTTTTAATAAAAATGCTAAAAAAAAAAATATGGTAAAAAGATAAACTTAGCCATACCAACATTTTAGCATAAACATTTTTTAAAATTATATATTATTATAAATATGAAAAGAAAAGTATGCAGAAATCGTTTTTATGAGATCCTCTAACTTTTGAGACGGTGAATGGCTGACTTTTTTTTCTCCATACAAAAACGATCTGGTCTAATATACAATGTTTAAAACAAAGTCAAGATAAATATGCGTATAATTTTTCATTTCATAAAGAGAATAGATGCGCAAGTATTATTTACTGTGCTGTTAATAATCAATTTGACATTTTTAGAGTTAACAAAACTATTTAATATAAATGTATGCTGAATTGGAAGTGATGTGTGTAGCTAATACTAATTTATTTAATGCAGCTGCTCTTAAAAACACCAGATATAAAAAAGTAACAGCGTTTATCCTTTTCTTACAAAATATGTCTGTCCTGCCCACGCGCCACTTGTTTTCAGATTTTATAACTGGACAAAAAAAATTAAGTATCATACGGGCATTATTGGAACATTCTCTATGAAAAAATACACGAATTATTCGAATTCCTTACGAAATATTAGCAATTAATACACCGAGGGAAATATGTGTTAAAATGAAATGAAATTGTGTTCATATTAAACGAATATATTTTTGAAATAGAGCTTTAAACAATGTTTTTTAAATTAAACACAAATGTTTATAAAGAAAAATTTAAAACAAATGCTTTTGTTTTCAAAATAATGTTATAAATATACCTTTAAAGTAAATATTTTCAGCTTAAAAATAAAATTTAAAACAAAAATTTTTATATTGAAAACAAACATTTTTTATGGTATTTTTTTTTTTAATTTTTTCGCGTTTTTGACGTCAGATTCGTGAGCGGCGACCCCTGGGACCCCTCGACAACGAAATGTAAAGTCCATTCGATGCAGTTTCTTTGTTTTACTGCGGCTTAAAATATTGAAATATTTAAATAAAATAATTAATTAGTTTTTATTTCATCTTACCTCCAAATTTTGAAAGTCCAATTAAAAAATATTTTCAAACAATCAAATGTTTTTTCTCAGCTTGGTCTGAATTGTCTGCTCAATAATTCTACTACACATAATTTTTTAATTCAATCTCAGATAGCGACGTATTTTTTGCTATAAAAAGATATAATATGAAAAAATTATAAAATAAAAAATGAGCTTTATATGAGAATCAGGAGAATGAGAATATGAAATGAGAATTATAAAAAAAAAAAACTAAAAACGCTTGTCTTAAATTTTGTTTTGTAGAAACACAAACGCGTTAAATTTATATTTTAAATTTTTTTGTTTAATTTTAAAGTATGTTTTTTTCTCAGTGTACTTAATTTTAATAACATATTCACATAAAATGAGTTTATACAATAATATCATGAATAAATTCTAAAAACTTAGGTAAATATTAACAGATATTATGATTTTGCTCATAAATACTGTGAATTATTTCCTCAAACTTAGGTAAATGTTCACAGATATTGTGATTTAGTTCATAACATGAAATGTTAGGAACGCTGATCACTGCTACTATAAATCTGTTCTCTGGTAAAATATTATGCAAAATTCATAATATTTAGGAACAAATTCATAAAATCTATGAAAAAATTTTTTCTGTGTAACAAATCGAACATATGAATATATTGAAACATATATAAAGCTTTTTTTTATTTGATTAACTACTAGTTTAATTACTAGATTAATTACTAGTACAAAAATTACAACAAAACGATCGATTACAAAGGCGATATGATAACGTCAAAAATAGCATAAACATCAAGCATAGCTAGATGCTGGCAAAATTTCCACTGTTTAGAGTTAGCTCGAAATTGAAACGAAAAATTTGTGCAATATATTATAACTAATGCACACTGTCTGTAAGTGCGCGTAGCCGGTGGATAGAAACTAGAAGCTGCTCGGTCACTTTTTTCGACGATTTTGGTTGATTTTCATGAAACGTTAAAAAATTCAAAAAAGTATATATATATATAAGATAACATTAACAGCCTGCAAGGCAAAAGTTTCTAAATGCAGTACTGAATCAAGCAGCTGCAGGGTTCGCACACAAATAGCAATTGCCGCCGAATGGGCGTGGCTGATAGAGGGGACGTTCAGGGTGTTGGCAGTGCGCGGTAGGCAATCGAATGATGATGAGTAGCAGCAAGCAAAAAGCTGCTGCAAGGAGCTGCTCCAAAAGAGGAGCGACGACCAAAAAGCGATTTTAAAGGCAGGCAACAGCAGCTTTGACGATGACGTTGATTATGATGGACGTTGTTTTGATGTTGCTTTTGTAATAGTCACCGCGCGATATTTGTTGTGGTATTTTTGTTGGGTGTCTTATGTTTTTTCTTTTACTTATTTGAGAACAGAAGGAGAAGAAAAATTACAAGTTTTCAGCTTTTCGTCATGGTTTTTGTTTTTCATGAATGACTGATTTGGCGGTCGCACAGGCAGGCGGACGGACGGACGGATGGTTAGATAAGAAGCAGGCTGCATATGAGCAAATAGTTGGACGCACTAATAGACAAAAGTCTAGCAATAGAAAAATATAAGTTAATTGTACTTACGCTAAAAGTTTAATTTACGGGCTCAGTAATATCTGTGAATAATTAAAATTTTTATTAGTTTTGCTTAAAGAAATTTATTATGATACCAAAAGCAACCCTTAAGAATGTACTTAATTTCTTCGTAATAATTTTCTCATATGTTAACAAAGTACAACCATTGAAAATATTTAATTACTAAGATGGACCAACAAAATTTCAACTTTAACATTAGATCTGAACATGATTCTGAAGTTTATTTTTCTCCATAACCTCTAGTTTTCCCAAATTACTGATAATAAAATCGCAAAAAGATCACCAGAGATGTAAATATGCACATTAGGATGAATAAATTGTTTTTTCCTTTTCGAATCATTTATGTTCGTATTCTACGTTAAGTTCTAAGATATTCGGAAAATGCACAGTGCTGTGCAAAATCTAAGCAACTTTCTCTTACCATTAAAGTAAAGCTTTGAATTTTTTTAATTCCACAGTAAATGAAACAAGAAAAGCTTTTCCTTCTAAGCTTAGCTAGTAATTATAATATTTTTTAAATAACCAAAATATTTTTCCTTCGGCAAAAGTTTGCTAAAAATCAAAAATAAAAAATTGTCCTCAAAAAGCTGTGCAAAAGCCTGGCAACTTTTACCACAGCTTAAAATAATATTTTTAATTTATGATAACTCTAGCACTACTTTAAGGATATGATTCTCTCAGATTTTAAGTAATGTTTTCAAATGTTTTTTAACATGCTCGCTATAATATAGTCACGAATTTATTATTATTTTAAGGGAGTAAATAGCCGTTTAAATATGAGACTAAATTCTAAATATAGTATCAATCAATTGGAAATTGTTAGTTGTAATGTTGTTAATCTCCTTTTCAAACTTTAATGTGTATTATGGATCTTTGTTGTAGTGAAACTTTTACTAATGTGAAAAATTTCAATTCTTAAAATGTTCTTTTGTATGAAACTATCTTTTAAATGTGTAGTTTCGTGGTTGAAGCCACTGTCGAAATTAGAAAAATAAGCTTAATTCAATACCACTTCCCATGCGTTTTTAACAGAACCTTTAAAAATGTGGATTAAATAACCACATTTAAAGTTGGAAGTTGGAAGTAGAACTTGTTGAAGTCAATTACAACCATTCAACATTGAAAAAAGCAGTTTTCCATAAATGTGCCGATTGGTTGCGGTATATGTAAGTGTTATTACACCTTATAATAAATCTATATTAGACAAAACTTTTGAGGCGTCTTTTCTTGGAAGAAATTATTATTTTAATGCTGTTTAACTTTATAAAACTATCTTAAAAAGCAAATTAACTTGTGGTGATGGAGCCTTGATCTTAATATAAGGTTCCAATAAATATCTTAAAATATTTAAATCTTTGTAAATTAACTTTTCGAGGTGGTCCTTCAAAATTTTAATTTTTTTTATATTTTTAATTTTTCAATAAATGTACTTTTCTTATTTTATTTTCTGAACAATAAAAAAATTCGGGACTTAATTCAATTGGATAAACAAGTTGCTTAGATTTTGCACAATACTGTATATGCAAGTGTGTTAACATTTTATGTTATATAATAAAATAATGTATGTCACGTATGTCAGGGTGAACGCTTAATTTATTTTCAAAAGAATTACGTTTAAAGCTTTTAATTTTATAAGAAATTGCACCATGACTAGAGTTTCTATCCCGGGATGAACAGGGAAAAAATTTCCGGGAAAAATGTACATTTTAGTCCAGTAAATTTTTTCCGTGACTCCAGGGAAATCTGAGAAAAAACAATGTATAAAGTTTTAATTTTGTTCTAGCAATTAACTACAAGGTTATCAACACCACAAATATTTTTTAACAATAAGATCAAATCGAACAGAACTTTTGAAAATGCGTTGCCAACAATGAACCAACGTCAATAGAAAGCGAAAGGGTTTTATCTGTTGCTGGCAATTTTGTTTCAAAAACCCGATATGGTTCTGACCAAACCAAAAAAGCGTTGGTATCATTTTAATTTAATTTTTAAAAATTTAATTTTTTTAAAAATAATATTCATATAAAATACTTAAAATACTTCATGTAAAGTACTTTCTCATAAAATTCAATTTTTTAAACTTAATTTTGCTTAAAATAATTTTTCTTTAATATTTTTATAGAATTTTCACAAAAACAAATACTACACTAATATTTTTCTAAGAGCACGGGGCAATCACATATTTTTAACTTTTTGAATATGCAAATATGAAAACTTCGTTATCAACTGTTTCAGAATTATAGATATACCTGCCTAGTTTATTGTTTTAAACTTTTTAGATAGCTTTTGTCGTCAATTGCTTTTTGGCAATGGATTTTTCGAAAGGTTTTTGATTAGATCTTTCCATAATATAAAAATGCTTGCGACTGTAAAAAATACTAACGATGTGAAAAACTAGAAAGGAATGGAGCTTCCGCAGAGTACCGAAGCTAAAATACCCCCCGCGGCCGTATTGAGGTATATTCAAAGTCTTTAGCCGTCTGTAAAATGTTTTTGTATTATCTCCAAAAATATTTGTGTCACGCTTAATTTTATTTTACCCTAAGCTACTACTATATATATATATATATATATATGAATACTGAAGGAATATATGTGCAAAATTGGATTGGTATGTGGAAATTCATACCAGCGGTGTAAAACAATTTCGTTTATAGTTAAAGTGCCACGCCCTCGTTCAATTCTACCCAATTTGATAGACTACTAAGTGCTCATTATTCCAAAGAATATGGAAAATTTGAAAGAAGCCGGACAAAGGCTGTAGAAGGAGTTCAATTTAAATTAAAGTGAGACGGCCCTGTTTAATTCTGCTCAATTTTTTTAACTTTTCACTGCTCATTATTCCAAAGGATGTATTTGCCAAATATGATTAAAATCAGAAAAACGGTGTAGAAGGAGTTTGATTTCAAGTAAAATTGACACGCCAATCCTACCCACTTTTGTAAACTTACATTTTCTCGTTATGATAAAGAATATAGTGTAAAATTTGATTCAAATCGGAGAGACGGTGTAGATGGAAATAGATTTAAAATAAAGTGGCACGCCCCCAAAATTTGGTTGATGTCAGACACACGGTGTTGAAGGAGAGTGTTCGATAAAAACTAATATGCCACGCCCACTTTCCAAGTCAAAAGACTTCGCATTACACCATATGTGTATATAGAATATATGTGCAAAATTTGGTATGGGTTGGATAAACGATATGGATAGAATTTGGAAAATGAAAAATTTTCTATTTTGATGACGTCACTTTGTATGGGGGTAGGCGTGGTTTTCATCTGATTTTGTTAAATACCGTAGAGATGGTTAAAATTATATATCAAAGCTAACGTGTAAAATTTCAAGACCTTTCTATTATTTTTGTGGATTCTTAAGAGATTTTACGTTTAAAAAAAGCGAATTTGTATGGGAGGTAGGCGTGGTTTTCATCCAATTTTGTCAAATATCATCACGACGGTCTACATTAAATATCAAATATGAAAGTGGAAAATTTCAAGACCTTAGGTAATATGAACAGCTTTTTAAGAGATTTTACGGTTAAAATAAAGTCACTTTGTGTGGGAGGTAGGCGTGATTTTCATCTCATCCGATTTGTGCAAATTGTATAGTCAGCATTTATATTAAAGATCAAAGATGATATGCAAAATTTCAAGGCATTTGTTTAATTTTTGTGGATTTCTAAAAGATTTAACGGTTAAAATAAAGTCACTTTGTATGGGATAGGCGGGTTTTCATCCGATTTGGCTTATTCTCAAACTTGATCTTTATTTTTTGAAAATAAGCTTATACTTTGAATTTCGTCGCGATATCTTTATGCAATTTAGCCACAGACGGACAAACGGGCAGACAAGCGGACACACGGAAATCGACTCGGAGGTGATGCTGATCAAACCTGGACTTTCAAAGATATTTTCCTTATACCTCTCGCTGAACTTCGGTGCACAACTGTCAAATCATTTTTTGAAAGAACTTAAGTAACGGTACCTACACCGAGAAAAAAGCTTATGTTAAACACAAAAAAAAACCTAGCATAAGATGGCTTTGGCAGTTTTCAGCCTCCCAAGTACTCCATCAAAACGCCTAAGTCTTACATGTTGACTTGCCAATTTTTATTTGGTTGATAAATTAACTAAGTATTTGGTAACTTTTTATTTACTACTTTTTAAAAAATAATTTCAAAAAGATAGTTTTTTTTCGGGTTTTGGTTTTTTTTTATTTTCCTCTTTTTTTTTTTTTGAGCTGCCGCTTCTCTTTCTGTGATTTGCTTGACTGAAATCGGCAACAACGCAAATTTTTCTTTTATCAACACCGTTTTTTTCTTAGAAATTAATGACTTCTCGGGCTTTTCTTGCTGCTTGACGTCTATTATAACAAGAACAATAAATTAAATTAATAGCCTTATTTTGTATTCCTAACGAAGCATTCAACGAACGATGGCTATGCGAACGATGTTGAATTCAAGCGGAAATATGTATTTCGAACGAAGCTTATCGTTGGCTCATTCGTCAAGCTTTTGTTTGATATGTACACTCAAACTGTTATACACAAGCAGTTGTCAAATGTGGCACTGCCATACCAAACACTAGGGAAGTTTTCTGTATTTTGTCTAATTATTTCAAAGATGTTTTTAATATGTTGCTTCGTTTCTTATATGTTGGCAGTGCTTTTTGGTTTTGTCCGGTTTGTGTATTCAATAAATAAACTTTGAGCAATTAAGTGGTTTGCGGACTTGCTTTTCATTATTATTGTTTTCAGTGATTGTGTGTTTGCTTTTGACATAACAATATAAAATGTATGCAGCTATTGCAGTTTTAATTTTTATTTTATGTATTTCAAGTGCTTCACAGCCTTCAAACACTGTATATATTTATATATTTCATAATTAATTTACCTTTAGGTTCAGAAATTTTAATTTTTTTAACCATTCTTTTAACGTTTGCAACCACAACGATAGCATAAAAGTGTTCGTTTGATTTTGACGTTTGGATTCGTGGTTTCAGTGCTCGTTAGAAATACATATTGCAAATATGTAACTGTACTACGGCATCGTTCGTTGGCTGATCAGCTGTTATCGTTGTTTGATTCTGTTCGAATTACAAATTTCAAAAACACGAACGAACACTGTTTTGAACGAAATGATTGATAGGATAGGAATACAAAATGAAGCCATAAATTAAATTAAATTAAATATAAAATAAAACAATTTTACATTTGCATATCGAGAGAGAGGCGAACCCACACTACACTACACATTGAGCCAAACTCCTTCGTTACGCGGATTTATTTATTTAATATCAATTACAACTGAAACTATGCTGCAGCATAACACAATAATCTATTAAAAGATTTTTGTTGTATGGCTGTCAACAGAATACTGCGACATACTGCATCTGTTAATACAGCATCTGTTAACATAGCTGCAGTTATGCCATCAAGTAGTAGCAAGGCTGCTTAGATCAGTTGGTAGAGCGATGGACTTAGCACCAAAAGTTCCAGGTTCGATTCCGCACGGCGAGCAAAGAATTTTTTCTTTTCTTTTTTTGTTTTCTTTTTGCTGATGAAATGTAATTAAATTTACTGGAGTGAATATTAACGTGTGTTTTTTAATTTACTTTATGTTATTTTTCAATTTAAATGTGGTTTTATTAAAAACAAAAAAAAAACATTAAATTATCAATTCTTTCCTTCTCTTGTTTGTCTAATGACGCAGCTGTTTTTTTTTGCAGAAAATAGCTCAAAAATATGCTTAAGCCATCCATGCTAGATGTTTTTTAATTTTGTATTTTTGGATTTTGGGCTTAGGTGAATCAAATATTTTTTTTTTGCAAGGTATCAAAGTATGTGCTTTCAAAGCAATGTATTAAACAATAAATTGCTTAGGTGAATAAGCATAAGTTTATAAATCCGATACAATTCTCTTTACCCAAGCTGACTGAGGTGATTTACCTAATGCCTTTTTCCTCGGTGTAATAAGGACTAAATAAAACAAAAATAACAAATATAAAATATAACATAAAAAAAATAGTCGCAAACTCTAAAATTTATACTCCAAAATAAAAATTATTAAAAAAACATTATCTTTCCATTCGCTTGCACCCCTTATTGCAAAATTTTATAAAAATTTTGGAAAAAAAAATTTAATTCATATAAAAAATTAAAATAAATAAATCAAAATAATTAATTCAAAGCCAAAATGCTCAAAACGAAAAATAAGAAATTCAAATCGATGCAAAGTCCAGCACTTTATATTTCAATTAAGACATGATGATTATTTCTAACGTATTTAAGAAAAAATAAACCCGAAAACATCAATTATTAAATAGACGCAATTGTTAAATCAACGTTATTATTTCTTTAATTTAACGTATTTTTCCAGCACTGCTTCTTACAATAAATCATAAAAACTTGAAATGAAAGCAATGAAAAGAAATGGGATTTATCTTGTTTACTTTAGGATTATTTTTAACCATAAGTATGAACCTGGTTTTAAACATTGGTGACATGCTAATCGATATAACGATGTAACGCTATTAGTGCAGCATAATGACAAATGTAATGGCAAGTATTTATTCAATTACAAGGCACAATCCGAAGCTGCACTGCCATCTTTGAACTGATTCATTGAGATTTGCTAAAGGCAAGAGCAGGAAAAAAGTATAACTTAATAGTTAATCAACAATCTCACCCAACGTACTTAGGTAGCGTTATGGATAGAACATGATTTCCAAAATGTGTAGAATGCGGATTCTATTCGCACTGGATTTTGGAATATTTTTATAATTATAATTTTGTTGCTTGAAAAGACATTTTATAAAATTGAACAATTTACTCAGAATTTCAGAAATTCAGAAATTAAATGCTTTTTAGAGCATCTAAAAACTTAAGTTGCATTTTTTACTGACGCCATTTTGAGATTTGGTTTTTTTTTTACTAGATCGCCAAAACTTATTATAAACAAAATCCAATGAAAAATTTTAATTGAGAATAAATAATCATAAACAAATTTGCACAAAAAATACTAAATCGCAATAAATGCATGACCAAAGCGAAAAAAGCATCTCAGTCTTCGAAAAATATCTGTATTTGGAAGCTTTGACTGGCTGTTAGCGTGCATCTCAAGCCTAGCCCAAAAATACGAACTCATGAAAATCAAATTCAAATATAAAATAATAAACACACACAAACACACATACAATAACAAACAAAGTATATGGAGGCAGTTCAGAGCAAAAAAGCGCAACTTAAATATATTCCTTCCTGTATTGCATAGATACGACGACGACGTCGCTGCACACAGTCGCGTCAAGTATCTAAGCGATGCATTTTAAAATGCAGCAACTAGCTGTGAATTGAGCGAATTGTATTTGATTTCATAAATAATTTTGTGCAAATATCAAGGCCAGATTGTTGTTTTTTGTAGTTGTTGTTGTGCACTATTGCGACTCTATTGCAAAAATATGCAAAACTAAAAAATAAGCCAGCGTACAAAGTGCTAAAAATATATGTTAGCGAACACAAAAAAAAAGCTGCAAAAAAAATCACAAACAATTTTGTATACGCTATGAAAAGTATCTATAAGTTGCTGCTGCTAATTAAATGTATCTGCAAGTATTTAAATGCAAAAGAAAAAAGACGCTTATTTTTTTCTCCTTTTGCGCAATCTCATATTTATTATACTTCAATTAATTATTAATAAAATGAACACACACACGAACTCAAAGAAACACGAGAAAATCGTATTTTATAAGCTGCATTATTTAAATATTTAATTGTAGCCAAACACATACGCATTCAAACATAGATACTCACACAAACATAGTGCAAGCGGTGTGCTTGACTGCGCTGTCAGAACGATTTTTCCAAATCGAAATTTAATTTCAAGTACAACCAGTTAAATAGCGTTTACCTTGAAATCTTGTTTTTCAAAAACCCGCTGTTGTCGCGCACCCCAACCCACCCCACTCCGCTCAACTCTACTCCACCCCAACACACAACCAGCTCACTCACCCAATCCCAAATTGTGGTCCGTGGTTGTGCGCATTCAGCTAGCTCAGCTAGCTGCCTAGAGTTTCGCCTCCGATGGACCGACCTTTATTGCGCTTGCGTTGTTGCCATATTTTTAAGTTTTTGAATATTAATTTCTTGTTTTGTTTTGTTTTTGTGTTGCTTACCTGGTTCTGGCTAGCGATTTAATTTTTTACAATCGCTAATTTAAGTTAGTTTTTCCTCTATTTTGATTCGTGGACGCGCTGAAACCTCGATTACATAAGTATTTTGAATATAACTACATTATAATTATACTTATAACTCTATAATAACTATCTACACTTTACATAAACCCATTCAATTTATCTTAAAATTATGGTGTTTTAATTTTTACAACTTCTGTTTAATTTAATGTAGTATTTGTTTGCAATGCGGAAATCATTTTACGCCATTTATTTTTCGTACTAAATCAATTTGTCACATTATGATTTATGATATTTCTTTTTTTTTTTTTGCTGTTATTTTTCCTTCAAACTTAATTAACTGAATATTTATTACGATACAGTTCTTACATTTAACCATCTATGAAATTGTGTATTTACCTTAACAGTTTCAATGGAATTTGTGATATTATTATTGCATTGAATTTTCAACATAAGATTTGTTAGATCTTTAGGTACTTTTGTATAATGATAATAACATAAATAATAAAGTTTTCAATGATAATATCATGCATTGAGAGAAGCTTTTTCTAAAAAAAAAGTTTATTTTGCATCCAGCCTTCTGAGTAACAATTTTAACTGTAATGAATGTTTTGTTTTTTGGCATAGCAAATTAGATAGAGAGGGGTGGGGTGGAAAAGAATAAAATCGATGTAACGAAGGTTTCAATAACAATAAAAACACCAAAAATTCGCCGCACTCGCTAGTGTTAAAATGGCCAAAATTGTTATTTTTAAATTATTTGTTCGCAGTCCGATTCAACCTCACTAACTATGAGCAACGTACGCATACCAAGATTAGTTGGTGATTGTATTGTGTCTTGGCTATATTAATAGTAACGGACAAGCCACAATATAAACATAAATTTCTCGAAAATTTGGAATCATTGGAAAATTATAATACAGAATGCACACCGTAATCATTGGCCACTACGCTATTCTTATATACGTAGCGTTGCACTCGATTTGAATGTCATCAATGTTTGAAACCTTTTCATCTTCCTTACCTTAACCTCACCTTAAAATCGTCTTTTCATTTTATTTAATAATGAAATATGTATCTGTTTATCCTTTTCAAATTATTTATTATATGCTGATGATCTGAAAATTTACAATGTTATCCGCAACAGTTCTGTAGTTTTTTCTCTCCAACTAGATTTAAATGTGGCGGCCGTGGCGTAGTGGGCAGAGTGTGTGACTCTTACGCCAGAGAACCCAGGTTCGAATCCTCCATCCGACATAGAAAGTTTTTTCATTGAATAAATTTTGCTGTTCGGCCGTCACCTCTCTGCAGACAATGGCAAACCTCAGAGAGTAAAAACTGCCATGAAAAGCTTCTTGAGAACATAAGCCGTTAGGAGTCGGCGTAAAAGATGTAGGTCCAGTTCTCGATCATTTGTATGCAAACATTTCACATCACACACAACTAAATTGATCATAAAATGCTCGGCCAAAGTCCTTTCAAGGGCTGAAATGGCCATTTCGTTTTTTTTTTTTTTTTTTTAGATTTAAATGTAGTTTTTGATTGATGCAAAGGAAACCGTTTATTCCTAGATATTCAAATAATTTTTATATTTCTAATGCTTAATGTACAACTTTTTATTTACTTCTTTTATCTACTTCTTTTTATCTATTTCCTTGGAAACTCAAATTTAATTTGTATAAATGAAATGAAACATTTGGTTGTTAGTTTTAATGCAAATTTTCCGACATTTTTTGATATTTGACTTTCATGCTATATAAATCCTATTCGGTGACTGCTTTCTCAGAAACCATATAAACTAAATAACCAAATTGTAGTCGTATATCATCAAAACCGTCCAATATATAGCATTTTTTTGATCTGTGGGCAGTAAAAAGGGGTGTGGCAACATTGTACTATGAGTGTTATATAAATGGCTTAAAACGTATCTATGAGTGAGGTAAGCTTAAGAACATCTGAACCGATTTCAATAATTCTTTCACTAATTCAAAGCTTCGTTCTTAGCTTAAACTTTTGCATACTTTTTTTTATACTTACCCTTAAAAATTATTCAAATTTAAGATTAAATACCATATTAAAAAATGAATTAAAAATTATTCATGATCTCTGCATAAAGCAGTTCTTTCTTTTTTTCAAAGCTTATTCTTTCTTTTTTATTGCGTTCCTGTAAAAGTTATTTTTGATTACGATTTGCTTGAAGTAACAAAAATGTAAATTTTAAATTAGACAGAATCTATTTCCTTTTCGATGAAGTTCCCTGCAGTAAAATGCTAAAAATAAATTAATATCTAAAAATAAGCATATGTAAATACATTTATATAATTAAGTCTCGATCGCGTAGTACCCTCGCGAGGTAACCCGGCGGACACACGTGCAAGTGCAAGACCGAAAAACTCAACACATTCAAACATTTGCACTAACGCACTCACATTTTCGAACTTGCAGCCTTCTTGCAGGGCTACCTTCAAGGAAATTTCAGAGACAGTGAATATTGTCACTTGCTGCCAGAAAGGGGGATACAAGTGATGTTTTTGTTGTGTTTTTGTGGATTTCCGCAATTTTATACAAGAAGCAACATTTGTTACACGTTTTCCTGGTCTTCTAACTTCTTTTTTCAAGCAACTAGAGTACGCCAGTGGTAGAAATTCGACCTTTTTGTCATACCACCCCCGAGCGACCCCTGGTTTTCCAACTAGCATTTTTCTTTAAAACTATTCGGTGCACTCCTTTTCCCTACTCTGATTCCTTTCAAAAAAAAAATCGTGAAAATCGGATGAGAAAAATCCTGAATGCCATGCCACCCCCGAGCAATGCCGAGTATTCAAGCTAGAATTTTTCTTTAAAAACTATTCCGTGCACTCCTTTTTCCTCTTTCTGATTCATTTAAAAAAATTTTAAATAAAGTTGCATTTCCACATGTGGCCGCAGAAGCAACTTGCAGCTAATTTCGAACTTTTTCGAAGACAATCAAAATGAGAGAATATAGCCCCATTTCCAATAACGCGTGAGATGCGTTCCGTTTTACGCTGCTGAAGCTGCGTGAAAAAATCAATTTCCAATAGAGCGTGTGCGTGAACATATGATTGCCCGCAATTCTGCTTAGCGAAGCATAATTTTGAACAGTACCCGGCTCAGTCAATTTTGTTGTTTTTTTGTTGTTTCGTTTTGTTTGAGTTCGACTGAACGTAAAATTTTAACAATCAAGATATGACACAAATTTATTTATTTATTTATTTATTTATTTATTTAGCCAAACAAGGCAATATACTTATTCTAACTTATTTTTCTAACAGGTTGTTGTTGTATTAATTTTTTGAAGCGAAGCTTTTTACTCCTCGTTCTGTGATTTGCTTGGAGTGAAATCTGAAAAATTTTCGACAGATTTTTTCTTGGAAATTTGATGGTTTTTTTGTTGCTAGCGCTTATTACAACAAGAAAATTAAATACTTTAATAATAAATACTAAAAATATTATATTTAGCCCGCCAGGGGATCGAACCCGCGTTCTCGTAAACAAGAGTCCAACGCACTATCCACCAGGCCACAACGACTTGGTATAAGCAGCTGTTAATTTAATATTAATTATAACAGAAGCTATGCTGCAGTTGATTGTCACCATCTATCAATAGATAGAGGATTGTGTATTTGCTATGCTACAACTGACAAAAATTTGCTTTAATTTGCCACAAGGTGTCTCCAACATCGGTGTGTTGGTATTGTGAATGCGTTTGTGGTGTTGTTGGCACAAAGAAAATTAGCAATGCCCACAAGTGCGTTTTTAAGTGTCAAAAAAATAGATGATATCAATATATATGGAATTAACAAACGCATGCATGACATCGACAAGGTATCTAAAATGTTTGTTAAATTTTGTTTCGTGTGCGTTTTTAAATATATATTTAATATATATTTTTATCGTCGTTCTGTGATTTGCTTGGAGTGAAATCTGAAAAATTTTCGACAGAACGCTGTTGAAGGAAAAAATTTGTTCAGTGCAGCCAAGTTCACAACCATGTGTGGAGAGTTAAAATGGAGAGTCGCTGGCATTATATGCCCGTATATGTAATTGGCGTGGAAATTTAACATTCAACAATAAAAAAAGAAGCAGTAAATATGTTTTCTGTATATATGTAATTTATTTTGTTATTTTAAATTTTTGTGTTTAAAAGTTAATTTATTAAAAAGAAAAAACTATTAAGCTATCAAATCTATGTAACTGCGAAAAAGCTTCGCTTCTCTCGTGTGTCCAACGACGCACCTGTGTTTTTTATTTTTTGTTTTTCTCTCCTCTTTCCTTGTTTTAGGTGTAGAAGATATGCAATTCTCAGTGGGCGTAATCCGCCCACATGAATCGACACATTTTCAAAAACACGTCAAAAAGAAAAGACAAGAAGAAGAACGAAGGGGGAACTTATATACTAAGCTTACATACTAACAGATTTTATACACATAGTAAAAATATGTACAAATTTTTAATACTATGCTAAAATATTATTAAGATGGAAAGCTGAGTGGGAGAACAACTAAATTTTTTTTAGGTATGGGTGGTAGACGGCAATGTAAGAAGAGGCATTTGGATATGGGAGAATAGAGTTAATATTACAATGCGGTGTTTTACTTATTTAACATTCAAATTTTTGATTTACAATTTTTCTACAAATGCTAGATCAAGGAAATAGAAAAGGGGTCAGAATGGTGAAAAGGAATTGGAGAAGATTCTGAAGTAGTTATGTAAAGGAAAGTGATTTGGAAAGAGAACGCTTGAATCTGAATTTCGATATTGGCGGTGTATAATGCTCGCTGATATTATTAAATATTTTACAACATCTATTCAAGGGCTCGTTCAATGCGTAAATAGTGTTGCGATGCGATTCTTTTAACAATTTTGTATACCTTGTTCGCCTTATTGGTTCATTAAATAGTACCTTGCTCGAGATGTATTCGCTATCGATGTTACCAGTAATAACATCGAATGTAAAGCATGAGCAAAGTAATATTCTCCTTGATGACAGCGACATTAAATTGAGGATTTTAAGTCTACTCTCGTATGGTGGTAAATTTGTATAGTCACGAGGATCGTATAGGTCTCTCAATGCAAAAAGCAAGAATTGTCTTTGAATAGATTCTAGCCTTTCACTATGCACTACAAAAGCTGGGTTCCAAATTATGCAACAGTATTCTAAGATTGGTCGTACTAATGTGCAGTATAAGGTTTTAGTTACCCAAAGGTTTTTGAATTCTTTTGCACGTCTTTTTATGAATCCGAGCATTTTGTTTGCCCTGGATATGATATGATCGTAGTGAAGGTTAAAGCGCATCTTACTATCAAGAATTATTCCAAGATCTGCTATGTGGTTGACCCTTTTAAGTTCTACCTTATTTAGCATGTATCTGCTATATGTGATTACGTTTTTACGGGCAAAACTTATAACGTAGCACTTATTTATATTTAAATAAAGTTTATTTTTACTACACCACTGTTCCAGAGAAAAAAGCTTATTCTGTAAGAATACTGAATCCACTTCTGATCTAATGTTATAGTATAATTTTAAGTCATCTGCATATAAGAGATGGGGGACATCATGCAAAACTTCAGATATGTCTGCAATAAATATGTTGAAGAGAAGTGGGCCAAGATGGCTACCTTGAGGTACACCCGACGAGACAACAATTTTTTTAGACAAAGTACCCTGAAATTTTACATATTGGGATCTTTTACAGAGATAAGACTTGAGCCATTTCAGCACAGTACCTGATATACCAAATTTTTCTAGTTTCTTAGCTAGGATTTCGTGATCAACACGATCAAAGGCTTTACTAAAATCTGTATAGACTGCATCTATTTGGTGGCCCTTTTCCATTTTAGTAAGAATGTCTGATGCCATGATTGCAAGATTTGTGGTTGTTGATCGTCCTTTACGAAAACCATGTTGCTGCTCGTTTAAACACGGATTAATTATGCTCGTGAGTTTGGAACATATAATTTTTTCAAATAGCTTTGGAATTGCTGACAATATTGCAATACCCCTATAATTTTCAACTGATCTCTTGTCGCCATTTTTATAAATTGGCGTAAGATGACAAGATTTCCAAAAAGTTGGGAATATACCTGTATGCAAGGATTTGTTAAAAATCATATGTAACGGCGTAATTAATTGGTCTAAACATTGAACAAGTGAAATTGGTGGTATAAGGTCTGGACCTGGAGATTTATTTGAATCTAATTCTTTAATGGAATTGGTTATGTCACTCCATGTAATATTTATTTCACAAACCAATGTCGGTCTACTAGTTATACTGGCAAATGTAGGTTGATTTTGGGAAGTAGTTGAACAAAAGACTTCTTTAAAATGATCCGCAAAGAGATTACAAATTTCCTGTGAGTTAGATGAAGTAACATTGCCTTTAAACATGAAGTTTGGGTATCCGGTCGATTTCCGTTTTACATTCACAAAATCGAAGAATTTTTTCGGGTCTTCAATAATCCTTTCTCCAATTAAATTGGTGTAAAGCCTATAAGCCTCTTCGGACTTAATGGAAAACTCCTTAGACAGCTCTTCGTATCTAACCTTTACCTCATCACTTACAATGACGCAATTTTTAATGACTCTGTAAAGTTTATTTCTTTGATTTCTCAAATTTCTAAGATTTGAATCAAGCCACGGTTCCGATAGTTTATTTTTTTTCTTTATTTTTGGAACATGAGTATCAAATACAGAAAAGACTTTTTGATAGAAAGACGATACAGCATCGTCCAATTCTAGTGCAGACAAGTGGTTCCAGTCCAAACAATTTAAGTCATTTTTAATGTTATTGTAATCGGCATTGAGGAAATCGTATACAATAGAATTATTGAATGACTGTATAAAAGTTATGTTGTTAGTACATAACTCAGTAGTAAAAGCAGTATGGTGGAGGGTATTGGAAAATATCTGCTCAGCCTCACAGGTTGGACTAACCTTTACATCGTCATATGAGTTAGTAAAAATCAAATCTAGCCAGCGATTGTTTCGGTTTGGAGCAGGAGCAACTTGCTGACAATCATTACTATAAAAAGTACTTAATAAATCGAAGTCGACCGCATTGGACAGGTTAATTGGAAGGAGATGGTTGTCATCATCATCGTGCACAAAAGTTATATTGGGACGGTTGAAGTCTTCAAAAATAATAATTCTATCATCTTCGTTTAACGCAGCTTAACGTTTATGATTTCACATAATTCATTGTAGGAATTGTGGGTTGAATTCGGAGGAATATAAATAACACCTATGTATACGGAAGCTTTTTGATCTAGCCTTATTTTGATTATTTTGTGCTCAAAGCATTTGGAGGAGCAGGTTACAATCAATTCACTAGATAAGGAGTTATGTGTGGCAATTAAGACACCGCCTCCTCGAGACAGGCCGCAGCTTGCATAGTTTCTGTCATTCCGGTATATTGTCCAGTTGCTATCTAGAATTTCTTCATTTTTGATAGCGTCATTCAACCACGTTTCCGTAAAGACAAAAACATTGAAATGACAAGATTTAGCTTCAACAAACAGTTTATTGAGTTTGCCTCTCATGCCACCACAATTGTGGTAGGATATATTAAAAGACGCAATTGAAGGTAGTGTATTTCGGGAGGCTGGATAATCGGACATTGCTTTAGGATGAGAGTTAGGGACAATAAAAATTTTTGAAGTTAGAACGAGCTCTTTGTAAATGCCATATATACTTTGAGCTAGTATGCGATGCAAATGCCGTGAGGACGTTTTCAACATCAGTGGGTGAAATGTTGAGGCTTTCATGGAAGTTAATGAAAATTTTTTTCAGCTCGACAGGGTCGGTAGGAAGACCTTCTTGTTGGATGGATACCATAGCACTTGTTCTTGTTGTACCTTCAATACAGACTGAGTCAGACTTATTATGTAAATAAGACAGGTATAATCGAACATTATCATACAACCGACGGTCTCTTAGACGAGACATAACGAAACGACCTTCACTACTAACGTCAGCGAGATTTTTTGTGAGCTTCGCATTAGGTGGCAGAAGAGGATCCAGAAAGGCTGGTGTAGCATTAGTGAACGTTTGAGTATTAGTGCAAGTAATTAAGGGAGGAGGTGTGTTATTGGAGGGTGTGATTGCTGGTGAACGTGTTGCAGTAACAGGTTGTGTAGAAGTAGGCTTAGGTATGACTATTGCGGGCTGTGGGGTTGGATTTAGTGTAATTACGCAACTATACACTTATATTTAAAAAAAAAAATAATTTGAGGTCATTTTGTCAATTTTGATTAAAAAGTATTCGCACTAGTACCAAATACCTTATAATAAGTTGTCAACAGTTTATACAACACTATACAAAGTGAACAGCTGTTTTGATTTCAATAGCTGTCAAATTTTCACGCGCGTGAAATATTCGAAAAATTGAATATTAAAATTGAAAAATTGAAAAATTGAAAATAGAATGCGTACACACGCATGCTGGTTATTGGAACCTGTTACATATGTTTTCATGCATTGATTATTTGCGTCAATTTACGCAACGCATCTCACGCGTTATTGGAAATGGGGCTCAATCTCTACTTGCAAGTGATTATTTGCACATGTGGCCGCAGAGTAAACGACACTTAGTTTTTATACGAAAACACGAAAGAGTAAATGAAACAAATGCTGTTGCTGTTTTCGAATCTGATATCAATGCGTTAAATGGCAAGAAACAAATCATAAGCCAAGCAGTGCTGCTAACAACAATAGCAGATGTGCTGCCATCTGTGCTTAAAGCAGCTGATAACAAGCTTTTATTAGCAGAAATGCTAAGCTCACATTACAGGGATATTAATTTGGTAAAGTGTTGCACTTATCAAGATCCATTTTTATGCCTCTTTTTTTATGTGTGATGGTACCACGGTTAAGACAATTAAATGGCTATTTGAACATACTAGCAATACAGAAATAGCATATCTTCTTTTATCTATAGTTGGAAAAGAATGTGTTCATTTGTTGATAGATGAAATGTTTCTATAACAAGTGGTTTTATGTGTGCTTTCGTTGCTATTTTAGACGTGACAACGTTAAGTTTAGCGATCAGTTTTACGAAAAAGTTGAAAATTGCATTTTCAACTAAAATGTATTATTTGTGCCAAAGCACATTGTAGGAGTATTTTCATTTCGAAATTTTAATAATAAGTATGTTTTATTAAAGTGTTCAGTTTGTAAGGAATAATCCCCGATGAACGAATTGTTTGATTGTTTTATTTTCACGCGCTTGTGTTGCGAGAGTTTCAATAAAATCCACGTTGCTCTCTACTCTTCTCTTTTTTCTGCTCAGCTAGCACAGCAAAACATAAAAGCAGATGAGCCTCGCGCAAGGCGAAAAGTTAGATGCATATAAACATGGCAGAATTATAAGGTAGGGTCGAATCGGAGAGGAATGAAAATACGTCGTTTTGACATATATGTTCCTTCTCATTATTCTCATACTTCGTTGACGCGTGAGAGCACTCAACGAAGCGGTCCTACCTTATCATTGTATCATGCATATAAATTCAGTGCTGAGCTGACAAAACAAAACAAAAGAAGAAATGTTTTTTATTTCGTTTGACATGCATTGTCTTAAGGCTGAGGTCACGCGGTGATTGTTTGAATGGCGTTCAAAAGTTTATGTTGCTTCCAATAGAAACTGTCAAAAAACATTGAAAGTGAGTGGATAAGCACATTGTAGATCGATCAAAATGTGTTCATTTTTGAACGCAAGGCAGTTGACTGACCGCCTTTAGCGTCTCCGCACTCATTCAAAGAGCAACAAAAACGTGTTAACTCTCTTTATTTATAAAAAAAATGTATATGGCGAAGCCGCGGATCACAGTGGCCTGCTAGTTAGATATACAAATCTAATGGTGTCCGTATGTTACTCCATCACTTCAGAACCGTTTCAATTGTGTTATTCAAATTTTTAGGGTGTGTTTGGCCAGTCATGGCACAGGCTTAAGCTTATTTGTACAACATCGGATGAGCGGTTCTCGAGATATTGCAAAACTAGTGGATTTCCTTTCTCATATGAAATCGCTAAAAAACAGTTTTTCGTGGAAGTTAAAGTTACAGAACTTTGAAACTCAGGACGGAGTTACCACTTGGTGATGTCTTCTAATAGAAACCTTGGCCGGATATTGGACAAGGGCGTGTGTCTCGAACAGCTTCAAAAGTAAAAATAAAAGCAGAAGTAAAAAAAAAGAAGGTAACACACGAGCTGGTGGCGTCAGGCCATATATCTCTCTTGAACACTTCCCATGATAGTACCTGCACCGAAGGCTTAGGCAACTAACATTGCGACAATGCCCAAGAGAGTTGAGAGAAGATTAAATATTTTCATCACCTATCAAATATATCGCACGTCTTTGAATCCGGTCCGGAAGCTAAAAATATGATCTTGAAGCCCCTGTGTAGATGTGCGGATTGTACTCCATTTTTGGCCTTATATATGAGGTATATATCAAACGGAGATCAGATGGAGTGAAGTATTTTTTACACCGTCTTAAAAAACCAAGGAGCTTGGCTGCTTCTTTTGACACATCAAAAATTGTGATCATTCCACCGAAGATCTGATTGTATTGATATGCCTAGAACGTCAATAGCATCTGACTCTTAAGATCTACACCGTTCATATTGAGGGGAGCTAAGGGGCAATTGATTCGCTTGTGGGTGAACAGACAACACTGGGCTTGTTTGCATTTAATTCTACTGTATTAGCAAGACCGCACTAGGAGATTTTATTCAAGTCATTATTGAGTGTGTCATTCACATGTTGAATCTTCCTCTCAAACTCAATCTCCAAAGAGCTCGGGCGTTTTTTGAACGAATATGTATGGCAAATGCCATTGTGAGTGAACGACAGGAGGTCGTTGATAAAAACCAGAAACAAAGTTGGCGACAGGGCTGAGCCCTGTGGTACACCTGCGTTGATGGCGTGCTCTCTGGACGTTATGCCGTCGACTACGACGCGGATCGTTCTGTTTTTAAGGAAGCACGTGATCCACCGAGCAAAATTACCACCGACACCATATGCAATTAATTTAGACACGAGCGCTTTATGTTACACTCGGTCAAATGCCTTTGAAATATCTAGAGCAACAACTCCGCTCTCACCGAATAAGTGAACGTATTAGTTCCATTTTTCAGTAAGGAATGCCATAAGGTCACCAGTAGAGTGGGCCCTACGAAAACCATACTGATGGTCACTAAGCAATTCATTGTGCTCCAGATAGTTCATAAGGATGAAGTTAATTACGCTCTCCATAACTTTGGCGAGCGTAGAGGATACCGCTATGGGTCGGTAGTTTGCAGGATTCATGGCTTTGCCCTTTTTTGGTACCAGCTGGAGCCTTGCGACCTTCCAACAAGCTGGAAATGCTCATGCCCTATAAGAGATGTTTAACAGATTGCACAAAGGCCGAGCCAGACTAGAAGCACAAGCTTTTAGCACAAGTGGTGGTATGTCATCCGGACCAGAGGCTTTGTTTGTGTTGAGGCTTGCAAGGACTTTTTTAACTGCTCTCGTACGAAAATATATCTCTTGCATTACAGAAGACGTACTATCAACGCAAAGCAGTGGCTGACTGCTTGCTTGGATTGTGGAATTGTGTGCAAGCAATCCGGCCAACAGGTTCGCTTTATCAGCCGAGTCCGTGAAGATTTGACCATCTCTTAAAAGATCTGGAATAGTCGATGACGTCTGATTCTTGACTCTTTCAACAAATGACCTAAATTTTTTGCTCCATTTGGGGCAGAGAAGAAATTGTTCTCGGATGCGAGTTTCGTGAAGAAACTTTTCGCGTTATAAAATTGCATTACAGGGATTCCTAGCCTCAATGCAAAGTGTCTTTTCGTGTCGTCGGCATTCTTATCAGAGCGCCAATTATGAAAGGCTTCCTGCAAGTCTCTTTAAACCATGACTGGTCTTTCGGTTTAATTCTTCTCACCTTATTGGGGATGAAAGATCGCATACCCAATAAGATAATTTCTTGTACCATAACAGCCGCGGCATTCACGTTTCTGTCAGCGAAGCATAATTTCCAATTGAAGTTGCGATAAAAATTCTTTAGCGCAGTCCAATTTGCTCTTCCATAAAACCATGCAGTCCTTTTCGGGACTTCAGGCGTAGAGGTGTGAAGGTTAGAATATGGAAAAACAGCGGAGATGGTGCAATGGTCGGAATTACAAAGAGGTGCGTTGACACTCTCATCATATTTTTCATGATGCGAAGTCAGAAAAACATCACTTCTTTGAAAAAAGTTGGTTCCTTCACTAGTTGAATCAATTGGTTCGATTCAGCAAAAAACTCAACATATTGCCCTTCAGGTGTTGTCTGGCCCGAGTGACATAACTAAGCCAAGTTGTGGACGTTGAAACCGTCAGCTACAACGATTTCACTATCAGGGAACAACCCCAAAATGTGCGATATCGAATCAGAGAGAGAGTCTAGTTTGGTAAAAGTAGGCTCACTCCCTAAATTCGGACTTCTATAAACGTAGCAGAAATGTAGCAAGTGCGAATGGACCGTAAACCTAACCCACATAGAGCGAAATTCCGGAATGGTTTTAGAAGTAAACATTAGATAAAATTAAAGCTCAGAATGGAGATACTATTTGGTACTGTTCTGCAACCGGGAAACTGGGACGGGCCACGCTTATTGTCCGTGGTGTCAAACTGTATAGTTTTTAATTATTTTCCAATATATTTGCTGGGTGTAGCAACGCGCACCGCGTATAAGCTAGTATATATATATACTAGCTTATACCCGGCGCGCTTCGCTGCGCTCAGCGCTTATCCCCTAAAAGAGGGTGTAGCTTTAGTGAAGCCATACTTTTATAGTAAGTTTGTACCGAGTTTTATTGATGTGTGACTTATTTCGAAAACTATACCGAATATTTGGGGTGCTGAAAAAGTACCACGCCCCTCGACCAACGCCCATAAAATGTTACCAGTGGAACGGCATGTGTAAATTGAGGTCGAATACTGAATTCCGAGACTGTGCGACCTACAAAAAAAAAACCAAAACTGGTCGATATCGAAAATGTTAGGTGTATTTAAGGAGCCTTTTACGGTCGGCACCAGACTTCATAGGAACCCTCTCAAGGCTTTGGTATAAAAATTGACTTAGCGGTTTCGGAGTCTTTACGTGATATACACATATACCCACATACGTATATACATTAAGTCGCCTCACGCTCCTTAGAAAAAAAAGTTGCTTAGTCCGGTTCTTCAAAATAGTCCATGGCTAATGTTACGGTGATCCCCAAAAAATTTCGACTAAAAATATTGCCTGGTATGGTAGTTAAAAAAAAAAACAAACTGTCAGAAATAAGAGTAATGAAAAAGTTCTTTTGCATCAAAAATATTAAATTTTTTCCGTTGGACCAAAGATAATGCGGATTTTTATGGATTGTTTTAACTTTTTTCATATTATTTTCACTATAATTCAAATTAATTTTTTCCCATACTACTTTTAGTCAAATAAATTGTAAAATTTAAAAAATGTGTACATTTTTTTGTAATTTCATTCAATTTAATTCTTCACTTTACACTATATTTTATCATATCAATAGATAATTTATTTGACCAAAAGTAACATGGCAAGACAAAATAACTATTAAGTCTGACCGTTTGTTATTAAGAACATAAGAAGATCGGACAATGTCCTTTTAAGGGCTGAAATGGCCATTTCGTTTTTGTTTTTTTTTTTATTTCAAACTATTCCAGCTACTGTCGAAATATTTGGGGGATCATCATAACAAAAAGCGTTATTTTGAGCAACCGACCCAAACACCTTTTTTTTTGTGAGGAGCCCTAGTATATAAACAAACATTTAGGCATGGCAACATTTATATATATAGTGACCCACTTGGTCTTATTGCACCTACATATCAAGTTTCACTATCAAAACATGTACAGCTCAGAAATTACAATGATTTCTGAAAAGTCGGCGTAGATAAAGTGCGACTTTTACTGTAAATTTTGATTAATATACTTTCACGGATTTGTGGGCTTGACAAAATTTATATAAAAAGTGACCGCCACTTGGACTTATAGCATCTGCATACCAAGTTTGACTATCAAAACGTTCACATCTCAGGAATTTAAATTATTTCTAACCGATAGCCCTGGCAGCTAGTGCTTACTTAATTATAATTGTTAAATTGTAATTAACTATAATACATAAATAAATAAATAAATTAAATAAAATTATTGCTGAAGAGTGGGCACAGATATAGTGCTACCATGCACATTTTTTGCAAAGCTGTTGAGAGTAAGCGTATGAACTTAATTACCAAATTTTAGTATTTAACGATGAGAATTGTCTGATTTATAGAAGTTCTATTGATTTGTGGGTAAAAAAGTGGCGGCCGTGGCGTAGTGGGTAGAGTGTGTGGTCCATATGGGATAGAACCCTGGTTCGAATTCCACCTGGCACAGAAAGTTTTTTCAATTGAATTAATTTTTCAGTTCGGCCGTCACCTCTCTGCTGACAATGGCAAACCTCAGAGAGTAAAAACTGCCATGAAAAGCTTTAAGCCGTTCGGAATCGCCATATAACTTGTAGGTCCAGTTCTCGATCATTTGTGTTCAAACATTCCACAACACGCACAACACAATTCATCATAAGAAGCTCGGTCAAAGTCCTTTCAAGTGCTGAAATTGGCCATTTCGCGTTGTTTTTTTTTTATTTGCGGGTGGTACAAGTTGGCGTGGCAAATTTTATATATATATATTGACCGCCACTTAGAGCACCTGCGTATGAAGTGTTACTATCAAAACGCGTACAACGCAGGAATAAGCATGATTTCGAGAAAGTGGGCGTAGATATAGGGCGGACATGTCCATTTCTTGTACACTTGGCTGACAGTAATGATTAAAACTAAATTACCAAATCTTAGTCTTCTACTTTTTTACTGATTTGTGGGCAGTAAAAGTGGGCGTGACAACGTTTATGTTTACATAGTGACTGCCACTTGGACCCATAGCACCTGCATACCAAGATTGACTATCAAAACGTGTACAACTCAGGAATAAGCAAGATTTCGATAAAGTGGGCGTAGATATAGTGCGGCCATACCCATTTTTTGTACATTGGCCGACAGTAACCATACGAACTAAATTGCCAAATGTTAGTCTTCTACGGCAAAAGCCGTCTGATATAAAGCATTTTTACTAATTTGTGGGCGGTAAAAGTGGGCGTGACAACATTAATATTTACATAGTGACTGCCTCTTGGACCTTTAGCACCTGCATACCAAGATTCACTATCAAAACTTGACCATTTCACGAATTAAAACGATTGCTGAAAAGTGGGCGTAGATATAGTAAGACTACGCCCATTTTTTGTACAGTCACCGGAAGTAACCATCTGAACAAAATTACCAAATTTTAGTTTTATATGATTAAAACCGTTTGATATAAAGCATTTTTTTTGGTTTGTGGGCGATAGAGCCAATTTGGGTTGTATGGGAGGTACCACGCCCCCTTGTCCAATCAACACCAAACTTCACAGGAACACTTCCCGAATGTTGCTTCAGTATCCCTAAAAATTTCATAAAGTTTGGTTCGGTGGTTTTGGAGTCTATACGTGATATACACACATATCCACATACCCACATACCCACATACCCACATACCCACATACCCACATACATACATTCGTTTTTATATATATAGAAGAAGAAGATAAGACACTGCAATTGAAAAAAGAGAGAAACTATGTACTATATGTAACTACACAGATTATGTAATTAAAGCTTTGACTTTAATTTTTGCATTACAATAAAATATCAATTATCTACACGAAGATTTTTAAAGTAAAAAATTTGGTTGGTATAGTATAATAAAAAAACAACCATTAAACCGAAGAATTTAAGCTGCAGCCAGCAGTATATATATAGCATGAATGACATTAAATGCACAACAACAACAACAACGAAATCATATTAAGTCCACACACAAATCAAGGTAACAGATTTTTAGCGATTTTCGACACGCTCTCATAATCACTAACAGCCAACGACGATCCGAATATAAAGTTCGAGGTAACACCATAAAAAAGTAGATTTGCAGGCGCAAGAACAACAACAAGCGCAACTGCAACAAGCGGCAATTGCAACAAAAGTCAACAGTTAGAAAAACAATATTTCAATTGGCATCAAATTGCAGGCAATAAAAAAAAACAACAACAAAAAAAAATAGAAACAACAACAGCAGCAATAAATAACAATTGTAACAACAACAGCAACAAAAACAATGCATCTTATTCTAACACAAGCTGCGAGTTTAGAAAAAAAACAATTTTGAACGTTTTACATGGCAACGAAAAAAATGCAGCATAAAAATGGAGGTCGCCAATTTGCAACAGTGCTACAACAACAACAAATACCCACCAACTAAAGTACAACCGAAACCTATAAAACTTCAAAACTCAAGCGTTGAAAAACCATGAATTTTTTTGTTGCAATCAAAACTAAAAACCTCAAAAAACTGACAAGCAACGCCATCTAGCGTCAACGGTTGATAAGTGCAACGAAGCATTGCCAGATGCATTTGCGCGCACTTCTGTGTCTGTGTGTGTGTGCGTAAGTTGTTGAACGTATGAGTGCCAGTTTTTTTCAGGTATTTATCTCCAAAACTGCAGCTGCACGCTTGTTGCTCTTGCTGCTGCATAAATGTAGTCGAAAATTGGCTGCAACTGCTAGACTTTTTTCGCTCAGTAGGTTTTTTTTTAACATTTTTCTTTTTTATGTCTCCCTCGTTGACTCTGAATGTTTTCGATTCAAGGTCTCAACAAAGATTTTCTCGGGCATGGCCTGCAGCCACGTTTTAGTCCGTTGAATTTTCAGCTGTTGACTTTAAGTGTGTTGCTAATGATTGGAGGCAAGGAATGTGTTGGTACATAGCTGTTGTTGTTGTTGTCTTTGAACTTTAGTTAAATTTAAAGAAAATTTGCAAATTTTAAGCAATTTTTTCATGAACACAAATTTTTAAAACTTGCAGCGTTTACTATAGAGTCCGATTGGCAATCAGAAATCATTTTGAACAATTGTTAAACAATGGAAAAACTTGCTTCCTTTGCCAGCAGCAACAGCTGATTAACCTTCAGCAATGTAAAGTAGTAAAAAATTGCTTACATGAGGGTCAACAGCAAGAGCGAGCGTAAGCAATGGCAACAGCCGGTATATATGACACAACAACAATTTCAAGTTGGTCAGAAGATCAGAACTAACAATTACAAAAACAACTTTAATGGGCCAAATAAACTTAACTTCAGCAGCACAAGCTGCAACACTCTCAACAGCAGCGTGCTTAGCTTAAGAATTATATTGTTGTTGATGTAGATTTATTTTCGGAGAATCAAAGTAGAAAATCGAAAATACAACAACCAGCCAGCAACCATCGTACTATGGGCAGTTTGTACAGGAGGCTTGATATTTATTTCTACCTTTAAGGTTGCCAATTAACTGAATTTACCCTAATATGTGCATTTTTATTTCGAAATATATGTAGGTAGCTATCTAAAAAATAATAAAAGGAGGGAACTACGAAATTCTTTTTCGAAACCTACAGAATTATATATCCAAATTCTAGTCCGTAAAGCTAAATTTAAGTCCGATTAAAAATTGCTGCACCGTTTTGATAGACTAGGTTCATCAAAAAGTTTCAAAAAGAAATCAAAGTTAAAGAAAGAATATTTTCATTCAAAAAAATATTATAATAAGAGCTCAGCTTTGAAAATTCCAAATTAATGTTGAATGGGAAGTATATGAAAAATTTCACAAAAGTCCAATATTTCGAAAACGGTAAAACTTTTATTATGTGATTTAAGTTTCGTTCAATTCCCTCAGCAAACACGAATTTATGAATTTTTTGTATATGGATTATGCCTCTTTTTCAAAAATAGCCGTTGTATAGAGTTTTCGGGAAAAAATTATAAAATAACAAAAATGTGAAAATCATTACACATCTAGTGTAGTTAAATTAACTTGTTCGCCAAAAATTAAAAATACAAAAAGCGGGCACCGAAGTTCTCGCTATTCGAAAATGGGATTTTTCTTAGGTTTGGAATTATCGAACCTCTTGCATGCAATTTTTCATGGTATATTTTAAGACCACTATAAATGTTTTCAAAACTTCAAAATTGACGTCCACCCTAATGAATACTCTCGGTTTTGGAGTGCACCACGAGTTGTCTCAAGCTACACGGTTAAAAATCTTGTTGTAATTTTTAAAGCAATGCTTGGAATAATGCAATTTTTAAATCATTTTCTATTAGAATTAATACTTCTTAAAACCAGAAATTTTTTAGTCAAGGCTGTACTTAAATTTAATAAAGTTGATTTCAAATTGAATACAAAATAACTAAAAAGTAATTAAATCGGTTTCAAAAAATAGTACAATTGGAATAGATTTTGAATTAAGATAGCCATGATATTAGATTTAATACACATGTATTACATTTTAAGCCATGCTGTATTATATTTCAATACTTTCCTTCTTAATTTTCAAATCGTTTTCAAAAGTCTTATGGTTCAAAGTCACTTTTTCGGTTAACAAAATACAAATTTTGTGAAACATTTTTTATTTGATTATGGCGCACAAGCAACGTTTACTACTTTTATTTTAGTGATGACGTGAGTTCGAAACCAACAATAGAAGTTAGTTTAAAAATTATAGTATAAAAGAAAAAGCAAGAAAAAATTGCTTACTTCAATGTGCAATAAAATTTAATGCTAACTTTTTAACATTTTAATACTAAAATATAAACCAAAACAGTATTTAAACTCAAAACTTTAAAACAAATTTTTATTAGAAATTAAATGTAATATTTGGCAAGTATTAAAATTTAAAACAATTTTGGTATCGACATATACACAGTACAGGATGTATAAAAATGTATTCCAGGATTTTTAACCTTGTACTTAGACGGGATCGGTTCGTTTGTCTCAAATGTTCAGAATGCTGTCAAAATCCAAAAAACTAACGACTTTGTTGCATGGCAGCGCCGCCATTAAATAATTTTCTTATCTTACCATACGTACTAACTTGTGTTTTTTATGTGCAATAAATTTTAGGCACAAAAACAATAGGATATTTTCTATGCCTAGTTTATGACCGTTGCACGGTGCAAGAATAGGAAATAAGCAATCCGTACAATTGCCGCAACATTGGCAACATTGGCTCGATTGCATATTTTCTATTCTTGCACCTTGCAACGGCCATATAACAGTACGTTCAAAAAGTCCATAGGAAGACACATAAATGGCGTTACTAGATTTTTTTCCATATGATTTTTATTTAGTACCAACCTTACCAACCAAACGAGACGTATACAAGTATGACAACAATCTGAAAATTGATACGTGAGTTATAGCATTTTGTGTGCAACTATTGTTATTGAAAAAAAAAATGGAAAAATGTGAATTTCGAGTTTTGATAAAGCATTGCATTTTGATAAAATAGAAAAATACAGTGGTAACCAAACAATGGCTTGATAAACATTATCTGAACTCTGCTCCATCGAGACAAATGGTAGAAAAGTGGATTGCTGAATTTAAACGTGGTCGTACCAGCACAAATGATGCAGAGCGCAGTGAACGCCCAAATCAGACTGTTATTCCACAAAACATCAAAAAAATCCACAAATTGGTTATGATTGCGAATTGAAGATGCACGAGATAGCTGATATTGTAAAGATATCAGATGGTAGTGTTTTTACCATTTTAACATTTGGGTATGCGAAAGCTCTGTGCAAAGTGGGTGCCGCGTGAGCTCACAGTCGACCAAAAACAACAACGAATTGATGCTTCAGAGGAGTGTTTGGTGCTGTTAAACCGCAATAAAATCGAACTCTATCGTCAATATGTGACAATGGATGAAACATGGCTTCACTATTATACACCAGAATCCAAAAGACAGTCAGCTGAGTGGACTTTTTCCAGTTTTCAGATCTCAAGAGAATGCTTGTTGGAAAGAAATTCAGGTCCAATGATGAAGTAATCGCTGAAACTGAGACCTATTTTGACAAGAAAGAGAAATCATACTATAAAAGTGGTATCAAAAAGTTGAAAAATCACTATACTCGTTGTATCGCTCTCGAAGGCAACTATGTTGAATAATATAGTCGAATTTTACCAATATTTTGTTTTTTTCTTACTTCTGCTGCGGACTTATTAAATGACCTGTTACTAGGCATAGAGAAAACTCCTAATGATGGTAAATATTCTTCATTTCGTTGTTCCATCCAATTAAAACAAATGCATGGTTGTACATTTTCCAAGTTTTATCAAGCAGCTTTGTATGACTTAATTTTAAAAGAATTTTTAGCTTTTTAAACGGCAATTTTTTCCTTTAATTTTCACACGAATGTATTTTGTGCTTTTAGTAAAATAGATAATTATTAAGTTTCAATACTGATAAATGTGAACTGACCAATGTCTATATCTGCATAGAACATTTTCACATTTTTAGAAAGTAATAAAATTTTTGAAGTGTTGGCTTCTTTAGCGAAGTTTTTTATATTATAGGGAGTAACATAAAAAGTTTACAAGCATCAGTTAGAATTTTTTTTTTATCACAAGCCGCTCTCAACTGCCAGCATATTTTCCCAACTAGACTAGAAATTCATATGCATGAAAGTTGTTTGTGTTTTTATTGTAAAGATTTTTATACCCCAACGCGTACTGCGTAAGGTTTATATTAACTTTGTCATTCCATTTGGAACGCCAATAAGGAGGCGTGGCAGGTATCAAAAAGTATATATATACAGTGGCGAGCAAAAGTGGGACAATGTTTGGCAGTGTCATACTTACATAGTTATAACATTATTAATATAAAACCAATTTAAGAAAAGTATTTGAATTTTAGATCTTTGTTTATTTTTCTTTAATACAAAACAGACGAATTAGTTTAAAAAAAAATATAAAATTCTTATTTTATTGCTAAACTCAAAAAAGTGCATGTATCCATTTTTGCACGTGTATGGAAAACTATTATTATAACCTAATTTTTAGTATTTGGTCCATAGACCTTTATTTTTAATCACACTTGCGATGCGATTTGGCATACTTTCTACCAAGTTTTGTATGGTTTTAGCAGGAATACTTCTCCACTGTTCATTTACTCTTACCCATAGCTCGTCTAGGTTCTTGGGAGCCCGCTCGAATGTTGCAAGTCCTCTTTTGACGAAAGCCCATAAGTTTTCTATTGGGTTCAGGTCTGGGCTTTGCGCCGGCCACTGCAAGACCTGAAAATGTTGTTTTTGTAGCCATTCTTTCACAATTTTGGAGGTGTGCTTTGGATCACCATCCTGTTGAAAGTATATTTCCGCTTCAGGGTAAGCACACATCTCAATGAAATCTGGCAAATTTTCTTCCAAAATTTTAAGATAATCGACTGCTTTCATTGTGCCATCTATCTTCACTAACGGCCCAATGTGCCACCAAGTAAAGCAGCTCCAAGCCATAACGTTGCCACCACCATGTTTGACGGTTTGTTTGACTTGGTGCTTTTGAAGAGATTCTTTGGGCCGGTGCCAATAATATGATTTACCATCCGACTGGAATCGATTAAATTTTGTTTCGTCGGACCAAATAATTCGTTTCCAGTCTTCCATATTCCAATGCTTATGCTCCTTGCAGAATTTTAGTCTCGCTTTGACATTTCTTTCTGATAATGCAGGTTTTTTTTGTTTGATAGCTGATACTAGGCCAATCCTACGAAGTGCTCTGCGTGCGGTCCACTCGCTTACGCATTTGTTTATCATAGCTGCAGCTGATTTAGGAGTTGTCAAGTGATTGCATCTTACTACACGCTCCATACAGCGGGCATCTCTGTCCGTTAGCTTTCTAGGTCGGCCTCCCTTGATGATCTTATGATTAGTATTACGCCGTTTTTGGACACGAAGAACTGTTCTATGACTTATTTTCAAAGCTTTTGCTATGGTTCTTGATGACTGACCATTTTGAGTCATAACAACTACATTATCTTCGGTTTCAACAGATATTTTTTTCATACTTATTAAGTTATTCTTTTTTAATTAAATAGGAAGTATTAACTTGCAACTGACCTCAGCACTTTGATCACTTTGAACTGAAAACTAACATTAAAGAAGCTAGCCACGCAAATGCTTAGTGAAACAAAATAAATAACGGAAAATTTACAGCTATAAAACAAGAAACAGTGTAGGCGTGCAAAATTGGATACATGTACTTTTTTAAGTTTAACAACAAATTAAGCATTGTATGTTTTTTTTTAATTAAGTCGGTTTTTTTGTATAAAAGTAAAATAAACAGAGATCTAAAAACTAAATGATTTTTTGAAATCGGTTTTATTTTAATAATTTTGTAACTATATTAGTATGAAACTGAGAAACATTGTCACAATTTTGCTCGCCACTGTATTTCTGATCAGCATTACCTCCTGAGTCGATTTCCGTGTGTCCGTCTGTCTGTCCGTCTGTCGACACGATTACAGCCGTAATTTAAAAGCTATCGCAATGAAATTCAGAACATTAACTTTTTTTTAAAAAAGGAACATTAAGTTCGAGAATGAGCCAAATCGGATGAAAACCACGCCTACCCCCCATACAAAGTGAATTTATTTTAACAGTAAAATCTCTTAAAAATCCACAAAAATTAATGAAATGCCTTGAAATATTGCATGTAAGGTTTGATCTTCAATACAAATTATAGCAATGAAATTTGGCAAAATCGTAAGAAAACCACGCCTACCTCCCATAAAAAAAGACTTTATTTTAACCGTAACAATCTTTGGTCTTCCTGTAAAGCCTGACAATGAAATTTGAAAAAATTGGATAAAACCACGCCTACCTCCCATACAAAGAGCTTTATGTTAACCGTAAAATCCTCCAAATTGCAGAAATGTCTTGGAATTTTGCACATAGGCTTTTATATATAATATAGACTATCACTATGATATTTGGCAAGTTCGCATGAAAACCACGCATACCTCCTATACAAAGTGGCTTTATTGAAAACGTAAAATCGCTTAAAAATCAGCAAAAATTACAGAAATGTCTTGAAATTTTGCATACAAACTTTGATATTTAACATAAGCCGCTCTTTGATATTTGGCAAAATCGGATGAAAACCACGCCTACCTTCAATACAAAGTGACGTCATCAAAATTGAAAAGCTTTCGTAAATATATAAAACTGAATGACATCGCGTCTTTATGTACCCAAGTTTCGCCCACGTCGTTTATCCAACCCATACATATATTCTTCGGTATAATGTGGAGTCTTTATACTAGAAAAGTGGGTGTGGCATTTTACTTTGTTTACAAATTGCTCTATGTGGCAGCTAAGGGTAAAATT
Organism: Coremacera marginata; assembly: GCA_914767935.1. NCBI lineage: Eukaryota > Metazoa > Arthropoda > Insecta > Diptera > Sciomyzidae > Coremacera > Coremacera marginata. The sequence goes on from OU612043.1 coordinate 151,875,522, forward strand.
AAAGTAAGCGTATGACACAAATATTTCTGCAGATTATCCATAAAAATGTTATAAACGTCGAAAGACTTCGGATATACTTCACTACGGCCGCTGGGGAGTATTTTATTTTCGGTACCCTGCCGAAGCTCCATTCCTTACTAGTCTTAATCATAATTCTTTCCCATCAAAGGTAGATGAAATATTTCTGATTCACTTTTTTGTATTGAGAAGATCAGTTAAATTTCATCAGCTCCGCTCATGTAAGTTGTAAAACAGCGTGTCGGACGTTTCATTTGGCGGCTTTTTTTAAAAAATTTACATACAATCCAGAGATATTATATTGGTATAGTTAAAAACAAAAAAAAAATAAACAATTTTTATTCAACTCAAACTTATAACAAAATTTTAATTTTTTAAATGCGTTCGGACGTTTCACGAAACGGAAGTTATTTTGAGACTTATTTTATACTATTCCTAGATCTGCGAATTTATCAGGAGTATCAAAAGTCAGAAGACAATATTTTTTATAAATTTAACAAACTTTCAGAAAAGCCATACTTCTTCTTTATAAAGGGCATATTGAGGTCACAGCTAATTATTTTATTTGTTCGGACGTTTTGTGTCGGACAATTTTTACAATTTTTTCGTAACAATTTTTTCTATTGTGATTATATTGGGATTTAAGTAATAAAATAACTGAGTAATTAAGTAAATAAGTAATTGAGAAACAAATTTATTATGTTGTTCTTTCCATGCCTCAATCATTTAATTATTATCTTTAGCCAATACCTTCCATTTTTAATAAAACAAAGACATTTACGAAACACTTACTAAACATTTACTAAAAAGAAAAACTACATTTGTAAAACACTGCGGGTGATTTGATCATAATGGTAAATGAGTTAATGCATAAATTGCTCAAATAAATAAAATTTAAATGTTTCTCCAAGATAATATCCTTTTTATATCATTTTTCAACTGTGGTTGACCATTTTTGGGATTTGCTTTTATATGCATTAAAAAGCAAGAAAGAAATCATAAAGTTAGCGGCGCTGCAACAGCAATAATGATAGAAATTAAAATAAAAAAATAAATATAATTTTCAAGATTTCTCCAAAACTATTTTTTTTTAGTTTGAACGCAGTTATGAAAGGACTAAATGTGATGACAAAAAAGTGCATTTTAGATTTGTAATAACTTCCTCAAGGTTATCCCGAAATCATTAGAACTATCAAATACTAATCCCAAAAGTTGGAATTTTGGGGCACAGTGCTATCAAAGTAGATAAAAGTTTATTAATTTGGATTATATAGGATTTACCACGCTTTCTTATTATAATTTATTTACCGCATCCCCAATAATAATCATCGGTCCAAAATTAGGTCCTATAATTGAGTACAAAATTTAGCAAGGATCATAAAAAGTTTGACTTTTATCCAACCCAGCAAACAAGCGGCCCCAGTGTGCATTGCCGAAGCTGACGACCCACTGCATAAACTAAAAATTACAGCAACAACGTGGGCTCAACGTTCAACAGCACAATGCTTTCTGCAATTGTAGTAGTTGTTGTTTCGTATTGTTGTTGCTGTTGTTGGATACATGTTTTTGCCATTGGGAAGCGATCATCAAATGCAATCGTTAGAAATGAAAATGCATGGATTCACAAAAATGTGTGTTACTGGATCTTGGCCCAATGTTGCCATTGATATCGTTGTTGTTACTATTGTTGTTGTTGTGGCTGAGTTGCGCTTTAAGTCATTTTTCTGCAAGTGTTGCTGTTGCTGTTGCTGTTGCTGTTGCTGCTACTCTAATGCCAACGGTATGAATGAAGCGCATCGCTTAAAGTTGCGTTGGTGGATTAGGTGAATTTTATGAGCAGCCTTGTATTGTTGTTAACTCTTATTTTTCTTATTGTGGCTGTTGTTGTACCTTGAGTTCCAATTGGATTTTCTAGTTCAAGCGCCAAGACACTGTCGCTACATCAACAACAACAACAACATCAGTAACAATACTAATCGTGCTTATATCGTAAATTGTATTGGTTAAATCTATGTTGTCGTTGTTTTTTTTTTCTTTTTTTTTTGAGCGGATTTTCCACGTTTTATTCACGATCCAAACATACTGAAATGTGTATATATAGGTGCTTTTATGTGTATTATTGTATGAGAGTGAATGGAAAACGTGTTGAGCTTTTCATTACATCATTGGTTTTCCTTTCATTACAATGATTTAATATTTACTTCCCTCACTTATAGCTCAATATTGTGTGTCTGTGTGTGCGTTAATGTTAATATCATTGTTGTTTTATTTTTTATTGACAACACGATCAATGATGTCTATGTAAAGACAATTTGAAATTAAGACATCATATTGTCGTTTCAACCGTTATTATTATTTACTTTAAAACTGAACCATTTTCAATAACTTGATTCAATGGGCTACTCCCATAGCTTGTACATTTATTTTGTGTTTTATAATTCGCATCATGCAATGCAAAATTTCTATGATTCACTGCTCAGAATATCAACAATAAAACTCTGACATGTTTGAGAGGGATTAATTTGTTTTGAAATTTTTTCCATTTAAGTAATAATTGTTTTCAACGAAATTAAAGTACTTGAAACTGAACTTAACTATCTCGAATTCTAGCTAAACATAAATGAAACTCTTAAAGCACAAGTTTGAAGAAGTTAAAATAGAAGAAGTTAAAAAAAACCATCTATTTAAAAAAAATACCAAGATTATAAAAGGTGCGAAGTGTTAATTATGCTAATTGCAACTAGGTCGGCGCTGCTGCACTGCATAAGCTAAGCTAATATCACATTTTGGTACGTTAAAGCACAAAAAACTAAATAATAATGTAGAGCGATATGTGTGTAACGAATTTAATTCACGTAATTAAAATAAAAGTGTATGGCTTACGCGTTTATAGCATAAAAACGTTAATGAATTGAAAACTTTCCTTTTTTACAAAATTACATTTGTTTTTAAATGTCCAACGCACATTTGTTTAATTTCACTGCATATTCATTTAGCTGTCATCTTGTCATTAATTTTTTCAGAGAAAAGCTGGTTCGATGCAAAGCCTACTTATTCTTTTTTTCCAATATCGACAACAACTTGTCGAAAGTTAACCTCTGTGCTTCATAAGGAAGTTGTAGTGGATATTGATAAGGATACCATCACGGAAGGAATATGGAGAGAGGAAAATTGAATTGTTATACTTTGGTCCAGCATAATTTGAAAAGTTAACCTTAATGCCAAAAGGAAATCCATCGTGAACAGATTCTGCAGCAAAATAACTTGCGTAAGCTTGCAAATATATAATTTTGCATTTAAACATCTTGCATCAACGGGTGAGGTTGACAACACTACTGGGTTATTATGTATATCATTATTGATTGTCACTGAATTGCCAACATTTCTAAGATCCTCAATGTTGTATCCATATATTGCTACTATATATAAAATGAATATATGTATAAAATATTGCTACACTAAAAAAATTCATCATATTTTAGAATTGAACATGTTTTCATGTTTAAGTTGTATTTTTCACATCAAATTTGAAATTTTTTAAATATTAGCTTATGATTGAATACAATATGTTATTACTTTGACGACATTTTTTAAAGCTATTTTTTTTAAACAATTTTTATCAAAATAATAACATATTGTACTCAATACATATGTCAATATTTAAAAAATTCTAAAATTTAGATATGAAAACCACAACTTGAAAATGAAAACATTGTGCTTAATTTTAAAACATGTCGATTTTTTTCTGTGTACATTAGACTGGTCCTTATTTTTTTTCGACAAAGAGCACACCGGGGTATTGTTCCTTAACATAAGAGAGGTAAACTGTAAAATTTTCAGGAAAAAATATTGATATTTAAGCGAGCCGCAAGCGACCAATATATTGAAAATCTGAAAACCATTGTTTTTGCGTTGTTCAAAAACACTTTATTTTAACATAGCGACATTATGCAAACCATTGAGAAATGTAATATAATGTGTTAACAAAAAATCATGCCCATAAAAAACATATTGGGTCTTTCCAAAACAAAATTACCGTAGACCCACTATATCCAAACAAAAGGCCCCTTAATACGAAATTAATTTTTTTTTTCACTTATATGATGTCAACTGTTGAGATATGGTCGAACAATACTTCAATACATACAATATAAAGTAACAATCGATCTATCTAACAATCGGGTCTCTTGCTTAGATATGATGGATCTACGGTAATTTTGTTGTGGGAAGACCCAATATGGTTTTTATGGGTATGCTTTTTTGCCAACATATTATATTACATTTCTCAATGGGTTGCAGAATATAGCTATGCTTTAATAAATTCTTTTTGAAAAACGTAAAAACAATGGGGGAAAAAGAGGGGTGGGGGATGACAATATGGAAGAAAATTTTTTATTAATTCATAATAAACATCCTTCACTCAGATAAAAATCACGTACCACTTTAGTTTCGACCCTTCAAGTTGATTTCTCTAAGGAGAATTGGTTGACCTTGAATCACGGTTTCCTCAAAATCCTCACGTGATGGAGAAATTTGGGTGCTAGATTCGTGATTAGGAGCTCGGGAATTAGGAACTCGCATTTTGGCTGTCGCATTGTGTTATCAGAGTTCTGATTTTTGATTTGTTTAAAAAAAAAATTTTTTTCTTGTATTAAAAAAATCTCAAAAATTCAAACTTTAAAAAATCAGTGAAATGTCATGGAAATAATTTCTAAGACTATACCTAATAAAAATACAAAAATGGTGTGATTATGTTTAATAATTTGGTCGTTACGAAATTTTTTGTTAGAAGCATGCCTTTTTGGAAATTTCGAGTTAGAGCATTTTTATAAAAAACCAGTAAAAATACCCCCCCCCCCCCCCCGCCGGCCGTACTGAAGTATATACGAAGTCTTTAGACGTCTTTAAAATTTGTATGTATAATCTGCAAAAGTATTTGTGTCATACGCTTAATTACATTTCTGTAATTTTTGCATTTCTGTAATTTTTGATTTTAAAGAGATGTTACCGTTAAAATAAAGTCACTTTGTATGGGAGGTAGGCGTGCTTTTCATCCAATTTTTCCAAATTTCATTGCTACGATTTATATTGTCAAACCTTACATCAGGCCCGTAGCCAGGATTTACCTTAGGGGGGGGTTTTGATAAAACATCTATAAGTAGATACCAGTAATAACTGAAAGAATCGATTTGAAAATTTTTAAGCAAATCCGTTTTCTTTTAAGACTATTTGTGAATATGCCTGTTTTTAAATGACCTTAAGAAAGATGAGAAAAGTTTATTTATTTTTTTTACATATCAATTTTGAGTACAAAGTTTTTTGATTTTTGCCTATGGTTTGTTGAAAAATGGTCTAAATTGAGAATTTTTAATTTCTTTTAAAAAGTATTATTCCGAAAATTAGCACAAACAGTAAAAACGTCTGTGCTGTGACAAAATTTTACTCATTCAACAATATTAATATGAACGGTAAAAATAGGTTAGATTTTTTGCAGTTTATCAAAACCAAAATTAAAATCAGCTATGAAAAATGCAAACATTTTTTAATAAGTTCAGCTGGTGAAGCTGTATTCACAACTTTTATGGACATTTCATATAAAAGGGAGAAAAAAAATTTTAGTCTTTAGATTTGGTTTCTTTTTGGCTATCTTACGCTTTTATTGATCCCCATCTTGTGTACAACTTTTTGAACCTGTGTGAACCCTAGTTCGACTTATCGTTAAGGGCCAATTCAAATAAATTCAAAAGAAAATATTTGAAGATCTTTAAAAATTTAACAGTTTCATTTTCTCATGAGTCAATTCCAATAACAATTACTATATATATATATATATTTTTTTTTTTAATAAAATTTTTAATTAGAGGAATCGACTCCGATAAAGTCATATTTAAATTTCAGACTATTTTTCAAAAACCGTAATTCGAAAACTGTTTTTTTGCACAGCACCAGTATCTTATACCCAATTTATTATATAAGATATCACATGAAAATAAGTTCATGTTAATATTAAAATAATTACTCAGCTAGATAAATTTTTATAAAAAGAATGGAACAGTAATTTTTTTTTTTTGGATATTTAAGAATATAATCGGTCGTGGATTTATATTTAAATTATTTGCAAATTAAAAACCCTAAAACCAGAATTTTTTGAACTTCAAAAATTGTTTTTAAATTTTTTAATATAATAAAAATAATTTTAAAAATGATGAAGCTTAAAAAACTGTTATCGTTAGTTTTTTTATGAAAATTTGGTAACATGATTAAAAAATCATCAAATCACTATAGAATTGGACTGTATAAAATGTTTGACAAAAATTTTTTCTATTGAGAATTTTTAAGTTAATTTTCCGAAACCTGTTATTTGGAAAAGGCATCGCACAGTGCTAAATTTTTGTGCCAAGTTAGAAATTTTAGATGTCAAATTTTTTAATCATTCGCTTTACGTGAAATACCCCATAATGTGTTAAATTTCGTGGTTCATATATTTTTTATACTCTTAAAAATGAAAAAAAACCCACTCAAATGAATGCTTTCCAAAATTGTTGGGTCTAATAAGCTTACCCAGCAAACCATAGTTGACGACATTGTCGAAATTCCGACGAATTCATAACTATTTCGAGCTGTCTTAAAGAAATCGTTACAATTTTGTTACGCAAATATCGGACCAGTTTCACTTTTTATACGAATTTATAAAGAGCTTCGTTATGCGACTGTTTGTAAAACATATTGAGATGCAAACAGACTAAACTTTCCTTTCTTTCGAACTGGCTGAACGAAATCGTAACTTTTTCGTAACATTTTCGTTAAGACTTGTTACGAAATTGTTACGACATTTCGTTACGAACTCGTGTCAACCACTTCATAAGATATTCTTTACGATTTCGTAACGAAATCAGATTCTGAAATCGGAAAGATTGCAAAATGTTTGTTACGATTTCGTTAAGAATATTTCGAAATCATTCCGATTTCGTTTGCGAAATCGTAACGAAAATCGTATGAAGGGGTTGACACGACTTCGTAACGAAGTATAGTAACAACCCGTGTCCGGGTTTCAACCGACCTCATCAGCTCTCGCCAGGCGCCTCTGCTTTGCGCGCGCCTTCTCCAATTGGATACACCAAGTGCGGTTAGGGCTTCCTTAGCCTGGTCCATCCATCGGAGGCATGGTCTCCCTCGTCGTCGTTGACCAGCGACCCTCGCTTCGAGCACCTTTTTCGCTGGAGCTTCGTCGTCCATACGATGGACATGACCCAGCCAGCGTAGTCGCTGCACAGTTATACGCCGAACTACGTCAATGTCTCCGTAGAGCTCATACAGCTCGTGGTTCATTCGGATGCGATAGTCATCGCCGACTCGAACAGGACCGAAGATTTTGCGAAGAACTTTTCTCTCGAACACCCCCAGAGCGGCTGCGTCAGTTTGCGAAACTACCCATGCCTCAGCGCCATAAAGCAGCACAGGTAGAACGAGCGTCTTGTAGAGTGTTAGTTTTGTCGATCGAGAGAGGGCTCTGGAACTTAGTTGCTTACTGAGCCCGTAGTAGCACCTATTAGCAATTATTGTTCTTCGCTTTATCTCCAGGCTGATTTCGTTGTTAGTATTAATGGCGGTGCCAAGGTATACAAACTCCTTGACTACTTCAAAGTTATAGCTGCCGGATGAAACGTGGGAGTCTAAACGCCGAGCTCCCTTGTTTGTAGACAGCATATACTTTGTTTTACCCTCATTTATCGTCAAACCCACTTTGGCTGATTCCTTTTCGATAGCGGCGAAAGCAGCGGTAACATCTCTCTTGGTTCTGCCGACAATATCAATATCATCAGCGTACGCAAGGAGCTGGACGCCTTTGTAGAAAATGGTGCCATTACGATGCACACCGGCCTTTCGTACGATCCCCTCCATGATGATGTTAAAGAGATCGCAAGACAGTGGATCGCCTTGCCTAAAACCTCTTTCGGTATTGAAGGTTTCGGAGAGGTCATTTCCTACCTTGACGGAGCTGCGTGTGTTGCTCAACGTCATTCTGCAAAGTCTAATCAACTTTGCAGGTATACTGAACTCAGACATTGTTGCGTATAGGCAATCCCTTCTCGGGCTATCGAACGCAGCTTTAAAATCGACAAAGAGATGGTGTGTGTCAATTTGATTTTCGTGGGTTTTCTCCAGGATTTGTCGTAGCGTGAAAATCTGGTCTATGGTGGACTTACCAGGTCGAAAGCCACACTGATAAGGTCCAATCAGTGCTTTGCTCTGTTAGCATTTTAATATATCGTACAAGCAGTCGCATAACGAAATTTTATATAAATTGGTATAAAAAGTGAAATTGTTCCAATATTTGCGTAATGAAATTGTAATGATTTCTTTAATAAAGCTCGAAATAGTGACAAATTAGTCGGAATTTCGACATAGTCGTCAACTATGGCTTGCTGGGTGGATATGGCATAAAAAATGTCAAGCTAATTTTCTTCAATTTACAAATTTATATTCATTCTAGGTATAACTTTCATATATATATTCTACTGGATATAAGGGACTTTTTGGGCTCTGAAACTGATTTTTAATATACCAACTCCTTGGAGATGAATTCCAATATAATGATTATGACTCTTATAAGGAAAATTAATCTTTCACTTGGCCAAAAAAATTTTTCAAAAAATTAAGTGAAGTTTTCAAAAAAATTAACATCATTATCACAGTTTATCTAAAAAAAAATCACATTTTGAATTTAATTGTATCATTTGTGTTAATTCTTTATAATTTCTGGACCTTAAGGGGGGAATGGGGGGTTGAACACCTAAAATTCCCCCTTGTCTACGGGCCTGCCTTACATGCACAATTTCAAGGCATTTCATTAGTGTTTGTGGATTTTGAAGAGATTTTACGGTTAAAATAAAGACACTTTGTATGGGAGGTAGGCGTAGCTTTGGTCAAATTTTGCAAAATATCATAGAGATGGTTTATATTACGGTTTGACTGACATTAATTAAATGTCAAATGTTGAACTATTTGCTGTATGTGCTTAAGCTGCTGGTTACTGTGGTTAATCATTGCAATTAAAATAAAATAAAAAAGTGCATTATTTGCTGTTTACTTCACCCATAAAAGACAAAAAACAAAAAAAAAAAATAATTCCCCATATATAAAAAACAATAACAAACAATTAAAAAACTCTATTTGCGATTTATTTAATAATAATTCAGCTTTTTAAACTACTAAAGCTGCTGCTTACTGTGTTTGACCCAGAAAAAAACTGACCCATTTACCAAAAAATACAACAATGGAATTCACTTGCGCCTATAACAACTGCACTATTGAGGAAAAAAACGTGCCAAAAATAATAGCACGGAAGTCATGACCTCACAGATCCCTCACCATAATTCATCTTCTGTCTTTCATGAAATTTTGGAACCATTCACCATCAGTTAATTCCTTGCCACCAAATAAGCCAGCTTATCTAAACACTTCCACTGCATCCGACTTGGAATTTTTAGCACCTATAGCTGCGCCGCGTAGACTTATTGAGCGATTTGGAACCTCGTGGACTATCACAGAATGGGAAAACAGGATCCAAAAGCTTAAGTCTGCTAATAAATTTGAATCTACCACAGTATTCATCAAAGGTTTTCCCTCGAAGACATCTGTATCCTCGGTGCGAGAATACTTCTTAAAAAAATGTCGCGTCTCCATCTCCGATTGCGAGAAAACATCTCGAAGCCGTGCAAAATTTAGCAGCTTTAAAGTTATCATACCCACCAAATACGCTTGGCTGGTCCTGAGTGCCTCCGATGGAATCCAAACTCTTGGAACTATTACAATATCAAAGTGGACAGATAAGGCCGGGAGTACTCCGAAAGTATATAAAACTAGCAACTATAAGTCAAACTCATACACGAGCTCTAACATTAAAATAAGCAATAAGCCACCTTGGTCCTCTTCTTTTTAACATATTTATATCAGATTTGTCAGAAGTCCTGAACAATATCCCACACCTTATGTATGCAGATGATTTAAAAATGTACTAAGCAATCAAATCAAATATAGATGCAAATTTTTTACAGTCAAAACTGTTGTCTCTTGAGCAATGGTGTATCCAAAATAAACTGCATCTTAATATCAATAAATGCAATGTTATTAGTTTTTCTCGTAAGAACAACATGGCACTACATACCTACCACCTCAATAGTACCGAGCTTAAAAGAGTCAATCATGTAGTGGATCTTGGAGTAGACTTGGATTGCAAGATGCGCTTTAATTTGCACTATGACAAAATTTTGTCCAGAGCCAGCAAACAGCGTGGTTATATAAAAAGGCGAGCAAATGAATTCAAGAATATTTGGGTCACTACATTATACTGTGTGTGTCACTACTGGATGTGTCACTGCACATCCTTATACTGTGCGTTAGTGCGGCCAATACTTGAATATGCCTGCATAATTTGGAGTCCGTCCTTCGATTCCCATAGCGAAAGAATCGAGTCTATTCAAAAGCAATTCTTACTATACACGTTGAGGGACATGTACAACCCCCGTGATTATAATAGCCTTCCTTCATATGAATACAGACTCAGCCTTTTAAACTTGATGCCATTATCATCAAGAAGAACATTATTGGGCTCATGTTTCACATTCGATGTTGCTAATGGTGCTATTGTCAGCGAATATATTTTAAGTATGGTATGCCTCAACGATCCAATAAGACATACTAGGCATACTCGGCTATTAACTGCACCAAACTACATACGCAAATATTGAACCCATCAGTCGATGCTGTAGAGAATTCAATAACGTTTCCGTATACTTCTAACCTTCCATGTCCAAATCCTCTTTCAAGCAAACCCTGTCTAAGTTCCTCGTTAACCAAAATTAGCCTGTATATAGTTACTCGTATGTATACCACATTTAAGCATGCCCTCTCTAAACTTGTTGGAAATAAATACTATCCAAGTCTCTCTCTCTTCCTAGTTAGCCCAGCCTTTTATCTTCTCTCTTTTCTTCTCCTCCTTCTAGTAAGTAAGTACCTTTTACTCTTATTTTTAATTTCCTTTCTGCCCCTCCTTTTTGACGTGTTCGTGAAATCATGTCATTTAGGTTGTTTTCATCCGATTTTCCCCATTTTTGAACTTGATCTTCCCTTTTTAAAAATAAACTTATATTTTGAATTTCATCGCTATAGCTTTAAAAAAAATATATATATTTTTCGATACCTGCCACGCCTCCTTCTTGGCGTTGCAATTACGACCAATTCAATTCGTACATTTTCGAACACCAAAACAAGGAAAGGGGAGAAGAAATAAAATAAAAAAAAAAAATAAATTTAAATTAAGTTAGAATAAGTCAATTGCCTTGTTTGGCCAATAAATAAATAAATAAATAAATTAATAAATATTATCTATCAAAGCTAATGTGCAAAATTTCAAGACATTTCTTTAATTTTTGTGGATTTTTAAAAGATTTTACGTTTAAAATAAAGCCACTTCGTATGGGAAGTGGGCGTGGTTTTCATCCGATTTTGCCATATATCATAGAGATGTTTTATATTAAATATCAATGTTTATGTGCAAAATTTTAAGACATTTCTTTAATTTTTGTGGATTTTGAAGAGATTTTACTGTTAAAATGAAGTCACTTTGTATGTTTTCATCCGATTTTTGCAAATTTCATAGCCAGATTTAAGATTGAAGAGCAAAGCCTACGTGCCAAATTTCAAAGCATTTCTTTAATTTTTGTGGATTTTAAAAACAAACAAAAAAACAAAATCACTTTGTACAGGAGGTAGGTGACCACACCTTTTCCCCATTTTTGAACTTGATCTTCTCTTTTTAAAAGTACATTTATATTTTGAATTTCATCGCTATAGCTTTGCCACGCCTCTTCTTGGCGTTGCAAACGGAATGACAAAGTTAATATACCCCTTACGCAATACGCGTTGGGGGTTAAAAATTTCCAAAAACCCAAAAATACAAATTTTGATAAAACAAAAGAAGAAATTAACTAAAAATTAATTTGAGCTATTTTTTGCAACAAAAAAATAAAACAAAAATTATAGATGTTTCAACTTGAATTTTTTTCAAATATCCTTAAAGTGCCCTTCTCTGGCACATTGAACACAGAAAAACATCATAAAAAATAAAAAAAAACGAAGATTTCTTATTTGAAATGATTTCACTTATTCTTAAAAATATATCTGATTGTCTTTCAAAAAATTTGCCCTGGTAAAGAGTAAAATGTAATAAAAATACCTCAAAAATCCACTTTTTCAGCAACTTCATCAATACATGCAATAGGTATTTTTTTTTTTTTTTATTATTGATACATTTTCAAATGTGAGCAATAAGTAAAGAAACAATTACATAAAACGGAATGAAAAGGCATGTCAAAACTGTCTTTGAGGTTTTTATAACTCAACCCAGAAACTCAATTTCACAAAATATATTTTGGCAATCAGGTAATTCCAAAATTTTGCGAAAGAAAATTAGATATACCATAGTCTCCTTATAAGTCTACACACTTCTCCCAGCGATGCTTCCATCTCTAAAACCCATCCAAATAGTACTCGGCGTTTTTTTCTGCAAAATAATTAGTCACAAAGGTGATTGCCTTCTCATTTCACTAAAATCTCTGTCCTCCGAACACAATTTTTAGAAGAAGTCGCTTGGGGCTAGATCTGGTGAGTAATGCCGTGGTTATACTAGCCAAACATGATTGCCGAACATTTTTTGTTGTTATTGTTTCTCGTGTAAAGTGAGAAATGAAATTTTTCTCAAATTAATTCTCTCGCTCTTGGACCGAACATTTTTGATTGCTGATTGAACCAGCAAACATGCCGAACTTCCCGGTGTTGCTTGCAGTCATTTTCCATAATAACTTCAAAAAAGCAGCATAAAGTATTAAAAATTGAAATCAATTGCGTGCTCAAGCAGTCCTAAAAACAAACTGCAGACATTATGAAAAAATCAGACAACATGTGTTGAACATAAATTTTTAGTATTTATTGCCGCTTTTAACAATTTTGTGCCTTCACAAGCTTAATACCAAAAAAATAGGCTTAAGGCCGGCGATACATTTAGAGGAGAGTAAAGAAGAATGGTAATGAGGTGATGGTTTTTACTAGAAGAAACTTGTGTAGAGTTTCAAAATTTTCAAATTTGGTAAGATATACATTTATGTCTAAAAAAAATATTTTTTTCCTATTTTTTTCAAACACAAGGATGGCGCTGGCTACAACGATAGCTGCAAAAGACTTCTTTTCGCACTGCGGACATTCTGCTGGCTCCTAGGTTGACACGAAAAAAAAAGTTTAAATTTAAAACGTAATGAAAATATCTTCTATCTGAATGAGAAAGAATTTTAAAAAAATCTTTTTATAAAATTTATACGTACTTCGAATAAAAAAAAAAAATACATTTTTTTCTCATTTGTTGTTTTAAATAAAAGATTTTTGTTTGAATAAAAAGATTTTAAAAGGCTATTTTAAAAATCAGTTTCATCCAGATAGAAGATATTTTCATTACGTTTTAAAATTGAAAAAAAAAATTTTTATCGGGCTAACCTAGAAGTCAGCAATCGTTGTAGCCAGTGTCATTTTTGTTTTTGAAAAAAAATTTTTTTTTAAACATAAATGTACATATACTTTACCAAATTTGAAAATTTTAACAATCTAAACTAATTTCTTCTTATAAAAACCATCACCTCAATACCAATCTTTTTTACTCTCCTCTAAATGTATCACCGGCCTTAAATTAAAGGAGCAATTTACTTTTGGCTAGAATCGCCTTTTTTTAAAGTTTTTTTAATGTGTATTTTGAGCTAAAAAAGCTAATGGTGAAAAAATGTCGGCCCGCTATCAAGTAGCTTAAACGTTATAAGCGATTATGATTGGGAAAAAGGCGTAAGAACTTGTGATTTTTTTTTATGACTTTTTTTATGATCTTGTAATTTTATGGGTATCAAAAGAAACGTTATGCTATTACCTATTCAACGAGGTATTGACCATTAAAATTTATGCATTACTTTTGACGATATAAATTATGCTGTATTCAGAACATTTCAGGTATTACCAATTTTTTCTTGCTTTGATTATTTCGTAAAAGGGTGAACGGTAAAAAGAAGGGCCGCCGGTGAAAGATGTATATTTTCGTAAAAGGGTGGACCTCAAAAAAAGCGCCGCAGTCGAAAGATTTCATAACAAATCGCGCGATTTCATTTTTCCATTTCGCGCCATTAAGTTTTCCAGAGCGTTGAAAATGTTCATTCGAACACGTTTTTGGTCTAACGTAGGCAAGAGCGGCACCCAACGCGCGGACATCTTTCTCATGCCTTACTCTTGATTCAATATGTGACAGCCACGTTCTTTGGACGTATTCATAGCCTCTCCTATCTCTATCACTTTAATTCGACGGTCGTTTAGCATCATTTGGTGAACTTTAGAGATGTTATCGTCAGTGGATACAGGCTTTAGACGTCCCGAACGTTTATCGTCTCCCAAGCTGGTGCGGCTACATTTCACTGTGGTGAATGATAGCCAAGAGTCACTATACACAGAGTCGAACTCGAATTTTTGATTTGCGAATTCGTATTGCCTTCAAAAACACATATTTATTAGTGACAGCACGATACTCGATTTTTTCATTTTCACAAAAACACTACATAGACTTACTCAAACAATTGTCAAATAACAACTGCGCGTCCAAAGTAACTGAAATGCTGATTAGTACCTGTCATAAGAAGCACTACTACATTCCTTAGCTTTTATTGACAAGTGCTGCCATCTTCACGTTAAGGTCGAAAACTTTTCAGACAACCCGCGTATCTATGTGCATTCTTTATATTATACATTCTATCTTTATAACGAACTTATTTTCTGTAAAAAAAAACCAAAAAAAACATTATATCTTGATTCTGGGTAAACGTTTTACTTAACTTCAGAATAATTGCTTAACCCTTAAATAAATAGGACAACTTAAGGCGGGAAAAACTCTGAAAGACAAACGGTGAATAGAAAATTATTTCCTATGTTCCTTTACATGCCTTACAGATTGATTCTTTACCGTTACCGCTACCGGTAATAGTAATCTTCCTACCGAAATTCGTTACCGTTCTAAGTAATCGGTATTCTAAACACTAGGTACTGCTGTCAAACGCTGTCGCAAGAACGTCGTTTAAGAACAAACTGTTTTCCTTGTTACCACCTATGGAGATGGTAACACTATTCACTGGTAACGCTTGCTTGCAAAATACCAAGAGGGTGTAAATGTAACGAAAAGGTGAATTTATTCGGTAATTAGCAGAGATGAAAAATTAAAATTTCAAAATGTACCTAATTTCCCAAAAAACATGTACCTTCTTGGTCACGAGCTTACCTACAATTATTCACCATTGATTTTTTGTTTTTATACAAAAACTGGAATACCCGTCGTCGCTCGGGGGTGGTATAGCAGTGCTAATAATGTGTGGAAAGTAGATAATACAATGCACAATGCGGGTGATCCACCTATAACAAGTAAATATAAAAAGCAGGGCTCGGATTTTGTTGACATTTCAACTTTTTTCTGCTCTAGCATAGACATTTTCTGATGATGCAAAAACACCATTCATAATCCGGTCATTTTTTGTCATTTTTAGCCATTTATGTTTTTTTTAGGTCTAGTTCCATAGTTTTAAGTTATATTTTGATAGGTTTTTATGGATTTTAACATAATAAAATATTACGTTAGTACTTTCGAAAGCCTTATAGTCAAAGAAGTTGAAGAAGCTCAAACATTGTTTTCCAATTAAAAAAAGAAAATAACTAATTTTCAATCCATACCACGAGCCATTAGAAACTTGCCAATGCTGGTGAGAATGCTATTGAGAATGTATTTAGAAATTTTTATCAAGTATTTAATAAAAGCACCTGGTATGAAGGTGAAATATTAAGTGGAAAAATGGAGATATGCAACTAAAAAAACTTTCGGATGTAAACGATATTTCATCTTTTAAATTTGCGCTCTTGTCTGTGCTGAAGTGGAAAGAAGTTTTTTCGATATAGAAGACAATTTATACTAACAATCGATGGTAGTTTAATTATAATAATTAAAAAATGTACATTGTTATTTATTGCAACCTAATGCAGTTACAAGCATTTTCATTAAAAACAATTAAAAGTACATTCATTTACTCTAATTTTTTTTGTGGCGGCCGTGGCATAGTGGGTAGTGTGTGTTGCCCAAACGCCAGAGAACCCTGGTTCGAATCCCACCGGACACAGAAAGTTTTTTCAATTGAACAAATTTTTCTGTTCGGACGTCACCTCTCTGCAGACAATGGCAAACCACCTCAGAGAGTAAAAAACTGGCATGAAACAGTAAAAAACATATAAGTTAAAATTTTTGATTGCATTTTTATGGGTTTTTAGGACATTAGGAAATTTTTGAATATTTTTAAGGGCATCACAATTTAAGGGCATAGCCCTGATAATAAGTACTTTGCATCTGAGGAATAAATTTGATAAGCTTACTTATCCATCGCTGTAATATTATAAAGCTGCCAAAGGAAAATCGCGGAGAGGGAAAGAGTTCTTAAAGCTTATATTTTTCTTCTTTTTATATGTAATATTCAAAATAGTGTGGAATTGAAACCATAATACAATTGGCAGAAGAAATTTTTGGTCTTAAAGCAAGTAGATGTTAAATTAACTACTTGTTAAAGAACAAAAATTAATTCTTAGAATACTTAGTGGAAAATTCATTTAACCAAAGGCAGAATGTACCAAAAATGAAGTGACTGTACCAAATGTACCTTTCTGGTCAAAAACGTCGGAAAAAGGTACAATTGTACCTACTTTTTCATCCCTGATAATTAGATTAACGTTACCGCGACAGAATTGATATGTTAATATTTTTAGAATCCAAATCTTTGTTTTTAAAAATATTACGTTATAACAGTATAAATTATTATTATAACTATAATTTATAATTAATAATATATATATTAATATAACAGAAAATAATATGCATACAGCTTAAATTTTAATTCCTGCAATATTTAAAAATATTTACGAAATTAAATTCAAGTGAATTTTGAATATAACGAGCTTCATACGATATCCTTAAAATAGAGAAATTTACAAATATCCTTTTACTTTGTACTGAACCAAGCTGACGTGGCTTGTGTGCAGACGATAGACACAAAAAAACATTGGAATGCATTAAACAGCATCACATTCAAAACAACACAGGGACATATACCAACAAAATAGTGTATGTGTACCACACGTGTAGATATGCACACACAAATAAACAGGACATGTTGAAATGCGCCACACATGGTATACAGGATATGTTGACTCGAAAATCATTGCTACGTTTTATGCAACAGGTTAGTATGACGATTGCGGTGCTTCAAAAAGGAAGTGAAAAGCACAAAAAAGCGGAAGTGTGGTAGAAGAGTGTGCGGGAGAGCGAGCGAAGGAGACCGAAAGAGACAAATGGGCAAGAGGCAAGACAATAAGAATTAAAGGAAAAAGTTCATGTTTGATTGGAAGTGTTGGGATAGGGCCGATGGAATGTTTCGGCGCATATGCTACAATAACCAGCATGATATTAAGATAGTCACTATGCAACAGAGTTGCCAAATAACTTCAAATAAAGGGTGGATTACCATTTTAATAATACCAATTTAAATTGGATAGTTTGATATTAAGTAATGTGTACTGACCAAATTTTTTATTATATCAAACAAAAAGTTGAACAATTTTAAACTATTTGATTCTATCTCCAAATTATGAAGAAGAATACAGGAAGAAATATATCACAATTTTAGAATAAAATAGTGAATAGAATATGGTGCAATTTAAAGCTACAAATTTATTCATTCTTCCAGAAGAATAATTCAAATTTTTATAATGTCTTAAAGGAACCCATACCTCTATCACTTTTAGAAAATATTTTAAAAAGTGATTTCGAAAAATTATTTATATTAACAATTTTCTTAATATAGAAACTTATACTTTTCCGGCCCTTTTCTTATGTGGTAAAAATAGATATCAATTCATAAATAGACTCTTTTCGTTACAAAAGTAGCAAAAGTTGTTACATTGCCTTCCCACTTTAGTTATTGACCTTCACAAAAAGTTATTTTACTCATACACTAGGGAAATATTACCAATTTCTGTAAGCTCGTGAATCTTTAATAGAAAGCCTATATTTCGTTAAACAAAATTGTACCCAATTTGTACCAAAATTGTATTTTTTTTTTTTTTTTTTTTTTTAAATAATTTTCAGACTTTTATATAGCAGTCGCTTAAAATGACATTGAAAAAAAAACATCCAAAGCCGTTCGATGGATATGGCCTTTCTCATGTATCTGAAATAAAAAATCAAATGTCATTTTAAAATACAGACCATTAATTCGGCATCCCCCCCCTACTCACGACCCACGGGGGGTTTTCTTAAAATTATGGCGGAAGTTAGAGTAAAATGCTAAAAAAAGAGATAGATTTTCTCACACTTTTTTGTTATCAATTTAAAAATAGTAGGTACTTGAATTTAAGGGGATTCTTAAAGGACAAAATTACAAACAAAATGCACTAAGATTCATTGAAATTGAACCAATAGATTTCGAGTTATCTTACTTACTTACTTAGGTGGCCGTGACAACCCGTGCCCGGATTTCGACCGACCTCATCAGCTCTCGCCAGGCGCCTCTGCTTTGCGCGCGCCTTCTCCAATCGGATACACCAAGTGCGGTTAGGGCTTCCTCAGCCTGGTCCATCCATCGGAGGCATGGTCTCCCTCGTCGTTGTTGACCAGCGACCCTCGCTTCGAGCACCTTTTTCGCTGGAGCTTCGTCGTCCATACGATGGACATGACCCAGCCAGCGTAGTCGCTGCACAGTTATACGCCGAACTACGTCAATGTCTCCGTAGAGCTCATACAGCTCGTGGTTCATTCGGATGCGATAGTCATCGCCGACTCGAACAGGACCGAAGATTTTGCGAAGAACTTTTCTCTCGAACACCCCCAGAGCGGCTGCGTCAGTTTGCGAAACTACCCATGCCTCAGCGCCATAAAGCAGCACAGGTAGAACGAGCGTCTTGTAGAGTGTTAGTTTTGTCGATCGAGAGAGGGCTCTGGAACTTAGTTGCTTACTGAGCCCGTAGTAGCACCTATTAGCAATTATTGTTCTTCGCTTTATCTCCAGGCTGATTTCGTTGTTAGTATTAATGGCGGTGCCAAGGTATACAAACTCCTTGACTACTTCAAAGTTATAGCTGCCGGATGAAACGTGGGAGTCTAAACGCCGAGCTCCCTTGTTTGTAGACAGCATATACTTTGTTTTACCCTCATTTATCGTCAAACCCACTTTGGCTGATTCCTTTTCGATAGCGGCGAAAGCAGCGGTAACATCTCTCTTGGTTCTGCCAACAATATCAATATCATCAGCGTAAGCAAGGAGCTGTACACCTTTATAGAAAATGGTGCCATTACGATGCACACCGGCCTTTCGTACGATCCCCTCCATGATGATGTTGAAGAGATCGCAAGACAGTGGATCGCCTTGCCTGAAACCTCTTTCGGTATTGAAGGTTTCGGAGAGGTCATTTCCTACCTTGACGGAGCTGCGTGTGTTGCTCAACGTCATTCTGCAAAGTCTAATCAACTTTGCAGGTATACCGAACTCAGACATTGTTGCGTATAGGCAATCCCTTCTCGGGCTATCGAACGCAGCTTTAAAGTCGACAAAGAGATGGTGTGTGTCAATTTGATTTTCGTGGGTTTTCTCCAGGATTTGTCGTAGCGTGAAAATCTGGTCTATGGTGGACTTACCAGGTCGAAAGCCACACTGATAAGGTCCAATCAGTGTTTTTGTAATTGGCTTTAATCTTTCACACAGTACGCTTGAGAGAACCTTATATGCGATGGAAATAAGACTGATACCTCTATAACTTGCGCAGATTGTAGGGTCTCCTTTCTTAAGTATAGGGCACAGTACACTGAGGTTCCAATCGTCGGGCATGCTTTCTGCTAGCCATATTTTGCTGATGAGCTGATGCATGCGCCTTATCAATTCATCGCCGCCGGTTTTAAACAATTCAGCTGACAGGCCGTCAGCACCCGCTGCTTTATTGTTTTTGAGTCGTTGGATAGCAACTCGAACCTCTTCATGGCTAGGTGGTGATACTTCCACTCCGTCATCGTCGATTGGTGGCACTGCACTGTGCTCTCGATGGGCGGCATTGGTGGAATCGTCGCCATTAAGTAAATTGGAGAAGTGCTGTCTCCACAATCTAAGCACACACTGTGTATCCGCATTCAGATCTCCATTTTCGTCTCTACAAGTGGATGCTCCGGGCTTGAAACCTTGGGTTAGACGCTTAACCTGTTGATAGAATTTTCGTGCATCCTTCTTGCCCTGGTATACCTCTAGTTCCTCACGCTCACGCTTTTCCTGCTCTCTTTTCTTGCGTCTGAAAAGGCGCCTCTCTTCCTTCCTCTTTTCGCGGTAGTTTTCTCGCACGGCTCGCGTTGCAGCTGACTGCAGCGTTTTTCTATAAGCGGCGTTTTTTACTGCAGTCGCAATGCGACACTCCTGATCATACCATTGGTTCCGAGGTTGCGGGCGCCGGAAACCAATGACTTATTCAGCGGCAGCGCGCATGGAGTGGGATATATGCGCCCAAAGTCCGCCGGCGTCGTCGAGTCCAGAGGTTGGTTGGTTGAGCTTAACCGAGAGTTGAGCGGAGTAGGCTTCGGCAGTCCGTTGTAATTGCAGCTTAGCGACATCTAGCTTTCGTTGCATTCCTGTGCGTATGTTCTTGGCATTGCATAATCGCATGCGGATCTTGGCTGCAACAAGATAATGGTCGGAGTCAATGTTGACCCCCCGAAATGTACGCACATCTAGAACACTAGAGGCATGCCTTCCGTCGATTACAACATGATCAATTTGGTTTCGCGTTTTTTGATCCGGGGACAGCCAGGTGGCCTTGTGGATGTCGAGGTGCTTAAATCTGGTGCTACTAACTACCATGTTTCGTGCCGCGGCGAAGTCGATCAGTCTTAGACCGTTGTTTGTGGAGGTTTCGTGAAGACTGAACTGACCGACAGTGGGGCCAAAGATGCCTTCCCTTCCGACTTTCGCATTAAAATCGCCGAGGACTATTTTCACGTCATGGACCGGAAGGTGGTCATATACGTCCTCAAGACTAGCATAGAAAGCATCCTTGACGGCTTCGTCCTTTTCCTCCGTCGGGGCGTGCGCGCAAATAAGGCTTATGTAGAAAAATTTTGCCTTGATGCGGATCGTGGCCAATCTTTCGTTCACAGGTGTGAACCGGGAAACAAGGTGGCGTAGTTTCCGGCTAACGACGAATCCACATCCGAATTCGCGCTTCTCCGCATGGCAGCTGTAGTAGATATCGCAGTGTGCTTGTTTAGAGCAGCCTTGCCCTTTCCATCGCATTTCCTGGATGGCGGTGATGTCAGATTGTATTGTTTTGAGGGCTTCCGCCAGTTGGATAATGGCACCTTCCCTATAAAGGGTCCGGACATTCCAGGTGCATATCCGTAAATCATTGTCAGTTTTTCGTTTGCGGTGGTCGTCAACGTAATTGGGGTTCTTATCCGAGGCTGGTTTAGTTTTCATTGGGCAGTAGTAATGTGGCGGGACCCAAACCCTGCGCACATTCCATGTTTAAGGTCTATGGATCGACCCGCCGCTCAAATTAGCCGTCAAACTAACGGATGCCAGTTTGCCGTTGCCCAGGGAACACCACTTGGAGGTTTGAGTCGACTTGAGACGATTTCGACATGGATAATGCTGGCCTCGCCAGGTTGAGGCAGTCAGACACGTTGCCATGTGAAGGTTCGCCCCCTGTTCCCGAGTGACGCCTTTAGACTATTTTTTGTGGGGCTACGTCAAGTCTAAAGTCTACAGAAATAAGCCAGCAACTATTCCAGCTTTGGAAGACAACATTTCCGAAGAAATTCGGGCTATTCCGGCCGAAATGCTCGAAAAAGTTGCCCAAAATTGGACTTTCCGAATGGACCACCTAAGACGCAGCCGCGGTCAACATTTAAATGAAATTATCTTCAAAAAGTAAATGTCATGGACCAATCTAACGTTTCAAATAAAGAACCGATGAGATTTTGCAAATTTTATGCGTTTTTTTTAAAAAAAAAGTTATCAAACTCTTAAAAAATCACCCTTTAATAGGGCCAATACACAGGCGTACATATCCTTCAACATGTACGCGTACCGTGTTTTGTTTTTGTCACACACTACTGACCAATTCTTCAAAACTTGACCAAATTTCTCTAAAAATGTGCACAAAAAATCTATTTTAGTTGCCCAAAACCAAAACGATAAGTTGTTACGTGAACAACGCTACTAACTGCATGAATTGTTGTACAACTTTATGGTTTGTCTGCTTGAAATCAAAAATTTTTGATTTTGTCTTCACAAACTGACGAACTTTCAAATTCGTCCGCCAACAGCGCCACAAACGGGCAGTGGTTTCCGCAAACCAACCAAGTTCGCGAACATGTCCGTCTGTGTTGGACCCTATAAGACTTATGCAAAAATATTATTTTGCAATTATTAGTTATGGTTGACGGTGTCAAATGCCTTGCGAAAATCCAGTAAGCAGAGCAAGGTCAACTGCCCCTTATTAAAGGGTATTCAAACATCATCCATAATTTCATCAATAGCAGCGGACGCGGATAAGCCCAGGACGAAAACCTGACTGAAGATCAGACATAAGGATCAATGTTTCATTAGCTGCATTCCCGTGGTCGTTGATCTAGAGCGTGTCTCAAATTTATTTACAATGAAAAAACAAAAATTAGAACCAGCTCTTTTCCTGGCTCTATTTCAGATCTTAAAATGCTGCCAAGTTTAAATCATTTTTCTCAAAACGAACATAGTTGGCAAATCTAAATAACTCTTATTCGAGTTTTCGTCTCACTGCTCGCAACCGTATTTTGACACTTCATCGCCAGTTGTGCCAAATTGTAATAAAGTTAAACTAAAACTGTTCCACTGAGGTTTGATCTGATTCAGTGCCACGAGAATGCAGCTTATGTGTGTCTATACCTTTTGAAATTAAATACAGTAAACTAATTGGTCTAAAGTCAGCTGACTCACGAGCATTTAATTTTTTTTCGGTTCGGATAATAGTTGCTAGCTTCCAGATTGCAGAAAAGGATGAGGTTGTAAAGCAGTGATTAATTATATGCACCATCGGGCTGAGCACATAAGACAGTATGAGTTTGACAAATTTTATGGAAATTCCGTCTCCACCGGAGGCATTCGACTTAATTTTTGTTATGCATCGTTCAAACTGATTGGGAAGGTCAGAGGCAGATCTATTATAATAGATTGTTCCACAACTGTTTCGACAGTAGTGTCGGACAGAGCTTGGACAAATAAAATTGACAATCAAACGACTGAGGTGGCCTCATTCATTGATAATTTATATGCCTTCCATTTCAGTGCTATTGAGTTTCATTTCCACTTGATATATGTTTTATTTCTTTTTTTAAAGTCATTTTCACGGAGGACGTGAACCAGGGGCATGAAATATTAGTCACTTGATGAGTGCAAATCGGGACATGGTTATCAGGGCTGCTAACATTTTTTAGGTATAACGTGCTATATTGGCGATAAAAAAGTGCCAAAAAGTGCCAAATAAAAAATTAAAAGTTCTAAAGAACGGTGCCAATTTTAATAAAGCTGATCTTTCACAATGAGCACCGCTCCGATGCAAATATTTTTGCTAAAACAAAACTGCAATAACGAAATAAAAAAATAGCTGTTTTAACTGTCAAAGCTAAAAAAATTTGGATTGCTCAAAAAGTAGTAAAAGCTACAAAAAGTGTAAATACATACGAGGTCAATTTGTTAATTCAGTGAATTTTTTAATTTCACGCGTAGTAACTTCAAATACAATACAGATCCTGTCAACTTCCATCTGTTAATAGAATACTGTCAAAATTTCAGTTCGCTGCGACGCTTAGTTTGTGCTTGGCAGCCATTGGCAGCTGACGACCTTGTGAATTTTGGCGAAAATGAAAAAAAGTAAATTTCGTGTGGTCACCAAGAATTATTTTTTGCGCAAAAAACCACCAGCCAAAACAAGGAAAGGCTTGATAAATACTATGGGGACTCTGCACCATCAATTGGAATGATTCACAAGTGGCTTACTGAATTCCGATGCGGTCGTACAAGCACAAGTGACGCCGAACATTCTGGACGTCCAAATGTGCCCACCACACCAGAAATGGTCACTAAAATTCACGATATCGTGTTGGCCGATCGTAGAGTTAAGGTACGCGAGATTGTTGAGGCCGTAGGCATCTCAGATGAATGCGTGTGGAACATTTTGCGAAACCATTTGGATATGAAAAAATTATCCGCAATATGGGTGCCGCGTTTGCTCACTCTCGACCATAAACGCGATCGTTTGACTGATTCAAATGCGTGTTTTGCGATGTTGAACATATATAAGAAGAATTTTTTTCCGTTGATAAGTAACCGTGGTCGAAATATGGATCCATCACTTCACATCAGAGGCAAAGGAACAGTCGAAAAAGTGAGCTTCATCGACCGAACGTGCTCCGAAGAAGGCGAAGACGGTGCTATCGGCCGGAAAAGTTATGGCGACAGTATTTTGGGGATGAAAGCGGTATAATCTACATCGATTACCTTCCACCAAAAAGATGGATCAAAGGCGAATACTATGAATAATAGGATCAAAGACATCGAAGGAACGTTGGGCGAAGTGTATCGAGCTAAAAGGAGACTATATATCGACAAGGAAATATCATCCCTTGTTTAGTTATTCTTGAATTATCAAACGGCCCTCGTATTTTAAAAACATGTCTAAAAAAATGAAACAATTTTTAAAAAAGTGCCATTCCGAAAGACAACATTCCGATTAGGTTCATAAAAATCGTATTACCTCATTTAATAAAACAGCTTACACACCTAATTAATTATTTTTTTACATCGTCTTCATTCCCGGATATGTGGAAAGTAGCTATTGTGTTACCTGTGGCGAAAAAAACGAACCTTTCAGGAGCTACTGATTTCAGGCCTATAAGCATTCTTTCGCCTTTTTCAAAGATCTGTGAAAAACTAATGGCTCAACAAATAAATAGTCATATTCAGGACAAGAAACTTCTATCCCCATTTCAGTCAGGATTCCGAGCAGGGCATGGGTGTTCCTCTGCTGTAGTAAAGGTTTTGAATGACATAAGGACGGAATATGATTCTGGTAACATCACATTGCTAAGTTTGCTTTGATTTTTCAAAAGCATTTAACAAGGTAAACCATAAATATGTGTGTCAAAAACTCAAGCTCTTATTCGGATTCAGTGTAAGTGCTGTCAATTTAATCTCAAGTTACTTGTCTAATCGGTTGCAAAAAGTTAAAGTTGGGAATAATTTTTCACAGAATCAATTGGTACTAAGTGGTGTTCCACAAGGTTCTATTCTTGGTCCACTTTTATTTGCATTGTTTATCAATGGCTTATTTTCTGTCTGCAAACACTCCTCTGTTCATGCATATGCTGATGATGTTCAGCTCTATCTTTCTCCACGCTTGGGCTACTTGATGATCTTTGTTACAGATTGAATGAAGATCTCAATAACATCAGTGAGTGATCCAAAGACAATGGTCTTCAATTGAATGCTGCCAAATCGTATGTTCTACCTATATGTAAACATAGAATTAGTGTTGATAATATTCCTGACTTGTGTATTGGGTCTAACAAGCTCAAATTAGTGTTGAAAATTCGAAATCTGGGCTTTTATATAAATTCGTCTCTGTCGTGTACTGATCACATTAATAGTGTAGTCCAAAAAGTGTATTATGTCCTTCGTAATTTGAGAATGTCCGCTAGTGTTACTCCTGTCAATATTAAACGTAAATTGGTAATACAGTTGGTACTACCTGTGATAACTTACGAAAAATTGGGGTTTAGTAAGCTTGACTCCTCTCCTCTGTTAAGACTACAAGTTGCTTTTAATCATGCTACGCGATATGTATTTGATTTGCACAAATTTGATCACTTATCTAGTTATAAAAATGCCTTACTTGGGTGCGATCTACCATCTTACCTTGATGCCAGAAACTCTATTTATCTACATAAGCTGATTCATACAAAAACACCTTCCTACTTATATAATAAACTGCAATTTAGTTAATCTAGAAGAAGTAATGTTCTTATAATTCCAAGACATGCTTCATTAAATTCATCGCGCTTGTTTTTCATTAATGCCATCAGACTGAGGAATGCTCTGCCACGTGGACTGAGAGAAGTGACAGTGAGAGGTACCTTTAGGCAATCTGTTCTTAAATATTTTTCTTCCCTCTAATTATTCTCTTCACTTTCTTGAAATTCTTAAAATTACTCTCGGTAACTCTTTTATGTGCTATTATATATATGTTAATTTTAGAGCAAATTATTATCTTTTTAAACTTGTAATGTACCCTTAGCTAAGTTCATTCACGAAAGAGTTGTTATCATATCTATATTGAATGTATTTATGTTGTACTATAAAAGAACCTAGTTCTTACTGTACTAATGTTTTGAATTTTTGAATAAATGACTAAATGAAAAAATTAAATGAATTTTTGGCACCTTGTGTCAATTACAAAAAATAAGGTGCCATTTGAAGCAAAATAGAGCCAAATTTAGCACGTTTAGTGCCAAAATGGCAGCCCTGATGATTATCGTAGAGTGCAGTTATTTTTTCAGTAAAAAAATGTAATTTGTCACCGTATGAGGAAACTAACAATCAGTCTAGTTAATAGTTCAATTTTATTATAATCAGCATATGAAATAATTTCTTGCATTGTATTTAAGCTTTTGTATATGTTCTTTCCAAATGTAAATACATTTAAATAATAAAGTAAGGAAAGAAAACTATAAACTGAGAAAACCAATTTATAAAATAAAAAATGATATTTAAGGCAATCATAATCCAAGTAAATACTGACTTCTGGGAAAAATACCTTTGTATTTAATTAAATCCAATTTTATAAACAAAATGAAATTAAAAGGAAAGAACTCGCGGTTAGTTAAAAAATGTTTATAAATTGATTTAATAAGAAATACGTACAAAACTTTAATTTAATTTAGGAAATTTTTAAATATTTTCTGCTTGTGTGCTTATACAAAATTTTACCATATGTATTAAGTCTTAGAATTTTTGAAGCAGAAATTAAAAAACAGAAAAAAAAATCCATATTAAAATCAATCTTCAACTGAGTTTTATGCTTGGCATCTTATCAAAATCTTCAAAATCTATTTAATCCTAGATAACTTACTTTATTTCACTACAAGTTATTTTACTCGTTAAGAGTGAGTAAATTTTAGGTAGGTTAGTATTCTAGGGTTAACATTTTCAAAACAATTGAGTTTATTGTTACTTTTTTTGTATATATATGAAACTTTTGTAAACTCTGTTTCTTCTTGTGATCACAAAATACACCACAATTTTTAGAATTTATTTGTGCATATTTATTATTTCAACTTATCACAGCGTAACTATTTCTAGAACTCAACAAAATGCACCATGTTGAAGATCTACTTTCACCCGCTGACCAAGAAATTTTCTCAAAAGATTGTGTTACGCGATGCGCCTACTTGTTGCGTAACTTGTACGTGCGTCAACTGTTACTTAAATATCCGATTCGAAATAATACGATATTAGTTTTGGACTGTGCTGCAAACAGTTACAGCTAAATGAAGGCCCCCTCCCAACTGCCATTCCGTAAATCGTGCCACGTGACGCTGCGCTTCATTAACCCAAAAAATAAATTGACTACGTTTGTGCCGGCGCCACTCGTTGGAGCTCTAAATGGGAGAAAAAACAAAACAAAGTGAGTTGCTGAAATGGCTGAAAAAGGATATCGTCGTCCTTCGTGTGCATGTTCCCGGTGCTCCGGCTTGTTCATCTTGTCGTCGACGTCATCGCACTTGCAATGGCAGCCATTTACATCAGCAACTACTACAGCAAGAATGGCAACAATAACAACTCATAGCAGCTACAAGAAGCCACTACAACAACAAAAACAACACGAACAACAATGCGAATGCAAACGAACTACATTTCAGAACAAACGAATTGTACGAAAATCAAACGAAAGCAAGAAAAAAGTTTAACTCCGGCTAAATGGCGCAAAGGATGCAAACAGGCAGACAGACAGACAGACAGACAGAACAAGCAGACAGACAGCAGGATATGCAGTCACAGAGATTGAGTGTGTATATGTGTGTGTTGGGTTCCATTATTTGGATATCACTATTTTGGATGTGACACCGAAATGTTGTTCGTTTGCTTAATGCCGGCATACTTGGCCCACACACCAGGATGTAACGCTTCGCTCGTCTGACACTTGCCTCAACCACTCTACCCATCACCGAGCCAGCCGCCATTCAGTGCTCTTCATTGTCTACAAAACTGTTGAATGTTTTGAGTGAGTCAGTGTGTTTATGTGTGTGTGTATTTCTGCTCGTTGGTTATATTTTGCTGCCTTTTTGGCAACGAAGTGTACCAAAATAATGCTCGTTTCTCGCTGCCTGTTGCTGACACCATCCGTTGCTGTTGCACGTTGTGCTGACATAAGGAGGAAATGTGAAAATCATTTGGAGCTTTTCCTTTTGTATGTTTCAAGTAGAGTGTGTATGTGTGTGGGTTGGGGAAGGGCAGTTTGGTTGAAATTTGGGGCTGAATGTTAGTTCGCTGCTGGGCTTCAGTTAAACTGGGGACCCAAAGCTAAGCATATTTGTTGTGGGTTGCTGCTACTCCTTCCACTACTTGCTCTATAATGTAACAGTGTGTTCTTTCTTTTTTTTTTATTTATTTTTAATAGTATTTTAGTTATACTTCTCGTAACTGTTGCTGACTCCAACTTCGTTTTTATTCGTATTCACTTCGTTTTGTATTCGTGTGTGCGAAATTATTTTGGGGGCAACGACTTGTTGCACATTGCATTGAGTTGTTCCTATTTTTCTGTGAGTAAGTATTTTTGTAAAGGTAGCGCTTTATTTGGTACTCTTTTTTTGTGGGTATGTGTGTAAGTGATAAATAGGAGAGGATGTTGATGGGACTTGGTTCCATGTTTTATGATGCCAGTTAAATGACTTCTTTTCTTTTTTAAACGTGTTCTTTTGAATGCGGGTGGCAGTAAGTGGGTCCTTATATAATATCTACTTGTTCGCAATAACTACTCGCACAGTGAAAATTAATTTTAAACATTTCTTTCTAAGAAATTAGCAATTTTTCTTCTCTTATTCCTTGTAATTCCGAAGATAATTCACACCATACTGGTTTAAACTATCTCTTAAGCATGACGATGATGATACTTATGAAATGCTTATGTCAAGCAAGCAACATTTAACATTCCATTTTTCTTTTTTAATTAAAAAGTGTTTTATATTAAGTAAAATTACAGCAAAAAATGGCCTAGGCCAGATAACAAATTATTATCAAAAAGGAATTAGATATTTTTGAAACGTGTGTTACGCGCCGTTCAAGTATCGCAAATTCAAATTTAAATTTAAAAAGATAAATCCGTTGGATAGGTACGAGGCGGCATTTTAAATGGTCATAGACTAGCACAATCGGTGTGGCGAGGTTCTTGGTACCTATCGATACGGCGACGCGTACCATAGCAAAAATATTCATGCCATATCAAAACAAAAAAGCCAAAACAGAGCAATTAAAATTAAGAACAAAGAATAAAGTTTAAATAATTGATCCAATCTAACATATCACAACTTCCCTATAGAGTGACTTGGTGTTATGTCACCCAGAATGCAATTTTCGCACCCACTGGTATGTTCTACCAGAACGCCACGGCAATCTCAACACTCTTAAATTTTCACTGACTGCCCCTCAGTAACATTCTAAAACCTGATTAACAATCCATTTTCATTTTAGTTAGCATTCCCTTAGATAAAAAAAAAATTAGCTATCCTGTCACTATGGATACAATTTATTTATAAGTATTTAGATAGTAATCCATTTAATATAATTCAAAGTAAACTTCACCATTCAAACTTTCAAAGAAAATAATGGTGAGTATCGTAAAACTAGTATATACTTTGAGGAAAAAGTACCTTTGTATAATTAGTTTGTTTTAGCAATCATTTCTGTTTGGTTACTTTTATATAAATAAGTTAAAAAATGGGATGATAATGTGTACAATGTGTATTTATATTTACATTTTAATTCAGGTAATTAAAGTGAAATCAGTTACAGTATTTAATTGCTTGCATGTTGAGTTTGGTATAAATACACTTCGATTTAAATTTAATAAATTATGCATAGAAGTTATCGTTAAGAAAACGTTTTTTTGTTTGTTTTTGTGCATACGTTAATTTTCCGTTAGTATATTTGTTTCACCCAAAGTGTTATCAGCATGCTGTGTTGTTATTGTGTTTTAAATTAACTGCTACCGATTTGATGCGCACCATGCCGGAGTCATAATGAAAAACGACTTAGATCTAATGTAAGATATGTTTGTATTAATATAAGCAGGGAATTAATATATCGGCAGGGTACCGAAGCAAAAAAAACTCCCCGTCCCCCCCTCCCCCGTGGCCCAAATTCAAGTATATTCAAATTCTTTAGCCACAACAGACACGATGACATTCATTTTTATATATTTACAAAAATTTTCTTATTTTGATGACGTCACTTTGTATGGGAGATAGGCGTGGTTTTCATCCGAAATTTTACAGAATTGTTTTATATTAACTATCAAAGCTCATGTGCAAAATTTCAAGACATTTCCTTAATTTTTGTGGATTTCTAAGAAATTTTACTTTAATAAAAAGGCCACTTTGTATGGGAGGTAGGTGAGGTTTTCATCCGATTTTTTCATAGTCAGGATTGACATTGAAGATCAAAGCTTATTTGCAAAATTTGAAGGCATTTCCTTAATTTTTGTGGATTTTTAAGAGATTTTACTGTAAAAAAAGTCACTCTGTATGGGAGGCACATAGGTACATAGGGTAGGTTTCATCCGATTTGGCTCATTTCCGAACTTGATCTTCATTTTTTAAAAAAAAAAGCTTATATTTTGAATTTCATTGCGATAGCTTTAAAATTACGGCTGTAATAGTGTCGACAGACAGACAGACAGGCGGACAGACGGACAGATAGATGAACACACGGAAATCTACACATCAGCTGTTATAATGGCCAATGTTTAAGCTGTACTATAAAATAGCTTAGCTTTTAGTGTGCTCATTATACTTAAATCAATAAATCAATCAATAAGCATGTATGTAATAAATACGCCAACTATCGAGATATCAGTCTTATATCCATCCATCATATATAAGGTTCTCTCAAGCGTACTGTGTGAAAGATTAAAGCCGATTACAAAAACACTGATTGGACCTTATCAGTGTGGCCTTTGACCTGGGAAGTCCACCATAGACCAGATTTTCACGCTACGACAAATCCTGGAGAAAACCCACGAAAATCAAATTGACACACACCATCTCTTTGTCGATTTTAAAGCTGCGTTCGATAACCCGAGAAGGGATTGCCTATACGCAACAATGTCTGAGTTCGGTACACCTGCAATGTACTATACTACTTTGCAGATTGACGTTGAGCAACACACGCAGCTCCGTCAAGGTAGGAAATGACCTTTCCGAAACCTTTAATACCGAAAGAGGTTTCAGACAAGGCGATCCACTGTCTTGCGATCTCTTTAACATCATCATGGAGGGGATCGTACGAAAGGCCGGTGTGCATCGTAATGGCACCATTTTCTATAAAGGTGTCCAGCACCGCCATTAATAACACCAACGAAGTCAGCCTGGAGATAAAGCGAAGAACAATAATTGCTAATAGGTGCTCCTACGGGCTCAGTAAGCAACTAACTTCCAGAACCCACTCTCGATCGACAAAAATTAACATTCTACAAGATGCTCGTTCTACCTGTGCTTATTTCCTCTCCTGTTCGAGTCGGTGATGACTATCGCATCCGAATGAACCACGAGCTGTATGAGCTCTACGAAGACATTGACGTAGTTCGGCGTATAACTCTGCAGCGACTACGCTGGCTGGGTCATGTCCATCGTATGGACGACGAAGCTCCAGCGAAAAAGGTGCTCGAGGCGAGGGTGTCGCTGGTTAACGACGGCGAGGGAGACCATGCCTCCGATGGATGGACCAGGCCGAGGAAACCCTTAACCGCACTTGGTGTATCAGATTAGTGAATGCGCGCGCAAAGCAGAGGCGCCTGGCGAGAGCTGATGAGGTCGGCTGAAACCCGAACATGGGTTGTTATGGCCACCTAAGTAAGTAAGTAAGTAGCTACATACATCTGTTTTATACATTGCACTAGCTGAATACCCGTTGTTACTCGGGAGTGCATATAAATAATTTTTGAACTCATTCGTCGATTTGAAAAAACTTAAGCCGGTTACTTCTGTGAAATGAGCAAAATTGTAGCTGAGATGATGAGAAAAAGTCGTGATTTGTGTGTGCGTGCCGATAACTTACAAAAGTATATTTTCAAATTTTATATTTTATTCGAAAGGTTGGACATTTTTTCAAATGTGTTCATGTGTTAATATTGTTGACGAAAGTTTTGTGTGTTGTATTAAAGGCTTTACAATATTTATAATTCATGGATACTTTCTTAAATAAATAAAATTATTTACAAAAAAAAAAAAAAAATATTCCAAGTATTTCTTAAGAGAAAATTAAAACACGCTGAAATGAAAGAACGACATATCTATAATAAAGTTTATTAATGTCGTAAGTTTTAACAAAAAAAAATTAAAAATATAAAACATATTTTTGAAGATTGAAAAATAGGCTTTTGGAGATAACTTTACAATTATTTATTATTTATTTATTATCATTAATTACAAATAAAATTATAACTACCCTGTAGGAAAATCAACTAATTTAATAGTAGTTGATAAAGTAGTTTTTTGTCAACCACAACTAGTTGAAATTCTGACTTTTTTCCATAGAACGAACTAACTTATTTTGTATGGTGATGTCCGCTAAATAAGTCAATTGACTTTCGTCTGCATATATTTTCAACTACTTGTTAAATTAGTTACATTTAAATTTTTTTTTTTTAATTGCTTTTAAATAACCAATTGAAAACTATTACTGATGGCCTAAAGTTGATAATATTTGATGAAATAACATGGTTAAATATATATAAACTTGTAATCTAATAAAAATTTGCAATTAAAACATGTCAACATCAGAGTAGTTGCCGCCTTAATATAATTAAAAGTAGTTCATATACTGGTTTATTTTAAATTAGTTTTTTAATTAGTTGTTTTTAAAAACAAGTTAGTTTGTTCCTATAGGGTAATTTTAGCACTAGTAGCCATGGCTATCGGCTTGATAAGCTTATAAGTTCTTAGTTATAAATAATCTTATAAGTTATAAATTACTTTTATTTTTACGAGTTGAAGGCTCTTATTTTAAAAGCTTTTTCAAAAAAGTTATAAAAGTTTCTAGCTCTGCTTTTAAGTAAAATTTTATTAAAGAGTAAATTGTTTAACTGCTTAAAGATCTCTACATTTTTGGGTATAAGTTTCACTTCTACCATTCTTGGCGGCCATACACCTAGTTATTTTTTACATATTTTCTTTGATCTACGTTTCTAAAAAATTTATTAATAGAATTTTAAATTAAAATTTTATTTGAACAAAAACTTTTGTCTCTGAAAATTCTGCCACCCCTCAATATTTTTAATTAACAACCAAAAAATTTAACTTGATCGAAACGTTTTATTTAGCAGCAAAAACAGCAACAACAACAACCCAGTCAAGGTTAAACTGAATTTATTTAAACGGCTTCCAGTGAAATGCGGAAATTCTAGAAAAACTAATTGTTAAAACTTGTTGCTAAAAAATAGCAAAATTCTTAAAACTGCAATCAGCTCACTTTGTTAGTCATATAAGCACACGAACACACAAAACACACACACAGCGATTATATTTAGCATAAATTAATTTAAGTAAAAAATGCTAAAATTCAGCAATAGATATAAAATGAAAAAAAAAAAAAATAAATGAATTGAATAAAAAAAAAATGTTGTTTATTAAGGAAAGAATTTTTTCATCTTAAAACAAAAACCAGAAACTGACAGAATAATAATATATACAGCCATAACAACAACAACAACAACAACAACAACAACAACGCGTGTGTGGGGATCAGCTTTTGATATTTTTACGCTCACCTTGAATAAATCTTGTGTAATTATTTTTTGAGCTGTCATTTATTCAATTTATAAATTCGCAATAAAGGAAAAACAATTCACAATAAATTGTTGTAAATTGTTAAGAAAAATTTATTTAAAATAAATAATGTTTTTATTTGTGTTCGTTTTGTTTTTCTTGTTTTTCTTTTGTTTCTAGATCTCTATTTATCCTAAAATAAAAGCTTTTGTTTTTGAATACAATAATTTTTATATTTTTAATTACATTATTTTTCCAACTTTGATTCATATTGATTTTTTTCTTTTTTTTCTCTCTTGCAGCCTTCAGCGATGACAACAACAATAATTACAACTTCTTAGACAACAATAATAAAATAGACACAACAATAACAGCAACTATAAAAGCATTCCAAAATAGACGTTCCATAAATCTTTTCTGTTACATGTTATAAAGAATAAAAAAAAACAACCACACACAAATAAATGCCGCAATTAAAAATGCCCATGTGTTCAATAAGAAAGGCTTTTTAAAGCTTAAATAAACCTTATTGACATTTCTTTTATAAGTCGACCGTTATTCAAATCAAATATTTTAACGTATGCATTAAAATCAATTGTTTATATATGTGTGAAAGTGTAAAAAAATGGCGGAATGTTCATATGCCAGGTGCCTTCAGGAACGTCGTCTCATCAAGCGTGAATTAATGAAATGGTCAAAGGATATGCTGAACATTGTCGGTGAGTTTTTAATCTTTACTTATTTTTAAAAATCAAGTTATAAATACAAATATTTCTACTCATCAAGGTCCTTGCACAGATTTTTTCTCAAAGCTTTTGACTTAAATCAGATATTGAAATGTCACAGATTTCCGATATTTCATATGAGATTTAATATTTAAAGTAGTGAATAAAAGAAAGAAAGTGCCCTTGAAAAAATAACATATTCAATCTTTCTTTTCGAAAATACTTAAAAAAAATCATCATCCTTTGATTGGATTGTATAGGTGACAGCAATATCTCCTAGGACAGAAAACATTTCAATTTTGGTTGAGATTAAAAGGAAAATTGATTTTCCGAAAAAAATTTATTGATGTTTTGAAATACAGTTTATAGTATAGCATTAATAGCTACGTTTTTCCCCAATATCCCAATCCAATTTTCTTACAGAACTATATGCATCTCTTGAACAAGTTTTTCACAAAAGAGTTATACCACACATCACGACAGGGGCGCTATGATCGCAATATTACTAAAACAAATTATTAAATTGCCAATTATAATATAAAAGCAATATAATTTAAACAAATACATGTAGTGTCAATTAATTTTCATAACCATAAACAGCATATCGAACCTTCATGAGCAATATTTATGGAAAACATTTTTTGAGAAAATTTACGCTGTGTCCAGCGTAAGCACGGGTACGATTTTACGTGCGGTGCGTTTTCCGCACGCACTGCAATTATTTGTGGGGAATGCGGAAAGTGTCCAATTACAACACGATTCGTTAAAAAATCGCTTGTTATTCGGTGTGAAATGGCCTCGGTTTCAGCAAGTTAGGCTTTTGAATAGAAAACTGTTCATTAAAATGTAGAATATCGATAAATGGCAGCCGTGGCATAGCGGGTAGAGTGTGTGGCTCATACGCCAGAGAACCCTGGGTCGAATCCCACCTGACACAGAAAGTTTTTTCAATTGAATTAATATTTCTGTTCGACAGCCACCTCTCTGCAGACACTGGCAAACCTCAGATAGTAAAAACTGCCATGAAAAGCTTCTTGAGAAAATAAGCCTTTCGGAGTCGGCATAAAACTTATAGGTCCAGTTGTGGATCATTTGTGTTCAAGCATTTCACAATTGATTATATGAAGCTCGCTCAAAGTCCTTTCAAGGGCTGAAATTGGCCATTTCGTTTTTTTCTTTTTTTTATATCGATAAATTAAAAAAAAAAACGCGAGTTCCATATCCTTCCAAGTATTGTCCGACAGATATTGCGGGCAAAATCAAACAAGTTTGATTTTTAACGTTCATGTGATTGGGATTGTAAGCTTACGTAGACGGCCGGATGTCTACATTTGTAGCAAACACGTAAAGTTGGCTTCTAAGTGGTCAACTGTAACTGATTTATTAGCATAGATGACTGATTTGACGTTTCCCTACCAAACGTAGTCCAAAGAAGCCCAATTAATAGACCTAGGCTGCCAATTGAATGTGCCATTTCTTCAGATGATTCTATCACAAAATGTTTATCCCAATAAAGTGATGGTTTGGCCCTATCTACGGTATGTTGCGTCGCGCTGCTGGAAAAATTTGTCTTCTAAATGATTGGAACTAATTTTCCAAAGAATCTTGCACTTAAATGTCAAAGACACGTTCCAATTCAGACCCTGCTCTGACAGATATCATTATTGAAAGTTCTATGCCTCTAAAAAAACACTATTTATTTGTATGGAAAGCCATATCAAATTCCCTTAACTTCTTTCCTACTATAGCAAAATACTCAATAAATGCGTATATGCAAACAAACATATACACACATACAAACGTGCATAAGAAGGCAAAAAATAATAAAATTGACAAAAAGACATGTTTCAACAAGTTGAAATCAAAAAATTTTGAGTTGAGTAAAAAATTGACGTAACTTTCCATAGATTTTATATCGTGTCTACATTTGAAGAGAACCGGCCAGGATATGGTCATTTTGTAAAGGAGGGTCTAGGGTGACAATTTTATTTTTTTCTTATGCTTATAGTGACCAACACTGGTTAGAATTAATTTTAAGAAAGCTTCTGGAAACCTCGGACCCTTTTGATGTATAAGTTTTTTTCTATTTAACTGTTTCGGCAAAAATGCTACAAATGTAGCCTACCGAGCACATGAAGGTTAACCCCTAACTTACTTATTACTAACTTATTGCTAATTTGCGTCACAACTAACCAGTAGCGCAAACAAAGGGGGAAATTTTGGGGTTTAACCCCCCTTTCCCCCAAATTATCGTAGCAAAAAGAGAAATAGGATACAATTGAAGTGACTCACACGAAAATTAGTCACAAGTTTTTATCAAAAGAATGAAAACCCAAAATATAAAGTTCAAATCTATTGTCGTTGAACCGTAATCCTTTAAACTAAAAAAAACAAAAAACCAAATGGCCATTTCAGCCCTTGAAAAGACTTTGACCGAGCTTCATATGATCAATTGTGAAATGCTTGAACACAAATGATCCAGAACTGGACCTACAAGAAAGGCTTTTCATGGCAGAAGAAGCTTTTCATGGCAGTTTTTACTATCTGAGGTTTGCCATTGTCTGTACACAGTTGACGGCCGAACATAAAAATTAATTCAATTGAAAAAATTTCTGTCAGGTGGGAATTGAACCAGGGTTCTCTGGCGTATTGGCCTCGCACTATACAAACTGCGCCACGGCCTTCTTTTAAACTATCTATGTTTAATTCGTTCAGAATATATTTGTTTACATTTTTTTAGTTGTAATTCGGACCACTTGGGGTACTGTGACAATTCTTCGATTTGAGCATGGTGTGAGAAACAAGGTGATAGCGTATTTTCTCATTCTATTTGGTAGCGTATCACTCTCACCAAAAATGTCCCTAGATCTGTCAAAAACAGGTGATGGCTACTTTTAAGCAAAGCCCATTAGCAAAACGGAGTTTGTGAAATTTGTGTTTTGTGTTAATTTTTAAAAATACACGAGTAGTTAATATAAAAGTGCATAAACTATGGAAAACAGCACTGCAATGCCGCCACCCATTGAATGACCAACTAGGGTGAAAGGGCGATTAGTTCCCTAGATAGAGCTGTGGCGGAAGATTTTAAAACATCTATTCATTTCAACACTATTTCCTGACGCTACAAAACCGCTGGATATGGCGCTTGAGGAGCTTTTGAAAAACTAATTGTATTTTAATAAGATGATTTGGAAGGAAATTTTGATGATTTAAAAATGAAACTGAATGTTTGGTATAAAGTTAGTATAAAACTAACGATGGAAAAAAGACAGTGTATGAAGCCTTAGAACTATCCAATAAAGAAATATTCTTTAATATATATAATTTGCCAATCATCCATAATTTGCCAAACTCTTCCAGTCACTTTGTGTGAAAATAAGCGAACATTTTCAGTATTTCGTCGTCTCAAAACTTATTTAAGGGGGTCCTCTGGTAATCCGAAAATTTTTTTTTTCAATTTTTTTTTTTTCATATTTCTATTGCTCAGATACTCAAAAACATTTTCCCAAAAGGATTTTTCAAACTTCGAAATAGTTTAGGAGATACAGGCATTTTTGTGTAGGTATGTTTTCGTCAAAATAACGCATCAGCAAAGTTGTTTATTTGCCTGCAGTCATTAGTCGAAAATTCTGTGGAATTCTTCCAAAATATGTATTGATATTACAAAATATACACACACAGTATGTATACATGCAGTATGTATACATGCATGTTTTGATTTAGGGGTTGAAATGATTTTGAGCCCAGGTGTTCACATGAAAGAAGCAAACGAACGAGATTCAGTTTATTTTCGAGTATTTTAAAAATAATGTCAACAATGGGTATTGTCATCGGCCCACAAGCCGAGATGTATGCTGAATCTCGCGACGGAAAACGACTTCAACGCTCAGAGCTAAAAACGTACGCATCATCGAAAGAGGGTCGCACAGCCCGCAGAGCCCAAAAAGCCATGGAAAACTCGTTTTATGAGATGGAGGAAGGCACACTTTATGGGGCTGGAATTGCCGATTAATATTCGTAAGTATTGTATTAAAAAAATATGTGTTAATGTCATTTGTGTGCCTCAAAATTGAAGTCAAAACTTTAAACGCGTTTTTCTCGAAACCATGTTTTTCAAAACTTTGCGCACGATAACTCAAACAGTTTTTGACCGATTTTGATATATGAGGCATGAAACGACGCAGAATTTACGCCGCTATAGCCCCTACCTCAAACTTGCCGAAAAAATAATGTTTACTATTTTTTTTCTACACTAGACTACAAAAAAAAAGGTCGAAATTCGATTTTTCATTTTCAAAGTGGCGGCTCCCCCCCTAAAAAAATTTCGATTTTTGTTTCCGAGGTAGGGGCTATAGGGACATTCATTCTAAGTAACTGAATGTAACTTTTTTTTTTCAGACGATGTTTACACTTGGAATCGTGCGCAATTTGGACCCACCTTTTTTCCGGAGAACCTCGTTACCAGGCCGAGAACTTTCTGAACGGTCCATAAATTCACTTTTTCAAAATTTTGTATTTTTTTCAATAAATTAAGCTACCCAAATCAAAAAACGGAACTAAAATATCTTTACTCGTTCTCTTTCCACAATATTTTGAAAAAAGGCTAAAATTTGGCATAGATTACCAGAGGACCCCCTTAAGAAGCAC
Source organism: Coremacera marginata (assembly GCA_914767935.1). Classification (NCBI taxonomy): domain Eukaryota; kingdom Metazoa; phylum Arthropoda; class Insecta; order Diptera; family Sciomyzidae; genus Coremacera; species Coremacera marginata. Next base: position 151,915,134 of record OU612043.1, read on the forward strand.
GATGTTCCAAGATAGATGAGATATGACGCTAGATATCATATCTAGCTTTAGATTAGAAAGATTAGATAGATAGGAATATGACGCCATCAGTGGATTTTATTTTAGATAAAATCGCTGAAAGTAAGCGTAATCTGAATTTAGAAATATATTTTTGGTTTATTTTGTTAATCTTAATCACAATAATCCTGTAACTAACGTTTTTTTCCTGTAAAAAGCATACAATTGATCACAATTTTTTAAATTTGTAATTATTTTTTAATACAAAGAAAACACTTTTAATAAAAACCTATTTTTAGTTATCATTAGCTGCATTTCCATGGTCGTTGATCTAGAGCGTGGCTCTATTTTGTTCACAATGCAAAAACAAAAATTAGAACTAGCTCTTTTCCTGGCTCTATTTCTGATCTTAAAATGCTGCCAAGCTTAAAGCATTTCTTTTGAAACGAACATAGTTGGCAAGTCTGAAGTACTCTTCGACGAGTTATCGTCTTACTGCCCGCACTCGTATTTTGACACTTCATCGCGAGTGTTGCCAAATTGTAATAAAGTTGAACTAAGACTGTCCCACTAAAATTTTATCTGATCCAGTGCCACGGGAAAGCAGCTATTATGTATGTTGTCATTGTGGTGAAATTCTTTGTTTATTTGTTAACTTTACCATACTTTCATATGCAAATATTACTTCTTAAAGTTGGCATTTACTGTGAGGTGAAAAAGTTGAATGGTAAGATGTTGCTTGCCCTGGCTGAGGATTTTACCAGGAACTATTAGTACAAAAATCGTACTCACTAGCCAGTACACAAAAGCCGCTATAGTTACGTTTTTTATATATGTTAGTCCGACATATTAAAAACTCTCCCAAAAAAAATCCTGGTTGCGCTCCTGCAACTAATTGTAGCTGTTTTCCACCCACATAAGAAATGCTCAGTTGTAAGGATATAATTGCTTAAACCTAAGAAAAGTGTTGGTTTAAAATAAATAAAATAAATAATTGTTATATGTAAAACAAATTAATAAATACTAGTTCATGTTTTAGTAAAAAAAAAAAACATACAAGGGTTCTAAAAAAGCGTGTTATTTCTGCAGTTTTAGGGCTAGTTAAGTATATATGTAAGACATGATTGTAACGCTGAAAGTATGTAGACAAAATTATATAAGTAATTTTTTTCTCTCTAGAACAAATATTCCAGCTCAAAAATTCCGGCTAAATGAATACAACTTGCAAAATTATATTACTCTACTGGAAGAACAATCGTCTGAAGTTTCTAATGTTTGAGAAGACGTTGTTTTGAAGAACTTACTGCAGTTAGTGCAAATTGAAATTAAGTGTAGTGTGAAAATGTTTTTATCGCAATTAGAAATTTAAAAATTATAAAAATAGAAACCTTTTAAAAATGTTTATTTTATTTAATTTTTATTTAATTCATGATGCAGCAATATTGCTTGTGTTTTGTTATGCTACTTTCGCATAGATGTGTATTGTTGTTGTTGTAAATGTAACAATGCGAAGAAGGCGATGACGACAAGCATGGCAGAATTATAAGGTAGGACCATGGGTAGGACCGACTCGGAGAAGAAAGAAGGAGAAAGCAGAAAAAATACGGCTAGCTGTCAAAATAAGCTATTTAGCTTGAGTTTCTTTATGTTCACGTTTCGCATTTTATTTTAGGCTAAAATTGTTACAGGTTTTTTAACAAAATTGAACACTTCTTTTGTAAAAGTTTATAGTTTCTTTTATAGTTCTTTTACAGTTTTACATTTCTTTTATAGTTTTTATTACAGAGTTTTTATAAAATTTCCAGTCAAACTATGATAAATTTAACACACGCGGCCGCACATTTTACAACTTGAAAACATCAAATATTTACTTCATTTGGAATTTATACGAAATTCGTCGTTTTGACAACTAGCCGGCATCTGAACATGAACTATTCGTTGACGCGTGAGGACACGCAGCGAATCGGCCGTACCTTATTAAGCTGCGACCATAGTGAACGCTGGTTCAGGCATGCAGATCAGATCAGAAAACACATTAGAGCAAAAGAGATGGATGAATTGGTTCACAGATCGGTAAAGGTTAAGTAGGTGGGGTTTGTTGACATACCGTTGGAAAGGTGATTTTATTGCCTTTAAAATGAGCTATCAAAATAAGTTTAATCTAAGTTAGTTTTTCTGCTAGAAACAATAACGTGAATCAAAGTCGTGAAATATTAATTAACCCTGTAGCTCCTAAGAATGTGATAATAGACCCCCCTCCAATACGATTTTTTGCTCCGCTCGACATAACCTTTCAGCTCCGTAAATAGTTGTACTCAATTGCGGGACACCCTGTATACTCAATGAAAAATGATAATGAATTGTATTAAAAATGGTGAGTGTTTTTCAAAACTCGAACAATACGAAAGAGATAACATTACTTGAATACTAACCTGGATGTAATTCACAAAAAAAAAAAACATTCTTTAATAGCTAACCTTGTCGCAAAGCACCCAAACGCTTATATCTCGGAGACCACTAGAAACTGCAAATTATTGAAGTAAAATTATTGAATATAGATTAGAGCTTAAATTTTTGTTCGTCACACATGAATTGCATTAGAAATCTTGCATAGAAGCTGTGACTAGGTGAATTCTACCCTAAGGTTAAACAATGCGTGTGATGCGAGGACGTCGCAAAATAGTGCCTACGTTGGACATCTACATTTACCAACATGTGTTTGATTTTGAAATCTGCCCGCATTGAACGCATCGCAACGCATTTCTTGTATCTACGCTGGACACAGCATTATGGAAAATATTTTTTGAGAAACAACTTCTTTGTTTTAAGCTGGAAGAATTTTTTTATATTTTTATACATTTTACAAAAACACAGTTTTTATATTTTTATAAAAAAATGTTACCAGAACAATTTTGTTCTAAAGTTGACAACACTACATCAAACAAATTCACCAACCCCCAAATTTATGCAGTTATGAGTTCTCAACACTGAATTCTCTTTACTATCATCTTCGTCAAGAACCGTAATTTTTCGTAAAATCTTGAACAAAGAGATACAAAATTTAAGTTGGTTTAACAAAGCTTTCATGGCTCTTCATATCGATTTGAAGCAATAGCTTATTACAAAGTAACTAAAGGTAGGTAAGTTATTTGGTATCAGTTATTCTATTCAGTTATAAGGCAATATTTATTTTGACGTAAAATTACCTCTCCAAGAGCGGTTTTGTGCACGAAACGAATCATTTTCGAATATTTCACAGTAAATGCTAGTGTTTTTGGTGTTGTCATAAATATGTAAGTAATACTTACATATATCTAAGAAGGGTTCATTTTCTTTAAGTATTTCAGAACCTGCCTGCATGGGCAGAATATGAATCCTGGTTACCATAATGTGTGAGTTAAAAAAAAGTCGAAAAGTTCAAAAAACTGGAAGGGTGTCGCTATATAACGTGATTTTAATGAAGTAATGATTTAATGTTTTATATATAAATTTTTAAAAATATTAAAGCAAAACAAAAACTTTTTTATAACATACTTTAATGTAACATTGTTCGGTGAACTGAAATAAGTTAATAAATAAATATAATAAATATAATAATAATTAATAATAATCAACAACTAATAGCCAACGGATTTTTGCTTCAATTAACCTTTGACCTTAAAACCCATATCAATTAAAGAGTTTTAAAATTTCTTTATTGATTTTAAACTTTGAACCGTACCTTTATCCTACAACTTCTGGAAAAAATATAGACTAATGCCCTAATTCATTCATTTATCCCTAAAAGACACAAAAACTAAATTTCTGCTCATTTGGAACACGACAACCAGTGATGAGATTAATATAAGCATGTTCATTCAAGTTACATAAAAGTCACATGCCAAAAGGGCAGATATTTAGTTTTCGTATGTTTTAGACATAAATGGGTGAAATTAATGCATAAGTTTTATAAAATAAGAGCATTTTTCGACTTTGGGGACTTTTACGTTAAAATATTTAAGTCCAACCTAAACAATTCGGAATGGAAAATATTTTATGTTGGCAATAGTGGAAACAATAGTGGAAACAAAAATATTTAATTGTTACAGTTTTGTTTTGGAGTTTGACCGCTTTGATGCTTTTAAAGTGCTTTTAAAGTGCTTTTAAAGTTTGAAATTTTAAATGCGTTTTTCTTGAAACATACTTTTTCAGAACGGGCCACACTACTGCAAACAAACTTATCGACCGATTATGAGTTTTTTTTTTTTAATGTGCTTGTAATGTTTCATTACCAAAAAAAAAACACATTCATTACCAAAATGAGCATGTTTGTAAAATTTGTCTAGTTTTTACACGCAATGGTCAAAAATAACGTAAATTTTTCGACTTTTCTTACGCTTTATAATTTTCTAAATTTTTGATATTTTCCTTTCATTTTGGTAAAAGATGTGCATTTAGTGATCTACTTTTGAATGCATTTTTCAGACAATCTGGAGCCGCGCTATGATGTGGATCGATTTTCACCTTTTTTGAAGGACACCAACTTCAGCGCTATCGTTATATATAAAAAATATCTGATAAAAAAATATTTTTTTTTACTAAAACTGATGTAAAATTAACATGCAAATGGAATTTTTTGTATATACATATAATAAACTTTTTAAGAAAACATCTTCTAAAATTTTCCTTAATTTTAACCGCTTTTGCCTAAAACCTCTCTTAAAAAGACTTTTTAATCAAAGATCAGTGTGTGGAATATTCATCGAAAAGATTTTAATATTTTTTTTACAGCGCATTAGTATTACAAAATATATAGAAAGATAGATAGAAAATAATAGATCGCTATAAATACATTTTAAGCAGTCAGTCTTATCTACGTACATATGTATATTGAGTGGATTTATGCCAACAAGTGTGCTTCGTACCTCGTAATTAAAATCCCTGAAGTTTATCCGTATAATAAAATCAGCCAACTCTTCTGCTTTACTTTCCCCACACACAGAGTCCCATAAGTATGCGTGGTGAAGGCCAAAAGTAGTACCCACTTGAAAAGTACGTAAAAAAAAAGTATCTATGCAACCCGGAATTAGTTCTAGTTCCCTCGTCCAACAATCCCTCCGTTTATCTGTCGCAGCATTTTATATAAGTTAAAAAATTCCAATATTGTATATCTACCAATACATTTTTATATATATATTAAAAAAATTGCTATACAACGAAAAAGAGTTTTTGTTTTCTTTTTTTTCTTCTTATTGTCCGATACAATTTTAGTGTTGGTATGAGCCAAGATGTTGGCTACCCTGCAGCTATAGTTTGAGTCTGTAAAATGAGAGAAACCATATTTTTTTTCAACAAGAAATTTTTATACCTCGCACACCTACATGCAGAGATATATATACATACATACATATATATAAGAGGCAATAGAAAAAATTGCACTTACACTAATGCAATTTGAAGCAAGCGCTTGAGAGACGACGCTGGAACTACGTGGCATAAAAATAAAAAATACCAACTTAAGCAGTAGTAGGAAGATGGTGACAGAGATGTCCGTTTATATCCTGGAAATGGAATGGTGCGGCTATGCACACAAGAGCTGGTAGTGTTTTTTTTTTTCTATTTTCCTTGAACTCATGTGCAATTTTTTACATTTAAAATTTTTTCCGGGTTTTGTTTTGCCTTTCTTGCTGATTTTGGCTGGGATGAGTCAACAAATTGGGTTGATAGACTGGAAGCAATGAAGAAAAAATTAAAAAAAAAACCAACACTAAAAATATTAAGAAACATTGAACAGATATCGAGCTGAGGAACTGAGTGGTACGGTATGGAATAGAAGTGCTTAATGCTATATTGATAAGCTTGGTGTTTGGTGTAGGAATTCTATGGAGGTTCGAATGTGGTACGCCGAGGCACAAGAAATGAAACAGCCATAAATTCAACGAAGACTAGCAACTAGCTGGATGTGAGGTGCTGCATACAGATTTAATAAAAAAACTGATTATGCCAGACACGATTTTAATGAGCTTTTTACTGATTTTCGCGGTAGCCTCTTTAAGGAAAAAGTATGCATATTTTTGCGGAATTTATTGCCTTATATATGACTGTAGATCAGTGTCTAAGTATGTATATTTATACCAAGTCATAGCCCATAGGTGAACCTCAGAGATTAAAGTTTACCTTAATGAGCTCCTTTGAAATGTTTGCCTATCGGATTTTAGAGAAATTGATGGTACTTTTTGAAAATTTGTGAAATATTTATGGTTATATACCATATATGGTATATTATGGTTATAATATTTATTTAACATGATGTTTTGCGAGGTTTCGATAGCATTTTCCTTAAATGCCAAGGTAAGATCATATGACTAATCCCTTTACTGACTTATATATGGTAGAATGACAAATTTTACTATTTTATGTCCACTACGTTATAATGTCAAAATCTCTGGGCATGCCATATTCGGTATTTTGTGTTTAAAGTTGACCCCTACCCTTATGGCTTAATTCTACTCAGCCCCTTGGCTAAGGAGCTTTGGGTTCATGAAGCAGCAGATAGAACTTAACAACATATATTTTGGTGCACAAATAAAATACTCATGCTACTCATGCACGCACTGAAAATATTCACGACACCAGAAAAACAAACGTACTGCATGTTAACTTCATGAATCCTGACGTGGACAGCGCCCTGTTTTAGAACCCAATATGAATACACACCAATTTAATTGCTGACAATATTAAATGGATATTATATTAAAAGATTTCCAAATTTATTACGGTATTTTCCATAAAGTCCCAGAATTTGTCAAAAATTGAAAATGCACCACATAAAAAATGTGTGCTTAAGGCGGTCTTCTCATTCAAAACCCGTTTTTTGGACCCTTTTTAAAAAAATTCTTATTTGAAAACGCAAAGAATAATTGAAAACTTTTCTTATTTATTGTATTACAAAAGGTTCAAAGTAAATAAAAAAATTTTTTTGACTCGATACGTGGGCTGTTCAAAAAGTAATGAGACTTCAAAGTTGGTGGTGAAAAAAAAAGGTGTCGTCACGGCGGCCACGATTCCGGATCTCCGGAGCGTCTGAAATGAAAAAAAAAAACGGGGTTATAATCAGTATAGATGTAATTCTCGGGTGAACCTCAAGCTTAATTTTGTGATTTTTTTTGACAAAATGGCGGCCATTCAAAAAAAAATTTCAATTTCGGGTTTTTTTTTTGTAGTTTAGTGTAAAAAAAAAATAGTAAAAAATTTTTTAAAATTATGGTCGAGGTTCATCCGAGAATGGTGACAATTCTGCGTCGATTCCATTTTGTTTCATGAAAATCGGTTCAGTTGAACTGGAGATATCATGGCCGCCAGTTCGAAAAACGTGGGTTCGAGATAAACGCGTTTAAAGTTTGAAGTAATTTTTTTGGGAAAAAAAAAAAAAATCAAAAATGTTTAAATGCAGTTTTAAAGAGCTGACAATTTTTACTTACAAATATTAGTCGGCGATGCCAGCTCCATACAGGCCACCTTCCTCTTTTTCGTAGAAACTGCTTTCTGCTGCCCTCTCTGCTCTGCGAGCCGTTCTGCCAGCTTTTGATGATGCCGCAGCTCGAGTCTCTGATCGGTTCAATCTGTCTTCATTGCGAGATAGTGCGTATTCGTATGCGTTTTTGCCAATCGCAATACCCATCAAACCCATAATTTTAAGTATGGGTATAAAACCGTCGTTGAAGAGGCACGTTGCAATGAAATTGGCCACTTCGATGGTGCGTGCGCCTGAGTTGATGTGTTTGGGCGAAAGTGACCAAAGAACAGAATTGTAGAACTCATTGGAATTCTGAGTTTCAGATCCAAGGCATCTTTCAAGCAAATTATCTGCCGACAGCGCTTCGTAAGCTGGTTTTATTACCTCCATCACCTTCTTGTCCATCAGACCTTGCTTCACAAAAAAGGCTGTATCTTCTAAAGTATTTCGAATTTCTAAAAATCCTTTTAGGGGCATATTCACAACTACCCAAGCTATAAATAAATGCAAAAAAAAAAGTTGAAAAAAAAAGTTGCTCAATGAGAAGACCCCCTTAAACCCTCATGTTTCTATGAGAATATTAACAAAAAAGTTTTGTTTTTATCGATTATCTCAAAACATTAAAAAGTTGATAAAACGATTTTTGAATTTGAACAACACAATTTATTATTATATCGAGAATTAGCCGAAGCGGACCAAAGTGGGTCTCTTTTCGTCCCCTGTTGGATGAAGCATGATACTCCTCGGAGCACTCATATATGAGCATGCTCCTTATATAAGCATCCTTTGTCACCTCAAGCATATCTTTGTAGGTCAGTTGAACAATCTCGGCTTCGCCAATAAATGAACGTCCCAGAATGTTCCGAGTCCATCCATTGCTTAAAAAGGCCTGCCACCAGGGCCGTAACTAGCGAAATATCGGTCGCAAGACTTACAAACTTTTTTCAAAATTAGAAAACACTAAAATAATAATAAAAATGGAAACTTTAAGGGGGGGGTTTCGAACTAAATTTTTTTTAAAAATTATTTTTGTGATCATTCAACAAAAATGATGTCTATTAAACTCATCGTAAAATCATAAAATAAATTTTTTCGACATTCGGGAAAGCATATTTATCAATAATTTGTCAATTGGAAGCAAAACGTACCCCTTAAAATAATTTTAGAAAAAAATTTGAATCAAAACCCCCCCTAAAAGTTTCCATTTTTATTATTATTTTATCGTTTTTTAATTTTGAAAAAAATTTCTTAGTTCTAGAAGCAAAATTTTTCTAGGTACGGCCCTGCCTGCCACCATGTTGTCGCCTATAGCGATACGTGGTTCTGGTTCGCAGAATTCTTGTGCTGATCCTTCTCTTGCTAAAGAATCAGCATTTTCATTCTGTTCTATGCCAGAATGCCCTCTCACCCACAATAGTGTGAGTTCATTTATCTGAGCGCACCCATTGAGTTTGGTAAGACATAGACAGTTTCTTAACAGTCTGTTATTATTTTATGCAAAAAATATCGACAAACAGACCGCTGACAACGCTTTTCCAAGAATGTCTTTGGAACAAGACGATTTGCGGTGTTCACTGTATCTCAGCTCTTAATTATCTGAAATCAAAGAACATTAAAATTTAGTCGAAGCATCGGCAACGTTCTCTGCTTATAATTTTTTCTTCATTTTTAAGTTTTTGGTGGTCATTTGAAGTGAAAATTGCTATTTTTCACAAAAAATTCCACCAATTTGTAAGTGATAAGCCCCCTTCATTTTAAAAAATTCTAAAGCTTAATGTTGCACAGTGGCGACATTTCTAACAAGTGGTTGTGAAAATCAATTTTAGTGTGCTGGAAATTCGCGAATCTAATTATGCAGTTTGATAAACAATTGCGCTAAACTCGCGAATGTAAAATTTTAATTTATTTGGAGAAATGGTTCGCTTTGTAGAGCTGGTGAAAGTTGATGGTTTTTTTCAGGTTTTTTAATTTTATTAACTTTTTTTTTTTAGTTCAAGATGAGGTTCAAATTTTTCTTCAAGTTATGAAAAAAGTTTTTTTTTGTCATATATGACATAAGCGGTCTTTGTACTTTCAACTGACAATAAAAAGAAGTGATTTTTTTAATGTTTAATGACTGTAGTTTCCCGAAACACTACTTTTACCTATTTTTTCAACTTCGAATGGACTTACAAAGAAAAGTTCGCAAAAGTTTAAGTTCCGACTACAAAGACTAAATTTTTTGAACAATTCTAAATACAATGCAAAAAATTTTATTGTCGGGAAATGTAAGGAAAATGACGATTTCTTATTAGAAATTTATATATATTATATTTGAAATAATTTTTATTTATTTTTTTTTTTTTAATGTATGTACATCGATAACTCCTAAACCATGTGCTTGATTGCCATAATTTTTGGTGAATGGATAGATAACATAAACACGGAGGTGTCCATCTAAAAGATATTCGAGAAAGGGGCTTGGCAATAGAAAAACACTGTATCTCGAATAATATTGACACTAAGATACTGCAATTTAGTGTAGGGGTAGGCACAATTATTACAAATTACCGTAAGGAAATGGACGTTATTCGACAAATCGGCGTGGCAATGTTAGGAAAACAGAGTATCTTGAATAATTTTGAGACTAGAGTACTGCAATTAAGTATAGAGGTAGGCATTATTATTAAAAATTATGGTCGATAGAGTGGGCGTTGTTTGACAAATAGGCGTGTCATATACACTAGGGTACTGCAATTTTGTGTAGGGGTAGGCACAGTTATTACAAATCACTGTCAAGAAAACGGGCGTTATTCGACAAATGGGAGTGGCAATATTATAAAACAGTGTATCTTGAATAAAATTGATACTATGGTACTGCAATTTATGATAGTATAGGTGTAGTCACTATTCTTACAAATAACGGGCAAGAAAGTGGGCGGTATTCGACAATTAGGCGTGGCAATATTATAAAAACAGTGTTTCTGTTTTATTACACATATATTACACTCACATATTGACACTAGGGCACTGAAATTTATTATATTGACGCTGGGGTACTGAAAAAAAGTACAGGGGTAGGCACAATTATTACAAATAACGGTCAAGAAAGTGGGCGTTTATTCAACAAAGGGGCGAGGCAATATTTGAAAAACACTATATCTCGAATAATATTGACACTAGGGTAATAAAATTCGTTACAAGAATGGGTATAATTATTTCAAAACACGTGACATCTAATTTAAATTTAAGGAACAGATATTTGAATTAACCAACAAACTTTCAGAATTTCATAGAACCAATTTTTTAAGAGCAATTGTATTTATGTACCTTATACATACACTTTTTTCAAAAAATTATCATATTCTCTAAAAAGGAAGAAATAAGAACTTTAAAAAAACCAACAACAAAATCACTACAAAGTAAGAAGTAATTTTAAAACAAATTTTCCTTTTAATTTCTTGGTCATATTGGGTAATTTATTTAAACATATTATTACATTGGAAAACTAATTATTTAATATTTTTTCTAATTTGTTTTATTATCATAAATATATAAATTTCTTTATCAATATTCTGATTAAAAAGCTTCTGATTAAAAGTCTGATTATTTTAGCGCCGACCTTAAAAGCTTTTGTATTCATCAAGATATTAATATATTTATGATAACAAAACAAATAACAAAAAAATTCAAATAATAAGTTTTCTAATGTTATAATATGTTTAAATAAATTACCAAATATAACCAAGAAATTAAAAGGGAAAGTTATTTTTCAATTATTTTTTACTTTGTAGTGATTTTGCAGTCGGTTTTTTTAAAAGAGAGCTTTTCATGCTATTACGCGTGTGAACTTGCGCGTGTTCTGGAATTTTTAATAACTGAACGAATTGGAATATTTGGATTATTAATTTTATTGCAAATACACAAATTATATACAAATCATCATTGTAAAATGTTCTTTCTTGTTATGCCATTGTCAATTTCTAGGGTGCCAAGAATTATTAAATAAGAAATTAATTTGGATGGTATAAATAGTAATATTCTATAAGTTTTTCTGTCAGTTCTTCAAAAAGCTGAAAACAGAGTGTTTCACTGTGTTCTATAAAGAAGCACCTGTAAAAATGTCTACTTCAATTCATATCATATATGAATTACTCAAAACTTCATCAACTGAATTAGATTTCGGAGCAGCACTACAAAAACTTCTTAACATCACTGATGAAAAATTCAAAAAATCTGAAATTCGGGAAAAAATCCATCCATAGAGTAAAAGTTAAATGGAATAATGTGTGTAGTTCAGATAAAACATTCAAAAATCTGCAAGAGGAGGTCAAGAAAATCACGAAATCAAGAAAAACGACGAAAGTTCAACATTATCAGAAAAAAAACTTATAGATGAAGCTACAGAAGCGATTTCTACCGGACAACTGCCAACAGTATTACCAGATAAATACAACAGAGATAAGGAAAAAACAAGGGGCGATATAACAAAAGTAGTTTCTAGGAAGAAAGGATATTCTCCGAATATATTAGATATATACTAATAAAAATAATTTCCTGTTTGCTTGTTTGTTTGACTTTTATACAAATCTAAACTGCCGAACAGATTTCGCTCAAACTTAAAACATGTTTTACTTGCGTTTAGGCTAGGTTATTAGGTTACTGCATACTTAGTTTTAACCACGCCCCTTTTACCGCCCACAAATAAAAAAATTCAATATTTCCTACTTTTTCGATTGTATGAGACTAAAATAAAAAATTATAATATCGATAAATGCTTCCACAAAATTAAGGTTATGTTCTTAAATTATAGATACCTCAATTTGTTTAGAAGATCAAAAAATTTCCATTTCCGGTGTCTTTAAAGTTTTGTCTAACTCTGACCATGAATACCTTAGCATCTCTATGGTCAATTCAAATAAAATTGTGTGCATTGAAAGTTGTATTATTTTGTTGTCCACAAAATCATCTTATTTTTACCACGAAAAATGCCAAATGTCACCACTGTGCATTGGGGGAGGTATTTTATATTTAGAAATTTAGTGTGTATCAAGCTTAAAATGAATAAGTAATGTAGTTTTTAAATGGCGGTGAACACGTACTTTTAGAAAATTGTTTTAAGAAAAACGAGCTTAAAATTTGAAAAGCCTGCAGCTGTTGTAATTACAGAGTTAAAGGAGAGGGGACTAATTCGTCAATAACTTCGAGAGCTTTGCTCTGATTGACTTTACATTTTTGAACAATATTTTTCGGATGTTTAACTATTTATAAAAAAATAATATAATAAAACTAGTAATTATGGAGCTTCGGCAGGTTACCGAAGCTAAATTACCCCCGCGCGGACATATTGAAGTATATTCGATGTCTTTGGCCACGACATACATGATGACATTCATTTTTGTTTATATTAACGAAAGTTTTCCTATTTTGATGACGTCACTTTGTAAGGGAGGTAGGCGTGGTTTTCATTCGATTTTTTCAAATTTCATAGCCAGGATTAAGACATTAATTTTTGTGGATTTTAAAGACATTTTACGGTTAATATATATACGTAGGCTTGGTTTTCATCCGATTTGGCCCATTTTCGAACTTGATCTTACTTTTTTTAAAAATAAACCTATATTTTGAATTTCATCGCGATAGCTTTAAAATTGTGGCTGTAATCGTGTCGACAGACGGACAGACAGACGCACACACGGAAATCGACTCAGGAGATGATGCTGATCAAAAATATATACATTTTTCTATACCTGCCACGCCTCCTTCTTGGCGTTACAAACGGAATGACAAAGTAAATATACCCCCTACGCAGTACGCGTTGGGGTATAAATATAATATATATGTATATATGTATAGATTTATGAAATATAAAATAGTTTTTTTCAAAAGTGCGAGTCCTCACGTTCTCCTCCCCCACTCCCCTTAATATTAGGCCCTGCTATAAAATTTTGCAATATCTAGTAAACGGCTGCACTGGTATGTTTGCGAGACATTTGTTTGTGGTTCGCATGCTCATTGTATTCAAATCTCATCTTTAACAGTATTTAAACATAAACAACATAGAGATCAAGAATAAATGAAAACAAGCAAAACGAGCATTTTATCAAAGCAAGCATATCAAGTAAAATTGAAATGTGTTGAATTGCTCAGTGTCGGACACTGAGTTAATGATTTTTTTTTTTTTGTTTGTTATTGTTATTGAAAATGATTAGACATTGAAAAAGAATAAGTAAAAAGCAAAGAACGAATACAAAATTAACGAAAAAACAACATATTTCCAACAAACAATGTATAATGTTATGGTTTTGTCTTTAAAAGACTTTTCGGCTTCATATCAGAACAAAACAGAAATCACATCGGATGCAGTTATTTCTCTATAACATATTTGTTTTGATTGGTGCGTTCGTTGTTTTTTTTTCATTGATTTGGTTGTTTCTATTTGATCGTATCGAATGTATAGAGCATTTAGAAATATTGAGAAAGTGCATATCTTGGTAAAAGGTTAACAAAAGGTAGAGTGAGCCCTTTTTTTGAGAGAGAATGCTGTATTATGTTTTCTAATACTTTGAAGAATAAAGTTAATAGAGAACAAGACAATAAAACGCTCCATGCACTTTATTGTATCAAACACATTCATGCAGCCCTTTAATATCTTCCCTATAGGAACAAACTAACTTGTTTTTAAAAACAACTAATTAAAAAACTAGTTTAAAATAAACCAGTATATGAACTACTTTGAATTATATTAAGGCGGCAACTACTCTGATGTTGGCATGTTTCAATTGAAAATTTTTATTAGATTACAAGCTTATATATGTTTAACCATGTTATTTCATCAAATATTATTAACTTTTGGCCATCAGTAATAGTTTTCAATTGGTTATTTTAAAGCAATTAAAATAATAATTTAAATGTAACTAATTTAACAAGTAGTTGAAAATATATGCAGACGACAGTCAATTGACTTATTTAGCGGACATCACCATACAAAATAAGTTAGTTCGTTTTATGGAAAAAAGTCAGAATTTCAACTAGTTGTGGTTGACAAAAAACTACTTTATCAACTACTTTTAAATTAGTTGATTTTCCTACAGGGTTGTGCAAGCCACGCATACATTCAATACAAAGTGACTTCATTGAAATGTTAAAGTTTCTTAATATTTCACAAAAATTAATGTAATGACTTGAAATTTGGCAAATTAAAATGAAAATTACGCAACCTGCATAGGGATTCTATACGGAGTGATGCCATAGCAAAGCCTTTATATATTAAAAAAAAAATCATCAAAATTTATTATATACATATTTATGGTTAGCTCAGACTCAATTATTACTGATAGACTAATCGTTAGTCAAGTCCAAGTGGATTTTTTTTTAAGAGATTTCAAGAGCTAGAAATATTACAGCATAGCTCTTTAAAGTCCCATCTGTCTGCATGGTCGAAATCTTATCTTTTGTCATTTTTGTTAACAGGTTGTTCTTATCTGTGCATTTAGCATCACTCCCTCTAATAAATCTGCGGCAACTTAAAATTTATTTGCTCTTGACATCAGTTTTTTTTTAATTGCTGTGCGCGGCGGTATAGTAAAATATGACCTACCACACCACATGATCCTAAACAGCGCACTCCTTCTTAACAAATTGTAAAAGAAGCGAAATAAAATAATTAAATTTAACCCTTAGAACAACCCTGCCATGGCTTCGGACACACATAAATTTCCATTCCAATAAAACCTAAACTAACAAAACCGCTGTTGATAAATAACCCAAAATGCATGTAGAGGATCCTGCATTTGCAGTCCAACAAGGACTGTTTCTTACGCCTTGCGTAATATAAACAAATTCCAACATTTTCTTTTTTAGTTCGTGGCACACTCAGTTGCCACCTTCCGCTTGAATAAAAGCATTTATATAAAATTTTCTCTGCTTCTCTACCTCTAGAGTCATCGTCGGACAAAAGTCCATCTTTTGATGGTGAGAGCACGTTGGATTGCTCTCATTTTGAGCTCGTTCATGTGCAGTTAGCTCATCCTTAGACGTTACTTAGCCCGAAAGTGATTCTGGCAACTCACACACCCATCCACACCCCTTGCTACATCTAAAAATGTGCATTTTTTTTGGTCGTTAGAATTTTTTGTCTTATTTATTTCGTATTATTTCTTTTCGTCTTCTTCTGCTTTGACGTCGACTTATTCTATCGCTCTCTCCATTTCTCGGTGCTCTGCTGATTTTTTATGCATTAGTTTTGGTCCTGTGCTGCAAACTCCTTCCTCAATGCGCTTCATAATCATACTTAGCGTCCTTGTGCGTTGTTGTCCCCGTCGTAATTGCAAGTCGTTGGCGTTATTTGGCTGCATAACCCACTCCTTGAGTGCTCACACCACACCAACTGTTGCGGTCCCACCAGTTTACCCAAACCCTAGACAGCAAAAAATTTTTTTCAAACGACAAATTTCGTTTTACGAATATATACGAGTACCTACTTAAAAAAGTGTAGGAGTGTTGAGACAAATATATATACATATTCATACATATATACAAATAGAAATATATATATATGTAGGAATATTATATACATAGGTGTGAGTTGATTTTCATTTACGTGGAACGAAGTGCAATACAAGATAACGAAGTGAACTACGTCGAATATTGGGAGTCGAAAAAATTTAAAGCAGGGATGAGAAGAATAGATCTTCCCGAGATATAGTCCGCCTCAGAAGGTGTTGCATGAAAGCCACTGCGCAAAAGTTGGGTGGAAGGAGACCGCAAAAATTTTTCAATACTGCGACCCTTTTTCGGCGAGTGTTGCACGAAAAGTAGAAAAACAAACAATATGTTGCTGTGTTATGCGTCTTTGGCCAAAAGATGCACCCACTTGTAGCTTCAACGAATTCAGGCTAAGACTGTCGACAACGTTGTTTGCGTTTGGCTCGTCTGACTCGTACAAACAGTGGCGTATATCTAGAAATTTTTAATGATTGTTTATTATAATATTTACAACTAGTACTCTACTATACGAATTATTTATTCTTTATCCGAAATGCGATAATCTTGTTTGTGGTTAATGCGACCAATGCGTCAATATTGGTTGAAGTTTTGTTTGGATTACCATTAATTAAACTATGTATGCATGCAGGGTATCCCGCAATTGAGTGCAACTATTTACGAAGCTGAAAGGTTATGTCGAGCTGAGCAAAAAAATCGTATGGGAGGGGGGTCTATTTTCACATTCTTAGAAGCTACAGGGTTAATTAATATTTCACGACTTTGATTCACGTTATTGTTTCTAGCAGAAAAACTAACTTACATAAAGCTTGTTTTCACAACTCATTTTAAAGGCTTTCCAAAGGTATATCAACAAGCCCCACCAACTTAACCGTTACCGGTCTGTGATCGTGTGAAGAAGAAATCAATCGGTTGAAATTACCAAATTTCAACTTTGAGTGCCAATTTTTCAGAATTTTGCGTAATAAATGAAATTTGTTTTCAGATCAATTTCGCAATTTATTCAATTTTTTTTTCAATGGCATCAAAAACATAAACATATCTTTAAAAATAAGAAAGTTGGCTGCGCTAAAAAAATTATACTTATTTTTTTTTTAATAAATATGTTATTCGAGTGAGAAAAATAGCTAGTTTAACCTATGACTCTTTGCATGCTCATCGTCATTAGTTCTAAAGACTACAGAATAAAACGTCGGACCTTCGTTATTGTTGTGAGGGTTGTGAGTGCAAATCTCGAGGTGGCAGAGGAACTGTGTTTACTTTTTTCCATTTTTTTTCTTTTTTTAATTTCAATGGTTGACCTCTTTTCGATTATAAAATAGTTCTTAATATTTTAAGAATACAGTCTGCGAAATAATTATATGTGACTAAGAAACGTATAACTTTTTAAGCGTGCAACTTCGGTAACGGTAAAATGTAAGTATGCAGAAGAATTGGTTGCTGTCCTATAAATAGGTGTACTACGAATTTGCTTGTCCTTTGTTTTCATAATTTACCGCTTTCTACAAAACTTGCAGTAAGCCTATATTTTACAATAGGAAATAATTATATCGCACACTAAATACAAAACAGTCACAACTCAACATTCACAAATTTTTACTTTTTAAAAACTGTAAAACTATTTGTAGTGGTCATATACTTTGACGGTATCACATCAAATTCATTTTGTACACATCTTTTTTCTATATAATCTAAAAAAAAATTTTGTCTCATTGTTTTGTATGGATTTCCTTCAAAAATAAAATTGCTTTTTGCTTCACCTTGAAATTAAAAATTTTGAGTTGTGACTGTTTTGTATTCAGTGTGCGATATGTTCATCAGCAACAAAGGTCTGCAAATAATGGGGTTGCGTTAGTATTGGCTAGCTGAGAGTCGTTTCCGAAGCTATTTTTTGCGTAGAATTTGAATCCATTCGAATCCATTGAAGAAGACATCCGCGAGCAAAAATGTGCAAATAATGTGAAAATAATTTAAAAAATGTTGTGCATCCATTATTCAACCTCAAAAGTAGCTATTTTTCGTGTACATAACCTCAAATATCTCAAAACCCTGACTAACGCAAAACGTTGTCAGGGGAGGAATTAGTTTCAGTTTGATGAGACCCTATTCCTCCGTGCAGCTGTTTTCTCTGACCTTGGTACCAAATGACCGAATAGAAAAAAATTCTATGAAAATTACAACAAAGATATTTTTAAGTTCGCTGATAATGAATAGCTAGTCAAACGGTTTCTCGATTTTAGTAATACTCGTGCCGCGTAGGCTTATTTATTCGCATCTATGTAAAGACCTAGCCCAGATAGTTCTTGGAACAGACAACCAGCACTTATGTGTAACCCCAACACGGACCCGTTTCTGCTTTACATTGCATGCGCGGATAAAATGTTTTGAGTGCTTATTGCTATAGCCTACCGTCTTTTTTTCAAAACTTGGCAAGTACGAATGAAAAAAAAAGTCGGTACAAGTGATTTTTTGATTTGATGAAATAAAAATGAGTACAGAACTAGAACGAGTTTCATTGTGGATCTAGTCAAAGCTGGATTCGAAACAACAAATTACGGAAATACTGCTGGTAGATTTTTCTGCAACACTGATATTGCGGCTGAAATCTCTGAAATTAATGAGGATTTGAATAAAAACTTTTCTATTATTCTGAGGTTGCTTTCACGTGGTCTGCCAATTAATATTGCAGTGATGTTTTTAAATTTTTTGATTTGCCAATAGGTATACGTAATTATATTCATACCTTAACGTATAATCTAAATAAATATTTTTAAACCAAAGTAATTTGTCTGAGCAGGCGTTAGAAGCGGATCATAAAAATGTGAGGACTGTTCGATTGTCACATACAAGAAAAGACTGAAGAACTCATACCAACAAGGTTCTTATTTCTTATTTGCTAATATCTTCGGATCCGTTTGTTTCTTCAATAATAATAATAACAGAAAATAAAGCAAATTTACCGATTGCAGACATCAAAAAATACATATTAGGGGAGAGTCAAAAAATACATATTAGTGTGGACTGGGGTCCAGTGTGAATAAGCTCAAAATCTCGCGTTGTTTCGTATATTTTTATATACGTATGTATATTTAAACATTCCATCACAAAATAAAAAATTCACTTGTTGAATGTTCAGTGTTACATGGTAACGGGACCGGACGTGCTTTGGGCAGCAAAAAGTAATTTTTTTGTTTTTTCGTAATTTTAGTGATTCTTCTAAATTAAGTTTTCTTTTAGTGGAGTATTTATATATCATATAACTTAAACTAGAATTTATTTAAAAACTTAAAAACTTTTTTGATAAACTTTACCGTAAGATTAGAAAAAAAAAATATTTTTGTTTAAAAAAACACGAATGGGCCAGTGTGTGAAAGTTACGTAATGTTAATCAAGATTCATTTTATTTAAAGAAGGTGCATACAAAAAACAAACAAAAAATAGTCCAAAAAAGTATCAATATCGACAAAAACGGGAGAAGTCATCAATTCTTACCGAATCAACTGTGAAGATAACTGGAGAAACACTTAAAAGAAAAAAAATATTAAATTCGTCATTTAAAGAATTGAATTAAACTACTGATAACTCCCCCTAAATCGGGAGTTCTTCCCCATTTCGCTGTGAAAGTCCCATTTTCTCATTCACTTAAGAGCAAATTCGTGTCTTAAGTCCTTTTGCCAACTTTTTCAGCTTTAAACGTCCATATCTGCTCAACGCTACCTCTTATCAAAAATCTAATAATTTTGTGCTTACCTACAGCTTAAGACCTTCCTAATGATGTTTTAAATGTTGCTGTAGCGCTTGTAGATTTGCTGGAATAAGGGGACCCTTACAGGAATAATTAAATAAAATTCAAAATATTAAATTCATCGTTACATTTAAAAAGCAAAATTAATTTTATATTGACAAAATTGTTATATTGGCCATTGGTTCTCAAGATTTCAACATTACGTTTTTATAAAGAAAGAACGATTTAGTCACGTATCCCGATTTACATGGTGTCAGTCAAATTCACCGAAATGAAAAAGTGGCAAAGATGCCACAACTACAAAAACTGCACAAAACATCTCGATAAACACGTTATATTAAGTTTGATATAAATTCTTCCCAATAAAACATGGGATGGACGCTAATTTTGTAATTTTTATTGAACTTGTATTCTGTTATCTTGAAAAAATATATGTTTCATCTATTTACTAACTTTTTTATTATTTAAATGGTTTTTAGTGGTGTCCACACCACAAGTAAAATCAGTGGTTGTCCACATAAACCCCGTATAAGGGGCTAGTGTGGAGAAATGCAAGCTCTTTTTAAAATAATTTAAGAAAGAATTTATGAAAATAAAGAATTGAAACGATTAATGTTATTATGAAGGTAATAGGTATAACTAACCGTTAAAAACTTCTTGATTACAAAACTTATATATTAGCACATGGGTATTTCCACAGAAAAGTCCACTGTGTTCCAAAATTTAAAAGTTATTAAAAACTTCTTATTTAATGATATTGCCTCAGAGAAACATTTAAATTTTATTGATTTAAGCAATTCGAACTTAAATTCATTTAGCATGATGATCAAATCATCTGCATTGTTTCACATATGTAATTTATTCTTTTTAATAAATGTTTAGTAACTGTTTCGTAAATGTTTCTGTTTTAGTAAAAATTAAAGGCATTGGCTAAAAATAATGGAAAATGGTTGAGGCAAGGAGAGGCAAAATATATTAAATTTGTTTTTAAATTACATAATTACTGAATTACCTAACTACTCAATTACCCAGTGGAATTACATTGGAAATTTAAGTAACGTAACGCCAGTAACGTCACGTCAGACGACTTAGCCTAATAACAAAAAAACCTGAAAAGATTTTCAAATTTTGTTACTTGGAAATTACACTGATATTATTTCAAATCCTTCTAAAAAAGGCTTTATACAAAATTAAGCAGTAATCCGCAGAATTTTGCAAATTTTATAATCCAAGACGAAAACTATTTCTGTTTTTTTGTAACGTCACGCTAGAGAATAGTTTTGTTTATATCTTTAAATCCTTAGGGGCGATTGTTGTAATTATATAACTTAATATAGTGCTACTTATACTGTTAAAAATCTGGGACTAAATTATAGTAAATTCTGTTCTGTATATATGACGACACCGAAACTGTATTTAAATTTAAGCCACGCCAAATACTAAAACTAAGTTCTATTCCCGCATGGGCTTAAATTGTAATACCCGATGTGGATTAAAAACCTGTGAATTAAAAAGTTGTATTCGATTTTAAACCATAGCGTTTAAAAAAAACAAAACTGGTTTTGTTTTCACAATTTATTTCTTTTTTTATGTTTTATACTATAATTTTTAAACTAAGACCTATTGTAGGGTTCTAACTCACGTCATCATTGAAATGAACGTAGTAAACGTTGCTTGTCAAAATCAAATAAAAAATTTTTCACAAAATTTGTATTAAAAAGCTTTGTTAACCGAAAAAGTAACTCTAAATCATAAGACTTTTGAATCTTAACTATCTGAAAATGAAGACAGAAAGAATTGAAATATTATACAGCATGGCTTAAAATGTAATGTAAATGTTAAACTACATATTGTATTAAATCTAATAGCATGGCTATCTTAATTCAAAATCTATTCCGATTGTACTATTTTTTTAAACCGATTTTATTACTATTTAGTTATTTTGTATTAAATTTTAAACCGTAGGTAATAAAGTTCAAATTTTATTCCAACTTTTTTAAATTAAGTACAGCTTTGAATAAAAAAATTCCAAGTATTTTGAAAAGTATTAATTCTAATAAAAAATGGTTTAAAAAATACATTATTCCAACCATTGGTTTAAAAATGTCTCCAAGATTTTTAACCATGTAATCACTACGCAAATAAAAAAAAAAAAAGAAATTTTAATAATCTTACTTTTCATTCTTTTTTTTTAATATTTTTTCGTACAAATCGTGCGTAACGCCAGTTTGGAAGTGCAAATATATAATTTTATAATTGTATAAAAATTGTTCACACTAGCCCTCCCTCTCCCCTATATGAGTATTTAGAAAATGTATATTCAAGCATTTTATTAAATGAAAATTACCTCACAGAATAATTTCAGGAGAAAATATATAGTAATATTTACACTGGTGGCCAAAACTAAAGCAACTCTGTATAAGTATAGTGCATAAACTGTATAAAATTTTTAATATTAAAGAGCGAACATTTTTTTCGCTCATAAAAACATATTTATTTATTCACTTATTGAAAAAGAAAATAAAAAAGTTTTGTTCTTTTATGTATGTTTTTATATAATGTATTAAATGCATAAAGCTCAAAATTTTCTTGGTCAAAACTAAAGCAACTTTTCCAATTTCTAAATTAATAACTAAAAATATTATGATATAACTTAATAATCAATAGCATATCCACTATTTTTCAAGTCTGCAGCACATCTACGAGCATTGAATCTATGAGTCGTTGAATTTGATCTTGCGGAATGTTCTTTAAATCAGGGGATTGAGCCAGCCACTTGAGAGCCCTGATATTTTGCTCGCCTAGCCACTCTTTAACCAAATTTGAGGTATGCTTTCGGTCATTATCATGTTGAAAGACCCAAAGTAGCGGCATGTCTTCCTCTGCATAAGGCAAAATAATGTTTTCCAAAACAAATTTATAAAAATATCGGTCCATTGCGTCCTTAATTTCATAAATGGGTCCAACTCCGTTATAAGAAAAGCAACCCCACACCATAGTGGAGCCTCCCCGTGCTTCACAGTTGCCTTACAGTATTGAGGATTTAAGCGCTTGTTGACTGGCCGTCTTACAGTATAATATTTTTCATGACCGAGCCCTCGACATTGAATTTTTATTCATCGGAGAACAAAATATTTCTCCACTGGGCAGCACTCCAATCGACATGCTCTCTAGTAAAGGCCAGCCTAGCCAAGCGATTTTTCAATGAAACAAATGGCTTTTTTGCAGGTTTGCGTTCACGTAATCTGGCCTCTATAGCTCGCTTTAGCGCTGATATCTAATCCTAGCTCTTGGACAATTTCCGTGGATATTACAAATGTTTTTTTTTATTTGGCGGATAATGTTTTGGGTCAATCGCTGTGAAGTTTTTCTCGGCCTTCCGCCACGTTAAATTGTCACCACAGACTTAGTCACTTGAAAACGCTTTATAGGCCGCGAAATCACTGATTTGGCTATTCCAAATTGTTCACATAAAGCCTTTTGACATTTACACTTTTTCTATTCACTGATTATTTTCCCTTTTATCCATGAATTATACTTGTTTCTTGACATTTTATTTGAATTTTCAAGTATCACTTAAAACTTGATTGCAAAGATAACATAATTAGTAAAATTTATGCCAGCCAAAACAATTATAGTAAACATAGCGGAACATAATATACGGTTATTCTTATAACTATTGTTGCAAGAACAACTCTTACAGTAGAGTTGCTTTAGTTATGGCCAAGCAATTTTTGAGCCTTATGCATTTACTATACTATAAAAAAACATACATAAACAAATAAAACTTGTTTAGTTTCTTTTTCAATTAGTGACTAAATAAATATGATTTATAATAAAAAATGTTTGCTCTATTTTCAATATTAAAAATTTTATAAAGTTTTTGCGCTATACATATACAAAGTTGCTTTAGTTTTGGCCACCAGTGTATATTTCCACGATATTTATTACTATCGTATACTAAATAAGCCATGATTTTGTGTTAAATTGAGTTATTCCCTATAGTATGTGCATAGTAAGTGCATTCTTAAATTGACAAATTTTTCTGTTTTCAAACACAATTTTCTTCTAAACTAGCAATCCGATCAAAAAACCAACTTCATTTGAGCTCAGCAGACCCAAATCCACTAAGAAACGAAATTTCATCATAATTTATTCATTATTCTAATTTTGCACACTGGTATATGGGGTCGCATCACTGTACGGCGGAGGATACAATTTGAATCCAATAGAAAATGATCTGCTTGGAACTTGTTGTTCGCTAGTTTCTTGGATCAATACAAAATGAGCGACATTAAATGTTAAAATAGCGGGAAAATTAGTTTTGAGCACAATCCAGAAAGTTAAGCTCCTTCATCTTGGACTTTAAGTACTTGCGAATATTATTTCATATTTCAAAATAGCGACTCAAAAAATGCTTGCTTAAGAGATTTCAGTAAGGTTTGATGAATACGTAGAGCACATGATTTGAAAGTTATGAAAGTGTTAACTGAGAACGTCTACAAATGATCGCAGCTACCTCATCTGAGTTAACGTTAGAGTGCGTGGACCGTTTTAAAAACCCGGAAAACATCAAGTTAAGTCCTAAACACAGAAAATGCTTTTATTTCCAGAAAATTTATTTATAAAATCAATGTTTCACGGAACAAGCTTTATAGAAATTATATTCATGGTCTTTTCCTATTTGAAAGTATACCTAGTTGTACCGTCAAAAAATTATCTAAAAATAACCATACAACGCCACTGCTGCACCCATTCCCAAAGAAATTGCCTGCCATCCAAACAAGCAGCATTCAGCACTTTTTGGTGAAGCCAGAAAAAAACAAAACAAGATACAACAACAACAACAACAACAAAAACATTACAACAAAAAAGAACCATCAACCCATAGTTTAGTAGCAATAAAAAGTGCACTTTCGAGGACGAAAAGCACTGGCGTCAACAACATTATGTGCGACGCTAGGCCAGAAGTAAGAGAGCGATTATATTTTTCTTTACAGCTGTTGGTGAGGTTATTGTTGTTGTTGGTGCTGTTATTGCTCTTTAGTTGTTGGTATTGTTGCTGTTCTAGTTGGTTTTTGTGCCACCAACATCATTATCTCATCTTCCCATTTTGGAGCTTTCGGCTTCATTTTGCTTTAGACGTTTTCAAATTGAGGCGAAGTGATGCAACAAGCACCACAAATTGTTGGGGACGTTGGTGATGGGAGGACAACCTCACAGCAACAACAGAAAGTAGACTGGAGATGGGGGTTGCTTGGGTGTAGCTGGCTATATTGGCTGTATGAAGATTGTTCTGCGTCCATTTTTGCCATTATTTTTTTCCGCTTTGAATTTTTTCAGTTGGTTTTTAGGTTACAAAAACAACAAAAACAACAAAAACAACAAAAACAACAAAAACGGTTTTCTTTAATTTTTTTTTTTTTTTTTTTGCATGCTCAGTGTGCAGTGACAACAACAAAAACAGCAACTACAACAGCTAGCTGCAGAGACTAAGAAACAGCTAGTATCGGATGAAGGAGAAGAACATGAAGACGAAAATAACGACGTAGAAGAAGCAAAAGCAGACAGCAAGTTTGACTGCTTAAATGTGCACCGAGCTCCCGACGACGAGCTACAAGTGGGTGGACTTGTAAGAAGGTTTGCTGGAATGTTGCATTTTTTTCAACTTGCTCGTCCTTACAATGGCTCAATGCGCAGTAAGGACATCGTCGTGGGCTCTTTTGGTACGGATTTCGGGGTCGATATCGAAATTTTTAGGTGGTACTCAATCCGATGCTAATATTTTTTACTTTTTCACTCTCTCTCTCGATTTCGCTCTTTTTTAAAGCTCGTTATTTGAGCAGGCGGCGCAGGGATGACACCAACACCATTGCTGGAGATGAGCCAATCTGACCGCCACTCAGCATATTGCTAGTGATCGGTTTTCGGTGTTCAGCCGAACGTTTTACTTTGGTTTTTTGGCTTCATTGCAAGCCTTTCATCGCCAAGATATTGAATGCAGAGGGAGTGGATTTGTTTCGTCTGGATGCCTAAGGGATATGATGGCGAACTTAGGAGAGACGTTTAGCTGTATTCATAGGGCTGGTGTCTTTGCCTATGACGTAGAAAATAAGGTAAAACTGTGGCAACGCTATAAAAAACACAAAAAATTTTTTCGTACGTACAAATTTTTACTTCGCGTAAGGCGGGAAAACGTAACAGGGAGGTAGAACAACGCAAAGGACACAACTGTGGCACACAAACTCACACACACACACACACGCATTGGGCCTTAAAATAACTATTGAAGTGAAAAAAAAAAAAATTTAAGCGAGGAAGTTAAAAATTGTGAAAAAGGAAGCGAAAACATAACGAAAAGCAGCACGAACAAAAATCGGGCGACCAACGTCCGCCACACAAACGTCCGTGTTGCAGCTACAGCAGCAGCAGCGGCAGAAGTTTTGTCGATGCTCCAAACGTCGTCGTCGTCGTCGTAGCACAACACAACCCAGCTTTGAAAAGCTGAAAAAATGCGCACACTAAGCTTTATGTTTGTGTGTATGTGTGTGTGTGTGTGTGGGCGTGTGTATGTGTGCTTATGTGTGTGTGTGTCACTAAAATAAAAATGGCACAAAAAAGCGTGGTGCAAAAACTACATAAAAGTTTTTGAAAAAGTTTCGTGTGCTCAAAAAAGTTTCGTCGACTGTTCATTGGGTGGATTGAGGTGGAGGTGGTGTTGCTGCTTACTTGGATGTTGGCGTTGTTGAGAAGTTGGGCATGATGCAGATGCCAATGTGGCGGACTTTAGCTGTACTGCAGCCAACAACCATTTGGGGGCGATGCCATTTTTCGACGAAAATAAGGCGGATAGTCAACGCACACTGAATTCCTAGTGCATGGCACTATTCGGATTGTGCAACAAGTGAGTTTGGCAGCGACAGCGACCAGGACGACAACTATTTTCGTGGATAACGCGCTCTAACAAGTTTTTTGGCATTCATTTTTGAACAATTATTTTAAGCATTCAAAGGATTTGGTGCATTCTTTGCTGTATTGGCATCATCATCAACTAGATAATTGTCTGTCTATATGTGTGCTGATACTGTTTTGCCTGTGTACGAATGTGTGTGTGTGTTTGTGTCGGCATTGCCATTTAACTGCAACAAACTGATAAACTGTGTTGTTAGTTGATTTTATCTGCTGCAATAAGCATTGCAGTCAGACAGACAACTGTTGCTTCAACAAAGTGCAGTATTTGCTGGAGAACATACAATACAATAATTTGAAGAAATTGAAATGTGGAACATCTTTAATAGATGCATGCGAGATATTTTGAGATTTCAATAGAGTATAGTTTGAACAGATTGAACAAACAAAAACTTTTTTGAATTAACCTAAATTAAATACGTCACAACTGCTTATAATGGCCGCTTTCAGGTAAGTTGAATCAATTTGATATAAAAAACATATTTACCTATATAATATTTAACCTGAATTATAAAATAATTATAGATATTTTTACATCAGAAATTAAAATTTTAACAAAAAAATGGAATGCGATCTTTAAAAATTATAAAAATGATGCATTCTAAAATCTGAACAAAAAGGCCAAAACCGATTTTGATCAGTTTTTCGCGTTATTTATTAAAACTTCCTATATGCTCCACTTAGAACATAAATACGTCTAAAGAAATGGAATGTGCCTCATTAAAAAATATTAGAAAAGCATATAACGTATTTATTAAATAAAATTATATATTAATAGTTTGTTTAAATTAACCTGAAACTAATAATAGTGTCTTGTTCAGAGATATGAAGTCATGTATGGTATTTCTATTTTAAGCTTTATAGTGAAATCAATATCTTTGATGGAATATATGGAATATTTCAATTCATTATTTAAGCCCAAATCACAAAAACTATTAAAACTACTTTAGTTAAAAGAACACCAAATAATGATTGAAGTTTTCCGATAAAGGATAAAAGAGTGTTTCCGACTATTCTTGAGTGTGCTCTTTCAAAATCTGACATTTGATTTGATTCAAGTGAGAAATTGGAATTGGTTTTTTACTTAGCTTTGACAAATATATTATTTTTTAAAATTTGCCTATTGCGATACTTTGTTCAAATTTAATTAATACTTTGTTATTAAAATCTACACTTGAATATCTATACTCAAAACTGATTATTTGAATTCGGTTTGGGAGAAACAAAAAATATTTAAAATAAATGCTTTATGATTGCAATTAATACTAATTGTGTATTCGAAATAGTAACACTTTGATTGAAACACTACACATACGCTTATAATTAATGAAAACATAACCCATTCAATTGAAATATCCAATTTTTATGAGTATATTTTTCAATAAAACACTCCATGGAAATAATTTTGAACAATTTAATAATATTTTTTTTTTCCTTAAATAATAGAATAAAGCCATTCCAATGATACTTTTTTCGCAAAAATCGGATTTAAATTGATTGTGTTGCATTGTCCCAAATTAGACACTATTTTGGTCGCGAAAAATGATTTTAAAAATTTGTAACTTTGGATTTGGTTTTCTAACCAAAAAACCAAACCATGAGTAAAATTTGAGCCAAATCGGAGATGGTCTGTGCAACTGATAATACACTTCAATGTGAAATGGGTGGTATATATTTAATTGTTTTTTTTTTTAAGTCAAATGTTTTTTGACCAAAAAATTAAATTTTTTCCAGACTTCAGACTTCGACCAAGCAAACACAAAAATTTTTCTAAAGACAGGTATTCTCTGAGCGTTGTAAGCATTTTTTGTTCCATGGATATATATTATTATTTTTTTTTTTATCAAAATCAACTGTTTTTTTAACAAAAAAATAGATTTTTTCCAGACTTCGGATTTCGACCAACCAAAAACAAAAATATTTCTAAAGAGAGGTATTCTCTGAACAGTTGTAAGCATTTTTTGTTCATTATATATGTTTTTTTTATTTGTTTTTTCAAAACCAACTGTTTTTTAGTAAGAAATTATTAAAGCTTTAGACCAGAGTTGTAAATCCCATAGCTCAATTAGCTCTTTTAGCTCATTTACAACAACTTCAATATTGTTGAGATATTAGAAATGTGCATGCATTGTTGTTGTTTGCTTGCGTCGAAAAATATAAGTTATTTTGTTTTTTTTCTTATTTTTTTCGTCGGCATCAAAGTTCCAATTTTTTTTCTATTTTTTAATTTTGTAATCAAGCTCGCTGCCACGACACCGCTGCTTTAGACCACTTGTATATGTTTGGTTTCAAAAACAAAATATTCAGAGGGAACCACCTAATGATTTAGAACTTTCCTTCAATAGCATTATTTTTCGATATAAGAAGATATTAGTTGTGTCCAACATTAATGTAATCGCCTTAGCTAAAAAACTAACGTCTACATTAATATGCTTGTGACAAAATAAAATTGTGTGTTTCTACCCAATAAAAATATATTTGCATCACTGTTAAACTCAAAAAGAACAGAACTCTGCAAATTTTAAAAAAAAAAACAGAACTCCTATCTTTTATGTGTTTCGCCTAGACATACATATATCTGTTTCTTTTGCACTTGCACGAAAAATAGCGGAAACCTTGTTGCTTTATGCGCTTACTTTTAACAGTTGCGAAGTCTTGGCGTCATTTTAAGTTTCAAGCAGCCTCGCCAAATGTGTTGAAAAGTTTAGCTCCTGTGAAAAGTGTTTCTGAAAATGTTTGTTTAAATTAAAAGTGTTTGTGTTTTCAAATTAATAAAATAAAAAACAAAACAAAAGAAAAATAAGGCGGTTGCTGATAAAGCTGTTGCTTCGCTGGCAAAGTGGGTGCTCCAACCATATTATGTTTTCTCCAACTAGAAAATGTGTGCTGATAAAAATTATTGTAATGTCGGATAAACATAATATGGTTACTACTCAACATAATTAAATCCGAGAAAAACTTATTTACTGTTTTCTAAACATATTTGGTTTGCTTCAAACCAACAATTACTTCTAAGCAAATATTTTGTAATCACAGTGAAAAACTTTTGGCATTTCTTTGCTAAAATATGTGTTCAAGTAAATATAGTGCAATCATCGGTAAATATATTATGTTGTTCTTAATTATCGTTTTGAAAATAATTGCTTGACTGCAATTAAGTTATGTATTATCCAATTAATATATATTTGTCCGTGAATATTTAATGTTATTTTTGACTAAATTATATTTCCAAGCAAACAAATAGTAATAGACTAAAAGTGTTCTCAGTCCATTTATAATTACAATATATTTATATGAAAACATATATTCTTTAAAACAAATTATATTGTATTTAAATTCAAACATGTGCTGAGGTATAATTAAATAATGTTAAGATGCAAATATATATATAAAGAAAAATTGCATTAATTAATCATATTATATGTGGAAACAATTATGATTACTTGTTTCCAAGAAACATGCAGAAACATATTATACTTCCTGCATATTATGTTTGGGAAGGCCTATTATTTTTCAGCGTGTAGTCATATCAGCGTATACCATATCAAATACCATATGAATGACACCATATTCGATGTTGAAAAAAATCAAGCATTATTTTCAACTGCGGATATAAACAACCCAGTAGTTATCAATTTACACCGAGTCGTAACACAAAACATTTTTAAAAATAACGATTTTTTTTTCTTTGTTTTAACAACTAAGCTCAGAAAACTTGCTTCTATTTTTTAAAGCCAAAACAATTGTACTTAGTTTGAATAAGATAATTTCTGAAAAAAACACAGGTGCGTTATTGGACACACGAGAGAAGCGAAGCTTTTTCACAGTTTCATAGATTTGATAATATAATGGTTTTTTTGTAATGAAATAACTTTTAAATTCAAAAATTTAAAATAACATAAAATAAATTATTAAAACACTCGTTAATATCTACACCAGTAATTTCATTACATTTCATTTTTATATTATTTATTTTATTATATGTTACATTCATTGTTATTTCAACGCACTTTTGGGCAATTGTAAATTTTTCCTTCGCACTATGCAAAAAGGCATTCACATTAACAAAAAAAAATCAAAGAAATATTTATTTGCCATGAGGATCGATCCTGGTGTGAAATTGGCTTAGGTGATAGTTGACAGTCACTGTTTTGATTATTTGAAAACTACACCTAAATAGCTTTCGCATGAAATCAATAAGAAAAAGGTGCGTTGAACATTTGAAACGAATTGTGGCTTTGGGGGGTAAGGTCGATCGTGCGTTACGTCACAAAAAAATTGTTGAATTCAGTTTTCAAAATTTTAGATTTTATTAAAATTTAATTTTATTGTAAATATTGCTTTGAGTTTTTATTAATAAAAAAAACGCACCTAACGAATGGATTACAAACCGGAAAAACAGCTTAAACTTTTTTTAAATTGAGCACAGGTATAAAAGGCATCTGAAACATCTTCAAGTGTAGGAGCTTCAAAAAACAGTTTTTTTGCTGTAATGAAGTGTGAATTCCTACTCTAAAGCAGTCATCAAAAATAGATTCACGTTCAAAGCGAATATCAAAGAATTATAAAAAAACTTTAACTAACAATAATTTTCACAATTGCTAAAACGTATCGCCACAAGTTCTGTACACATGGAGAAATTTTTCAGAAAATTGTTGGTCAAACACAATAAAACAACGTGGAATTTCGATTATAATAAAACTTATAATAAAACGTATGCTTCCATCTTCAAAATAGACAAAATCGCAAAAATATAATTTTTGACGATCGACAAAATCCACCCAAAAAAATCGCAAACAAACAGCAGCAAAAAAAACCTAGTCGACAACAAAAACCAGCCAAAAAAAAGTAAACAAGTAAGGCAGCCGTCAGCTCAGAATTCTAAAGAAAAGAGTCTATAAGAGGCTTCTCGTCAACTTTGCTGAGAGTATTGATAGTTTGTGCTCTATCAACAATTTGTAGCACTCTATCAACAAACTCTAGCAACATAACCTCGCAGTTTTTCGCTGCTATGCAGTCCGCTGCTTTGGTCTCAATCGTCAAGTTACCGAGCTTCTGGAAATTGGAAAGTCACAAGTGGAAGCAATGTCTGTCTATATTAGTCTGTGCGATTACCACGAACCTAATATTACAGTATTTAATAATGACGTTACTATTAATGAATTCATCAATTTACCTCATAATGAATTTATGTAATAAATATATTTTAAAATTTAAAAAGTATGCAATCCATTTACTAATATAAGAGATCCCTTATTCACCCCCTTTACCTTTAATATGCATCTCAAATTCCAATGTAATCGATCTAGAGGCGTAAACTCCAGTCTCGCGTCGGAGCTGACACGCACACTTCTTTTTTTTCAGTTTTTGAGATATTAAACTGAAATTTCGTGATTCTTCATTTTCTTACCACCACCTTTCAGAATTTCTAACGCGTGCAACTGTACATGTCACTTTATATCATGTTGTTGCTGACCAATTTAGAAAAATGAAACACTGGACTTAATGAAATTTTGAAAACTTTCTTGAGAAAAAGAAGAATTTTTTGCTACACATATACCTGTGGATTTGTGCTTTGAGATATTTGGCAATGGTTTTCATGGCTCTTGGGGGCAAGAGGGGTCCGTACAGCTGATCCTCCATATCTACGCCACTGTCTTACATAAATTCCAAAGATTGTTCATGCAACAAAAAAAAAATTTTAAGTTGCATTTGAAGACAAAAAAGTTCCATGGCTGCAAATTTGCATACGAGTATAATGTAAACTTTTGAAAATTTTTTAACTTATGAGGCCAATATTTTAAAAATTACAAAAGATAATGAATTGAACTAAACAAAAATTGTGAGGCCTAAAGTAACTAACTCAAACCCTTTAAAGATCATTAAAACCGACTGATACGTTCAATTCAGAGCCTTTAAGGGTTATTGAAAGTGACTGATGCGTTAAAAAGATACTGTCCAATTAACAGAAAAAGAACCGTTTTCCACACTTTTGCTTTTATCTCCAAAGCTTGACTTGATAAAAAAAAAAACGGACTACAGATTTGAACTCAGTGCACAAATATACACATGGAACTACTTTCGTCTTCTCTAATCCAAGCTCGTGTAAGCCTGTGATTTCCATGCGCATAGTTCTTTGTCATTTAGTTTTTGATAGAAATTTGGTTTTTCGTTAATATGCGTATTTGTGGACCAATAGAAATTCCTTCTTTTAACTCTTGCATCACTTTGTTTTGGAAAAATAGAGTAAGAGCCCTATTCTGGTGATTGACAATTGTAAATTTATTGACAACTGCAAAAACTTCTTGTTCAAAAAGGTAATGAAAAGCTCATAACATGACAAAAATATTAACACCATAAAAAACCTATTCAGAACAAATAAATTTGCGAATAGTACATGAAAGACTAGCTTGTCAATGAATTTACATTTGTCAGTCGCCAGAATAAGGCTATAAATATAAAATTCGTTCGCCATTTTCATACATTGCTTTCATAAAAATTTCTTTAAGTTATAATATACGTGTGAATTTTTAAAAAAATTTTTGTTTGTTTAATGTGTTCTTTATAGTTTCTAGAATATACGTACATGCCTTTAAATCGATACCTGGCATTTCAGCTTAAATATAAGTAAGTGTTATCAATCGATAATTTTAAAAATATATGCAAACTTTCGAAAAACAAAAACTTTAAATGATATTTCCTCGAAACTAGTTTTTTTTAAAACGGTTTAATTTTTTTAAAACGGATCTCCAAATATATTGGTTTTATTTCAATGAATCCTAGTGCATTTTAAATTGAAGTACCTACTATTTTATTTTTTTATAGACATAAAAACGCTCGAAAATATGTCTCTTTTTTAACGTTTTACTCTAACTTTCGCCATAATTTTAAAAAGACCCCACGGGATGCCAAATTAATGGTCTGTACTTAAAAATGAGATTTGATTTTTTGTTTCAGATACATGGGAAAGGCCATATCCATCGAACCATTTTGGTCCATCGAACCATATTTTTAATATCATTTTCAGCGCCTATATAGCGCTTTTATATAAAAGCCAAAAAATTATTTAAAGAAAAAAAATTTTTTAATGAACTTTTTATGTACAAGCAAATTTGAAAAAAAAATTCTAACTTCTTGTATCTAAAAAAAATTTTTGAAAAAAGCTGCTGCTTTTTTGGTTGTTTATATATAGGGGAACCGAGTTTTATATATAGGGGAAATAAAATAACGTAATGGGGGGGGGGGAGGTCAATTAAAGGCAAGTAATTTGCATTTAAGTTCCCACACACGAATTCCGTTAGTTTTGGCCAAACTTTAATTAATAATGCTTATGAGTAGCACTGCTGTCCCATATGCAAAGATACTAAGCAAATCCACCCACCAGATTTGCATACTTTTGCACAGTTAACACACGTAACAGAACTTGTTTAGTGAATTTTTGCAAAGGCGGCGATCAATTCATCATAAGAACCATACGATTACACTCACAAATAGTTCATATGAAAGATAAAAACGTGAAATTAACCTATTTTTTTAAATGACTATAACGTTAACTAACATAGACTAACCCCTTCATTTTGTATCACGAAAAAGCACACCAACAATAGGTAAGACACGAAAAGCAGTTCTATCTTCAATACAAAATTCTAATGCTTATTGTTGCTTATCATTGGAGTGCTTTTACAAGATGCAAGAAGAAGGGTATATGGGTCCTTTAAAAAAAGCTTAGCGGTGTAACCCAAAAACAGGGCGCGATAGAATCAAAAAACATCCACTGCCTACATACTTTAACTAATAGAAAACTATAATAGTAATCAGTTTTTCAGGTACCGAAATCAAATCACGCAGTGTTATTAGAACGATAATCAATAACCACTTTTTAAGAGATTTTGAAAATCGACACGAAATCGCCACAACGTTAGCTGTAGATTTTTCTTTGCGGTGTGACATTGGCCCGCAAGAAGAGTTACTCTCCCACTGAGCTTCGTTCTTGGACCCGTGACACAAATATTTGCAAGCTGAATCTCCTGCACAAAGAACAGCAATTAGGGAAATTGCGGAGGAATTTAACTCGGTTTTTTAATTGGAACAACAACTGCAACTTTGTCATTCCGTTTGTAACGTTAAGAAGGAGGCGTGGCAGGTATAGAAAAATATATATATTTTTGATCAGCATCATCTCCTGAGTCGATTTCCGTGTGTCCGTCTGTCTGTCCATCTGTCCATCTGTCCGTCTGTCGACACGATTACAGCCGCAAATTTAAAGCTATCGCGCTAAATATAAGTTTATTTTTAAAAAAGGAAGATCATGTTCGAGAATGGCCCAAATCGGATGAAAACCTACCTCCTTACAAAGTGTCACCCTTACAAAGTGACTTTATATTAACCGTAAAATGTCTTTAAAATCCACAAAAATTCTTTCCACAAAAATCTTCAGTCTTAATCCTGGCTATAAAATTTGGAAAAATCAGATGGAAACCACGCCTACCTCCCATACAAATTGTCTTTATTTGAAACGTAAAATCTCTTCAAAATCTGCAAAAATTAAAGAAATGTTTTAAAATTTTGCACATAAGCTTTGATATGATTGATTTTGATTCATCATAATATTGATTTTGATTAAAAAATATTGGCACTCTTCACTATTCACCTGCCTTTTTACATTTCAGTTTGCATGTACATATTATTCACACATATTCACATTATGCTATCTCTTTTTCACATTATCCGTCTGTCGGTCTGTTTAATTTGGCAATATAAATCAAAGCACAAAAAAATCAGCCAATGGCTTATAAGAATTCTGCAAAAAGCGCTTTAGCATTACTTTGTTTTCAGTGTCAGCCTTAAAGCGCTCATTAATATATACCAGTGATGACCACATGCACATAACTTAAACTGCTTGCATGTATGTGTAACTTTTTAAGCTTCTCACTGAAAGAAATGGAACGTGCAAGCCTTATGTTCAAAAATAATAACAGACGCGAATAGAAAAATTATGAAATCACATTAAAATAGATTGTTTTTTATAATGCATTATTGTATTTTAATTGCGTGTATTATTATATCTATTATTATCTATATTATGTATACATATACAATAGACTGGCATACGTAAGACCGCGTATAACTAAAAACAAAACAAATGTAAAATAAAGTGTTATCAAATGTAAACAAATAAAACTGAACTCCGCATCGCTTCTTTATTTTATTCTTTTCGGTGTACAATCATAACGTAATTATATTGAAATCAAGCAAGGAGAGCTACATGACGCTGCTTTTTTGCAGCGGAAGAATTTATATACGTATACATTTTTGAAAAAGCTCAGCTCACGAGTTACCCTATAGGAACAAACTAACTTGTTTTTAAAAACAACTAGTTAAAAAACTAATTTAAAATAAACCAGTATATGAACTACTTTTAATTATATTAAGGCGGCAACTACTCTGATGTTGACATGTTTTAATTGTGATAACCATGTTATTTCATCAAATATTATTAACTTTAGGCCATCAGTAATAGTTTTCAATTGGTTATTTTAAAGTAATTAAAAAAATATTTTAAATATAACTAATTTAACAAGTAGTTGAAAATATATGCAGACGAAAGTCAATTGACTTATTTAGCGGACATCGCCCTACAAAATAAGTTAGTTCGTTCTATGGAAAAAAGTCAGAATTTCAACTAGTTGTGGTTGACAAAAAACTACTTTATCAACTACTTTTAAATTAGTTGATTTTCCTG
This sequence comes from Coremacera marginata, assembly GCA_914767935.1. Classification (NCBI taxonomy): domain Eukaryota; kingdom Metazoa; phylum Arthropoda; class Insecta; order Diptera; family Sciomyzidae; genus Coremacera; species Coremacera marginata. The sequence goes on from OU612043.1 coordinate 151,951,566, forward strand.
CAGGGTAATTATGTTCATAGCTGTTATGTACTCAAGATGAGAGAGTATAGGTGTGCAAAGTTGGCCGTCACTGATTTGAATAAAATTTTCACCGACAGTGCTTTAACTTTCCACCCTCCAACATACTATTACCCGTTTCCAAATCAACACAATGCTTTCGCAATCAACACAATGCTTGTGAGTGTCAGGGGCATCCTCTGAGTGTCGGTTAAGTCTATAAAAAAAATTTGATCAGTAGTTTTCGGTGAAAAAAGAAAGACACAAACATCTTAAAAGCTGACTTTTTGGCTTTGACATACTTACGAACAATATTTCATATTAGGATTTTACTCCCTTACAGTAGTTTAATTATAGTTATGTATATTTAGATATGGTAGCCAAAACGATATATTTATACATTTGTCTAAATGTTTGAACAAAATAACATTTTCTTTAAATTTTAAGATTTTTATATAAAAATATTCTATATATTCTTAACTGAAGTCGATTTATTCTATTTTTAAATGTTTTCTTAAGATCTATTCAAAAATGTTCAAAAATTTGGGCATTTAAAATACAAATCACACCCTCCAGCTGAAAGAGTATAAATTATTTTTTTTTTCAACTGAACAATATTCAGCTTCAATTTTTAAGGAAAACCTCTGAGAGCAATATAGTCAATAAATTTAATGCCAGCCAATAAGATGTGAAGAGCAGAAAAATTACAAAGATGCGCCACTAAGGAATGTGCAACAAGTTGGAGGAGACACGAAGTGCAAATAGACCGAAATACTTAAAAATGTTTTTCTCGAAACAGGAAAACTTTTCCTAGCACACGAGTTTTCACAGTAGCTTGTTTTGGCTGGAAAAAGCTTGTTGTTATTATTGTTCGCACGACACAAAAGTATAGCAGAGAGCTTACAGCTTTCTTTGAACAAGCCATGCAAACACACACACACACAACCTTATGTATGCGCTCCAATGAACAACAAGGGGCAGGATGTGTTGGTGGCCGCACCCTTTACCCCAACGAAGGTGACGAATACAATTAAACTGCACACAAGCGCCTAAATATATGCAACGCATACTGTTGCAGCAGCAGCTCCAGCTGACGGTAAATCTGTCGGAAAACTTTGAAAATCTGATAAACTCTTCTGAAATGAAATTGAAAGTTTATACAACAATAACAACAACAAACTGACGCACATCTCAATGCAGTTTAAATGCAAGCATGTCCTTGTTGATGCATGCATCACGCATACTCACACATATGCATATAGACGACCACATGCAACAGTTGTTTGTTAAAATTTCACATCCGATCTGGAATTTCGGCATTCAGACGCTTCCATATGGTTTAGTTTCTAATTTGCTTAGCAACAGGTGTGTTTTCACAGAACAAGCACCCCCACACACACATGTACACAATTACCAACACATGCACAACCAACAAATGCAACAGCATCCACTCGAGTCAAACTAGAAATGAGCCAAACGGAAGAGCGAGTTCTTAACTTATAGTTCGTTGCAGTTGTTGTTGTTCCATTTACTGCAACTACTACTCAATGTTGTTGTATGTATATTTGATTTACGTATATGCACAATTGGAGTGTGTGTGTGTTACCAATTTTATGTAGACTTGCGTTTTTTTCGCTGCCTGCCACCCCCTTCAAAAAATTTCTTAATTCTAATCCTTTCCCTGTCATCATCATCATTCAACAAGTGTTTGTTATGTCAACAAAATTAAATTTGTTGTCACAACAAATGCTCAATTAATGACGTCATTTGTCATCATTCAGTACGCAGCTTCACTAGCATATGCTGAGCTTAGTTTTCTACGTACATGATATATTAGTTTTCATCTTTTTTATACTACCCATGTATAGTTTATAAATGAACTTTAGCAAAAAATTAATTCCTTTTTTCTTAATGGTACTTCTTATCCATTGCGTGGCCCCACCCAAAAATATCTATTAACTTTTTTCAACTTTTTTTTTGTGCATCTATTACTTTTGTTGGTATATGCCCGATACATAGAAGATAAAGTAGAAAAAAAAAAACATTTATTTTTCCCCCTTTCATATTTATTTGCGTTCTTTTAGCTTGCACTTTATCATATTTTTCGTAAATTTTTCTGTATCGCTGCAGAAACGAACATAAATAAGTATAACGTAGCTGTAGGAACGCAAATGTTTGGACATATAATTCTACACGCGAAATTTTGGTGTAGAGTCAAAATTTTTTGTGTGGAGAAAAAGCACTCAATAAACTAAATAAACTTGTCTAATAACAAATTCAACACGAACACATACTTACTGCTTTTTTTTATTGTTGAATGTCAAAACTCCGCGGCAATTAACTGTGCGGGCATATAAATAAAGCGAAATTCTGACATTTTAACTCTCCACACATAGTTGTAAACTTAGCTACACTGAACAAATTTTTTCCTTCAACAGCGTACCACCTAGCGAAAAAAAATGCCGCTGCCTGTTCGCTGTCAAAAAACTCAATGTACTTCTTATGGGATTTTTGTTTTCGTTTCTACATCATACTGAGCTTTATTTCGGGTAAAAGAATTCCCACTGTTCGGAGCAGTGTGTGGGTGTGTATGTGTGTGTTTATTTGAGTGTATTTGTGATCAGTTCCTTCCCTGTAGGAAAATCAACTAATTTAAAAGTAGTTGATAAAGTAGTTTTTTGTCAACCACAACTAGTTGAAATTCTGACTTTTTTCCATAGAACGAACTAATATATTTTGTATGGTGATGTCCGCTAAATAAGTCAATTGACTTTCGTCTGCATATATTTTCAACTACTTGTTAAATTAGTTACATTTAAATTATTTTTTTAATTGCTTTTAAATAACCAATTGAAAACTATTACTGATGGCCTAAAGTTAATAATATTTGATTAAATAACATGGTTAAATATATATAAACTTGTAATCTAATAAAAATTTGCAATTAAAACATGTCAACATCCTTAATATAATTAAAAGTAGTTCATATACTGGTTTATTTTAAATTAGTTTTTTAATTAGTTGTTTTTAAAAACAAGTTAGTTTGTTCCTATAGGGTTGTGGGTACCCTGTAGGAAAATCAACTAATTTAAAAGTAGTTGAAAAAATAGTTTTTTGTCAACCACAACTAGTTGAAATTCTGACTTTTTTCCATAGAACGAACTAACATATTTTGTATGGTGATGTCCGCTAAATAAGTCAATTGACTTTCGTCTGCATATATTTTCAACTACTTGTTAAATTAGTTAAATTTAAATTATTTTTTTAATTACTTTAAAATAACCAATTGAAAACTATTTAATATTCCACTTACTGAAGATGAATTTAAAAGCATAAACATTTTAAATTTCTATACATCAAAGAGATCATTTATTTGACTGTTTTGAAAAATCATGACAAAAAATCATGCCTGGTCGACACAAATAAATTCTGAAATATAATATCTGAAAGCAAAATGTAAACAAAGTTAAAAGTGATCAAAGTTTTTTAATGGAAAATTGGGAAATGTCGTTTTTTGTGGTATTTTAATTGATTTTAAAATAATTCAAAAGTGATTCATGCCAAGCTTCATTGCCAGTTAATTAAAAAAAGGATCAGAAATTACATTCAAGGAGCGCAACAGAAGTACGTTGCGATGGTAGATATTTTTTTCTTTTCTTTTATTCTTTTATTCTTTTCTTCATTGGACTATTTCTGCTTCCAAGAGGTGATAGTTCCAGAAGCTGGAGGAACTATGCGCTTATATGTGAGCATTTCTAACACGGAAGCAGTTTCAAAAAACGGGCACTCCACCGCCCGGGTACATGACCGAAGGTGCCGATCCAATTGATCGAAATTGTGTGGATACTGCGCCTGTTATTTAACACGAGCCAGCTTTTTGATGCTTCATTTCAAAATATGAGCTAAACAAGAGTGTCAGCGGGATTTTCCACGCTTTGCAACCATCAATCATATTCGATGGACATACCGATATTTTGCTTAGTGCTTCTTTTAAGTGTAAATCGCAATGAAGTGATGAAACAGACTCGACGCTACGTAGGGAAAGGCGTGCGTCTTTACTATTGAAGTGATGAGGGGTTTGCTGAATGGTTAAGCAATCAATTTCCATACAGAGTCCAAATTGTGCAATGTTTGCTAAACACTACCAGTTTGTAATTTGAATATCTTAAATAATAAAGAATTTTTAATCGTTTCACAGGGTTTTGAGGCAGTTTATCAGTTTAAAAGTGTGTTTACCACGTCTGTCTCAATGCCGTAAATAAAAAAATATGTCTTTTTGAAACAAAATTTTAGTGAAGCCTAAAGTTAACAATATTTAATGAAATAACATGGTTAAATATGTATAGACTTGTAATCTTATAAAAATTTGCAATTAAAACATGTAAAAAACAGAGTAGTTGCCGCCTTAATATAATTCAAAGTAGTTTATCAACCACTTTTTTTTAAGTAGTATTTCAATTACTTCATATATAATGCAATAAAAACTATTTAGAATTGAAGTGGATGCTTTAATATAATGCAAAGTACTTTATATACTAATTTATTTTAAATTAGATTTTTAATAAGTTGTTTTTAAAAACAATTTAGTTTGTTCCTATAGAGTATCTAATACTCTATAATATAACCAACGGACAGATTTCTTTGAAATTAATTTTAGAGATTGCAATTTGTGTACGAATAAAAATCTATTAAGAAGTTGGGCCTGGTTTTCACTGTAATTTTTTCTTTGACATGAAATTTTACTGCCAAAACTATCACAAAAAAATAAAAAAATTTTTTTCCAAATTTTTGCGAACAGTTGCTCGTGACAGTCAAACGAGAAAAAATTTCAACGTGTTGGAATTTTGCAATATATTCTGTAGATCTCTATAGAATCTAGATCCTCTCTTTGAGTACTGTCAAACATGATAAGTATTGCCATATTTTCCTAATGATGGGATACGTTCAGTGATATTTCCTTAAGTTTTATTGTCTTATGACATTTGTTATCGGTGTCTACGTTTTCTGCATGCACACTGAAAAAAATCTTCTGACATTTATTATCTGTTTATGTTTTCTGCATGTCAATTGAAAGCAATATATTACAGAGAACTGCACATTATTTTAAATATTATCAAAATTGGTTCGAATTCTTTTAACAAATTTAACTTCGCTTCAATATTATTTTCTATGATAGTTAAAACTAAAACAATACACAAAACTAATTTTTCCCAAAAACACAAGTGACAAGTGAAAAATACAAATGATGAATATAATGTTTTCATCATTTTGACAGTTCACTCTGAACAGTTCGGCAATCGCTAATCGCTTTCATTCTGGACGTTTTCTCAGTGATTGGCGAGAAGAGAGGATCGCCAATCGGCAATCGCTTTGATTGTATTCGGGCTCTATACTGAATATAAATGTCAAAAACATGTGTTAACTTTGACAACCTTTTTGACAGCTATCCCTCTAGGTAATTTTTTAAGGAAAAAAACAGCCTTTACAAAGCTCTGCTTTACGATTTAATTGTGTACTAAATCATTACATACTTTTAATTCCTATTGTAACGTGACGTTTCAAAACCCTTGAATGGACTTTGACCGAGCTTATTATGATCAATTGTGTTGTGTGTGATGTGAAATGTTTGCACACAAATGATCGAGAACTGGACCCAAGGTTGATTTATAAGGTTGTCGCAGGGCTGATCGCACTCTCTTCTCAGTACCCATAATTGTCAAAACCAGCCAATATTGCGAATGACTACGAAAGAAAAACGGATGATAATAGAGAGCACTTGCAGATTTTCTATGAGATGTCAACTTCGATTTGACAATTATGGGTACTCGCTCTCTCCCTTGCGACAACCTTTTAAATCAACCTTGACTGGACCTACATGTTTTACGCTGACTCCGAACGGCTTATGTTCTCAAGAAGCTTTTCATGGCAGTTTTTACTCTCTGAGGTTTGCCATTGTCTGCAGAGAGGTGACGGCCGAACAGAAAAATTAATTCAATTGAAAAATTTTCTGTGTCAGATGGAGGATTCGAACCTGGGTTCTCTGGCGTAAGAGTCTCACACCCTACCCACTACGCCACGGCCGCCACATAGCATACTTGTATTGAACTTTAATTAAAATAAGTATTAAGCTTATTATTAATATTATTAATATTAATGTTCGGGTGTTGAACGAGTGATGGTGGAAAAAAGAAGAAAGTTAGAGATTGTATAAAAAAAGTGTTTTCATTTGTTTATTTATACCTTTTTTCTGAATGAGTGTCTAAATGAATGTTTGTAATTGTGATTTGTGAATTATTATAATTTGTACGCGTTCGATTGCTGAATTTTGAGTTGGGTCTTGGGTTTTTAGATGTACGTCCTTTTATGTTATAAAAACGAATGAAGAATCGCCTCCTTCTATCTGCCCGAGCGTCACTCTTTACCGCGGCTAACCGATCACCTCAGCGACTTCAGCGCTATGTCTGCCACAGCGGCGGGTAGACGTGAGGAAGTTTTTAGTAACCACAGGGCTACGCTGCCGCGTTAACAATCACCTTGTATTAAACTTTTATCAAAATAAGTATTAACTCTATTTATATCACCCTGTACATTATATTAAGCTTTTATTAAAATAATTATTAACTTTATAATTAATAGCAGCCTGTATTAAACTTTTAATAAGATAAGTATTAACTCTATTAATATTACCCCGTACATTGTATTGAGCTTTATTAAAAATAAGTATTGACTTTATTATTATTTTTATTAATATTATTTGTATGACACTCTGTGCAATATTATTCTCTGCAGACGCAAGCACTAATATAATAAGCAAAGCACGCATAATAAATAAAGCCCCTTTTTATGTATAACAACTCAACTTAAGTTGACTTAATTTAGCTAGATTTTTGTTGTAAAACGTATTACAAACATTACAGTTGGATCATGTAGTTCGAAAATTTTTAAAAAATTAAGACAAGCTACATGGCTCAATTCAATTGTATGTAATACGTTATACAAAGAAAAAATAACTTCAATGGAGTCAACTTAAGTTGAGTTGCTTGCATAAGGGCCATAACAAACATATCAACAACAAGAACCTGACATACAAAAAACAACATGCAGGGCCGACAACTCAAGCAGTCAAACAGAGGCACAACACACAAACACACGAACCTATAAGATGTAAAGGCAGGCATCACTAAGCATGAAATATATGATATTGGGTACTGATTTTATAATAAAATTCACAACAGGTTCTTTCACCCAAATAAATAAATAGCAACCACAAGCCCAGCTAAAGCAATGTGAAATATATGAAAATTTATAAATAATATTTGTGACGGTTACACCCCTCACCAAACACTATAAATATATACAATTTATTTTAATTGATACAAACGCATTGTAAGAAACGCTTTCAGGTATTTTTTTTAATCATAGATATTGAAGAATCATATACATTAGAGTCCTAAGTTGCATGGAGGAAAAATTTTTTCTTATCTTTAATTACGCACCGGGGTTTTGTTCCTTAACATGACAGAGTTAAGATGTGAAATGTTCAGGAAAAAATATTGATATTTAAAAGTACCTCATGCGACCTCTATATTGGAAATCTGATTTAGATGGGAAAATAGTGCTGTTTCCCAAAAAAATCTCAATTACATTTTTATAATCTTAAATTTTTGAAAAACTGATACGCTCTTCGTTTTTTATTAAATTTTTCTTTAAAATGAGTTATCAAACATAAAAATCGGAGTTAAATTAATAGAGTTTTGACTTTTTACTTATGGAAAAAATTTAATTTTTTCTTGTATTTAAAAAAATCGCAAAAATCCAAACTTTAAAAAAAAACAGTGAAATGTCATGGAAAAATTTTTTAAGACTATGCCTAATATAGAAACAAAAAACGGTGCAATTGCGTTCAATAATTTAGTCGTGACGAAATTTTTTGCTTAAATTATGCCTATTTGGAAATTTCGAGTTTGAATATCTTTAAGAAAAAATTCCAAAAAACCCAAAAATACAGCTTTTGAAAGAAGGAAACAAGAAATAAGCTAGCAATAGTCTTAAACAACTTTCAGCAAAAAATTAAAAAACTCAAAAATCGGGTCCAAAAATTTATAACTGTTAAAACTTGATTTTTTTTTCCAAATCCCTTAAAGTGCCCTTTTCTGTCATATCGAACACGGAAAAAAAATCTGAAATCATAGATTTCTTTTCTGAAATGACTTCAATATTTCTTCAAAATATATTTGATTTTCTTTCGAAAAGTTTTGAAATTCCAGGGTTGCCAAAATATATATAAAAAAATTGGGTTGCCCTGGATTAAGAGTAAAAAATAATAAAAAAAAAACTCAAAAATCCACTTTTTGAGCAATTTACAAATGCAATTAATGTTTTGTTTTGTCTATTTTTTACTTTTGAAATATTTCCAAATGTGATCAATTTAAAAACGCTTCAAAATCACAAAAATTTGAAATACCTGCTTTTAATATTTGCTTTTAGTCGTAATTCTGGGATAGTGTGTTGCGATTATGGCCTGGATATTTTCTATTTTAATCTTGAACAACCTGTATTAATGAAAAGTGTTGCAAATTTATAACTAAGAAAGTAAAGAATTGATTTTATAAAACGGAATAGAAGCGTATGCCAAAACTGACTGATGATTTTATAGCTTAAACCTGGGCAACCCAATTTTCCAAAAAAAATTTGGAAACCCTGGATTTCCAGAATTTTGCGAAAGAAAATAAAATATACTTTTAAGAATTATTGAAGTCATTCCAAATGAGAAATCTTCGTGTTTTGCTTTTATTTATGATTTCTTTTTTTTGTGTTCAATATTTCAGAAAAAAAAAATCAAGTTTCAACAGCTATAACTCTTTGATCCAATTTTTGGTTTTTTTTTTTACTCAAAATAGCTTAAAACTATTTTTAGTTCAGTTCTTTTCTGTTTTTCAAAATTTGTGTTTTTGAGTTTTTGGCAATTTTTTCGTAAAAATATTAAAATTTGAAATTTACAAAAAGGCATTCTTCTAGCAAAAAATTTCGTAACGGTCAAATTAATTTACTTAATTCACCATTTTTGTTTTAGTATAAGGTAGAGTTTTAGAAAATATTTCAATGACATTATATTGATTTTTTTTTAAATTTTACCTTTTGGGATTTTTTTAATGCAACAAGAAAAAAATTAGATTTCTTTCCAATATAAAAAAAAAAAAATATTAATACTGGTAGTTTATGTCCGATTTTCATGTTTGATGACTCATTTTAAAAAAAAACTAAATGAAAAACGAAATGCTTACCAGATTTTGAAAATTTGAGCTTACAAAAATATGATTAGAATTTTTTCGTTAAAACAGCACTATTTTCCCATATAATTCAGATTTTCAATATTGGGGTCGCTTGATCCACGCTTAAAATCAATATTTTTTCCCAAAAATTTCATAGTTCACCTCTGTCATGTTGAGGAACAAAATCTCGGTGCGTAATTCGTTACTTTCGAAACAAAAAAAAAAAATAAGGACCACTCTAATACAGGGTGTCCCGCAATTGAGTGCCACTATTTACGGAGCTGAAAGGTTATATCGAGCTGAGCACAAAATTGTATGGGAAGGGGGAGTCTATTTTCACATTCTTAGGAGCTATAGGGTTAATTAATATTTCACGACTTTGATGCACGTTATTGTTTCTAGCAGAAAAACAAACTTACATAAAACTTATTTTGATAGCTCATTATAAAGACAATAAAATCACCTTTCTTACAGCATATCAACAAACCTCACCAACTTAACCGTTACCGAGCTGTGCACGTGTGAAGATGAAATCAATCGTTTGCAACTGCCAAATTTCAATTTTGAGTGCAAATTTCTCAGAATTTCGCGTAATAAATAAAATTTTATTTTTGGGATAAATTGTATAATTCATTCAATTTTGTTTTCAAAGACACCAAAAAAATTAAAATATTTTACAAAATAAAAAAGTTGGCTGTACTAAAAAGAGTATACTTATTAGAAAACAATGATTTTATCTACTGGATAACTAATTGTAATGTCATTATTTGTTGTCAAAAATTGATGTCAAAATTGATCTTAAAAAAAAATTTCATTTATTACGCAAAATTCTGAGAAATATGCACTCCAAGTTGGAATTTGGTAGTTTCAACCGATTGATTTGGAATTTGTTGGAATTTGGTAGTTTCAACCGATTGATTTACGAAAATCAAATTGACACACACCATCTCTTTGTCGATTTTAAAGCTGCGTTCGATAGCCCGAGAAGGGATTGCCTATACGCAACAATGTCTGAGTTCGGTATACCTGCAAAATTGATTAGACTTTGCAGAATGACGTTGAGCAACACACGCAGCTCCGTCAAGGTAGGAAATGACCTCTCCGAAACCTTCAATACCGAAAGAGGTTTCAGGCAAGGCGATCCACTGTCTTGCGATCTCTTTAACATCATCATGGAGGGGATCGTACGAAAGGCCGGAGTGCATCGTAATGGCACCATTTTCTACAAAGGTGTCCAGCTCCTTGCGTACGCTGATGATATTGATATTGTCGGCAGAACCAAGAGAGATGTTACCGCTGCTTTCGCCGCTATCGAAAAGGAATCAGCCAAAGTGGGTTTGACAATAAATGAGGGCAAAACAAAATATATGCTGTCTACAAACAAGGGAGCTCGGCGTTTAGACTCCCACGTTTCATCCGGCAGCTATAACTTTGAAGTAGTCAAGGAGTTCGTTTACCTTGGCACCGCCATGAATACCAAAAACGAAATCAGCCTGGAGATAAAGCGAAGAACCATAATTGCTAATAGGTGCTACTACAGGCTCAGTAAGCAACCAAGTTCCAGAGCCCTCTCTCGATCGACAAAACTAACACTCTACAAGACGCTCGTTCTACCTGTGCTGCTTTATGGCGCTGAGGCATGGGTAGTTTCGCAAACTGACGCAGCTGCTCTGGGGGTGTTCGAGAGAAAAGTTCTTCGCAAAATCTTCGGTCCTGTTCGAGTCGGCGATGACTATTGCATCCGAATGAACCACGAGCTGTATGAGCTCTACGATGACATTGACGTAGTTCGGCGTATAACTGTGCAGCGACTACGCTGGCTGGGTCATGTCCATCGTATGAACGACGAAGCTCCAGCGAAAAAGGTGCTCAAGGCGAGGGTCGCTGGTCAACGACGACGAGGGAGACCATTTCTCCGATGGATGGACCAGGCTGAGGAAGCCCTAACCGCATTTGGTGTATCCGATTGGAGAAGGCGCGCGCAAATCAGAGGCGCCTGGCGAGAGCTGATGAGGTCGATTGAAACCCGGACACGGGTTGTTACGACCAACTAAGTAAGTAAGTAAGTAACCGATTGATTTTATCTTCACACGATCACAGATAGGTAACGGTTAAGTTGGTGGGGTTTGTTGATATATCGTTGGAAAGGTGATTTCATTGCCTTTATAATGAGTTACCAAAATAAGTTTTATGTAAGTTAGTTTTTCTGCTAGAAACAATAACGCAATCAAAGTCGTGAAATATTAATTAACCCTGTAGCTCCTAAGAATGTGAAAATAGATCCCCCCTTCCCATACGACTATACGCTCAGCGCGACATAACCTTCAGCTCCGTAAATAGTTGCACTCAATTGCGGGACACCCTGTATACATATGCTTTAAATTATGCGCTTATATTAAAAGAAAATTTATATCTATACAAAAAAGATTATACGTTATTATACAGATGTATATTAAAAAATATTTTTTGTCGGAACACCCCCTCCCTTCTTGCTCCTATACTGCTCAAGTTGAAGTTGAAAGATAATTTAGTGCACCAATTGCTGTAATGACTCAAAACAGATTATTATAGATCAGTGTAAGATGCATACATATCTCAATATTTTGTTTAATCTTAAACTTAATATTGTGAGGATGCCAACAAAGTTTGTCTTAATTAGATTTTTTTCTATTTCTCTATTAATATTTTTATTAAATTAATTGAATTTGTATTAAGAAATCAACGATTTAATATAAATAAGCAGCTATACTTAACGTTTAATTGCGTCTTGGAAGTGAATTCTACAGTTAAACTAGCTGGTATATATTAATTTAGTTATTGCTATATGATTGCGAGTAATTTTAAATAATTTGTATCCTCTTTTTCCACCGATATACGTTGTTTTCGTTGGCAAAATTAACTGTTAATCTCTGTTCAGCGTCGTTTTCTCGGTTGTTGTACATAATAAATGTCTCAATCTGACCATTTAGGCAGTTTTCAACTCTAAACGTAATAAAAATGTTAACCACCACACGTTCGCCTTGTAAGAGGCAGCATTTATGACAACAACAGCAATAATAACAACAACAACTTGTTAGCTTATGCGACACTTACGCGGAAGCAAATTAAGTAAAATCAAATGAAATAAAATCATTTTTTGTTAAAGCAAAGCAAAACAACAACAGCAACCGCATATTAAACGATCACTAAAATATAATTAAAAAAAAAAAACTTTACTCAAATGATTTGGAGGAGGGAACAGACGCAGAGAAGAAATAGCGCAAACGATAAAATCAAGTTGATAAACGGCGAACGCACACGAATTATTATAATTCATTAAATAAAAATTACTGAATAAAAAAACTTTACAATAGTTTTAATAAAAATATCAGTATGTCAGTGTGCAAGATCATGAAACAAGACATTAGAATAAAGTTAAGGCCTAAAATTTTGCAATTATGAAAATTAGTCCCCCCCTCCCATCTGCTATCTGTTCGTATATATGTATATATGATGTATATATGTATATATGTATATATGTATACCCTGTAGGAAAATCAACTAATTTAAAAGTAGTTGATAAAGTAGTTTTTTGTCAACCACAACTAGTTGAAATTCTGACTTTTTCCCATAGAACGAACTAACTTATTTTGTATGGTCTGCATATATTTTCAACTACTTGTTAAATTAGTTACATTTAAATTATTTTTTTAATTGCTTTTAAATAACCAATTGAAAACTATTACTGATGGCCTAAAGTTAATAATATTTGATGAAATAGCATGGTTAAATATATATAAATTTGTAATCTAATAAAAATTTGCAATTAAAACATGTCAACATCAGAGTAGTTGCCGCCTTAATATAATTAAAAGTAGTTCATATACTGGTTTATTTTAAATTAGTTTTTTAATTAGTTGTTTTTAAAAACAAGTTAGTTTGTTCCTATAGGGTATATGTATATATGTATATATGTATATATGTATATATGTATATATGTATATATGTATATATGTATATATGTTTATATGTATATATGTATATATGTATATATGTATATATGTATATATGTATATATGTATATATGTATATATGTATAATATGTATATATGTATATATATGTATATATGTATGTCCGTACACCTTGCAAACAATTTTTCGACTGCTTGTGGGTCTCCGATTAAGCTGATATTTAGCACACATGTGTAAGCTCGATGACAATGCAATATTATGAAAAAAAAATTGCCACACCCCCTTTTACCGCCCAGAAATCAATAAAAATGCTATATCTCGTAAACTACTAAGCGGATTCACATGAAATTTTGGTAATAAATCTCCTTCAAGTAGAAAATGGGGTTTAAGAAAAAATTTGACCACACCCCCCTTTATCGGCCACAAATTAATATATCTCCAAAACTACCGGGCTGTTTCAGCTGAAATTTTGGCAGTAAATGTCCTTCAAGTATTGCATGGGCTAGAAAAAAAATGTTGCCACACCCTCTTTTACCGCCCACAAATCAATAAAAATGATATATCTTAATAAAGTATATAAGTATAAAAGCTTAAGGCACTGATACTGTGCAGTAAATCTGTGTAATGGATCGCGGTTTATATACAGATAAGCCCACTAAAAGATTCAATTCCACTGATATTGTGTAATAAACTTGTATATTTTACATTTTGAATATTTCTGAATTTATATACGTCCCTAGAAATTTCCTATTTACGTTCGATTTTATTATGATGATGGGTAACCAATAGAGAGGTTCTTCTGAATCTAGAATATACCTACCGTATACATATACGACAAATGTCACTGAAATTTATTTTTTCTTTTTAGATCACGTTTTGGTTTTAAATAAAAGCTTATTTTTTAAAAATTTTTTTTATATGTATTTTTTATTAACTATAGAAAAAGAAGATGTGTACAAAACCGTTACAGCCAAAAAAGATGATCACGGCGAATAGTTCTACATTAAAAAGTAAAAGTTTGTAAATTTTGAGTGGTGACTGTTTGTTATTTAGTGTGTGATATAGTGCTACCCGCATGTTTCACTATTGTGTCCCAATCTACAAAAACAGCCGCAGCAATATTGCTGAAATATACACAACATTTGCGCTGGATGGCAGTGACGTACAGCGGGATGGATGCCATCATCATCGTCAGTTTTTGACTTCTTTTAACTTTTTTTTACTTTTCAACCATAACTGCAATCATTGTAAGGCTTCCTTAGATGCATAACGTTGCGTTGCGTTGCGTTGCGTTGCGTTGCGTTGCGTTGCGTTGGCAGTGGCAATGTATTTGCATACGAATGTATAGTTTTGAGTAGCACGTACAAGCCAATAAAAGAAGAGCAACGAAAAGTTTAACACGCACCGGCAATGCTAGGCACAGTAGAGTGATGAGTTGTTCAAAGTGGGCGGGCTGTGTCTTTGGGGCGCAGAGAGTTAAAAAACTCTACCCTACCGCAAGTGATTCTATGTAAAGCGTGGACGAACTTCTGAAACCACAAGTGGTTGAAATAAAATCGTCATTTATACCAAACTAAAACACTTATTGTTTGGTGATTAAGAGGACTTTTAGATAAAGTTCTGATATTTAAGAGTAATAAATTAACTTTATTTTCATTTGGAATAAAAAAAATTTGTTTTTATTTATACCCACTCATTAATGACATAATCGTTTTGTGGGCTGAGATATTGAGAAAAAAACCCGTTAATATTCCAAATTAAGAATTTGTGGTTTAGCTTAGGATACTAACGATTGCTATTTTTAACGAATTTTAAAACAAATGCCTACAAAATATTACTTACTTTTATACCGAAAATTGCATATCTCGTTCTCAAGAAGCTTTTCATGACAGTTTTTACTCTCTGAGGTTAGCCATTGTCTGCAGAGAGGTGACGGTCGATTGCTTACAATATATATCACAGAAATGTCAAGAAAATGTGTTCATATTTTTGACAATTATGTAAAAAAACAAATGTGATCACATATTTTGTTCAAACCGCGATTCCACAGTCGATTTTCATGCGCAATTAAAGTTGGAGGCCTTTGTTGTAAACAACATATCTTGCAATTTAAAGTTTTGTGAGCAACTTTGGGTTTTCACATAAGGGGTTTCAGATGATCCCACAAATTGTCCTATATGGTATGCTGGCTGGCATAACTGTAAATTAAGCATTGCGGCCAAACGATCCTGCATGTTGTCAAACCGCATTAAGAAATTTTCAAGCTGTGGGGGTATTGCCTTTGATAGCGGATAATAGCATGAAAAATGTTCTTAATTAATATTCAATAGAATATGATATTTTTATTTGATTTTTTCACAATTTTCTATTAAATAATATTAATAACATCATATTTATAATACAGTTAAATAATAAATTATTTATTTAATTTATTATAATTAAATTTTTATATTAATTTTTTATTATTTAATATTGTACATATTATTTGATATAAAATTTTAAAAAAAAAACCATATATATATATATCGGTGATTCCATGTCAAATGCCCACATTTATGACATCACAATATTTGAAAATTTTGAAACTTTTGGGTTGATAGTTCTCCTGTATTTCAAACGTATTTCATCTTCATACTTGTTTTTCTTTTTAAAAGATATACACTGTAAAAAATTTCAAAATATCTTAAAAAATACAATTAGTGCATGTATTCAAACAGCTGTAACTTCGGAACCGTAAGTCGTACAGAAAAAAAAAACTTGCATATATTTTAGAGATTTTGAGTGGGTCTTGTTTTTTGGTTTCCTCTTTTTGGACTCTTTAAATGAAATATTTTTAAATTTTCTTAGATTGAAGTTATTTGTCACGTTCTTTGTAATGTTCGCAGTAAATTTTTCACCTTTTGAACATACAATAGTATCGTTATAATACATCAAGTTTTAAGGCTCACACAAAATTTTACGATTACGAATTTACTAACGATTGCTATTTTTAACGAATTTTAATGCCTACAAAAGATTTCTTACTTTTATACCGAAAATTCCATATCTTTATATATAAAATTCTTCTGTACTTGGATTTGTCACTGAGCTCCTAATAAATGACTGGACCGATTTTGATCAAATTTGGTGTGTGTGTGCGGCTGGGTCTGTAGATGGTTTAGGTCTAAAGTTTGACCCAGTAGGTGGCGATATTGTTGTTGTGGCAGTGTGAGTATTTAAAAGTATAACTCACAAACGAATTGAAAAATTGTCATGATTCTTTCACTACACCATTAATTTTTGTGCAAAAAGTAAATGAATCGGTAAGGAGCATTTATGTAGATATCACTCAAGTTATGCTGATACCTACTGATACAGTAAAGGCTCCTTATCTACTAATAAATAAGTTTATCATTCCCATTTTGTTCAAAATTGGTTAGGTTAGCTTAGGGCTCATGTAATGTGATTGAATATTTGATGGACTCTAAAAAAGACCGAGTATGTATTAAGGAGTATTTTGATAAGTCAGCATTTAAGTTATGTAATGGTGCGTTTGACATATGGTAAAGATTCTTTAATACAGGTATTTGTAAGATAATTCTAATTTTCCTCTATAAAATCGGTTGTTTAACTGTTAAATATTTTGAAATTCAGACATTCTCCGGCCAAAAATTTGGCAAGGGGTTAACTATGTTTGTGGGATAATTTCTTCATTGTTCCATTTTGGTTATATCGCCAAGTAAAGCAACTAAATAACGTTTCAGAGCCTATGTTTCCAGACTCTTAGTATGATAAGACCTAAGCTGATGTATAGTATGCATAGTGTGGGTTTATTGTATTGGAGAGCATAAGCCAGAATTAAGCAATTATTTTCATAGGTATGGTTGTACTTGGTGCCTTTCTTTTTTTGTGACGCTAGCCGTGTCGTGGAGTACCATGGTTATAGTTCTTTTTTTGCTACATCGCCAAGGAAAGCAACTAAATCACGTTTCAGAGACTATGTTTCCGAACTCTTAATGTATAAGGGATTAAGGGAGTACATGTATATATGCAGAGCTGGGTTTTTTATGCATTTAAGAGCATAAACCAGATCTAAACTTGTGTCTTTACTGAATGGTTCCTTCTCACAATTACTAATTTTTGAACCAAGGAAAATGAAGTCAGCTTTTGTGGGTGGTATTGCTAGTTCCGTTTTGGCTACATCGCCAAGGAAAGCAACTAAATAACGTTTCAAGCCTATGCAATTTGTATTTTTATACGAAAGTTTGGTTATTATGCGTATTTGAAGGCATAAGCAAGAACTAGTTAATGTCTTTACAGAATAGTTATTCTTCAAAAACTGTCTATTCGAAAGGCTGTTGTGGCGGTTGGAGTCTATGACAATGTGATGTATAGTATATGGCATAGATTCCGAAAATTCTGTGCTGTTGTAGAGTAGTATGTTGAATAGAGTCTATTTCAAGTAAATGAATCGTTAAAGAACATTTATGTAGATATTACTCAAGTTATGCAATGATACCTTCCAACACATTAAAGGTTCCTTAACTGCTAATAAATGAGTTTATCATACCCATTTTTGTTTAAAATTGGTTAGGATAGCTTAGGACTCATGTAACGTACTCGTACTATTATATTAAATTGTGTAGATTTTTGTAAAACTCCAAAAGTACTGGGCCGATTTTTATGAAATAAGTTTTAAAATATCATATCTGTGCTGCAGCACAGTATATGTGTATTTTCTTTTCGAAGTTTCAATAGTAAATATATTTAATTAATATATTCCTCCCCGATGCCACGCGTTGCTGGATCGATTTCTTTTCACGCGTTGTGCTGAGAGAGTTTCAATAAACTCCATGTTGCTCTCTACTCTTCTCTTTTTTTTATGCTCAGCTAGCATAGCACGACAAAAAATTGTGTGTGTCTGAATATGTGCGCATTCGCATCGTAGCCGTTGCTCATATGGGTAGCTTGTGTTAAAGTGCGCTTTTATTATAGTAGACAATAATATAAAAGCTTGATTAACTGTAAATCCAACAAGTTTACTTTATTAAAATTAGTTGAAATTTCGTCGAGTTATTTAAATTTAAATTTTAAGCATTAATCTGTTAAAAACAGCACAAAATCGTTGTTTTTCATGCTGTTTGGACTGAACTGAGTTTTTCGCAAGTAAAACATAGTTATTTTGGTGATTTTGTTGTGAAATAGAAATACTTTAAATTGGATAACTCGACGAATTATCAACCGACTTCAATTAAATAAAATTTGATGGTATTTAATCCGGGGTGGATTTCTGAGGATAGTTTTTTGATAGTTAACAAAATAGGGTATTTTTCAACAACACAACTGTTTCTAACACAAAACCTAAAAAACTAAAAAAAAGAAAATCACCTTTTCAACGGTATATCAACAAACAGTACCGACATAACCGTAACCAAGCTGTGCTCGTTCAAAGATAAAATCAGTCGGTTAAAACTACCAAATTTCGATTTTGAGTGCAAATTTCTCAGAATTTCGCGTAATAAATGAAATTTTTTTTATAATGAATTTTGTAATTTATTTAAATTTCTTTTCAATGACACCAAAAACATAAATTTATCTTAAAAAATAAAAAAGTTGGCTGTACTAAAAAAAATTATACCTATTAGAAAATAATGGTAAATAATGACATTACAATAACTTATGCAGTAGATAATATCGTTGTTTTCTAATAAGTATAATTTTTTTTGTGCAGCCAACTTTTTTGTTTTTTAAGAAACATTTATGTTATTGGTGTCGTTGAAAAGAAAATTGAATAAATTACAAAGTTGATTATAAAAAGAAAACTCTTTTATTATGCGAAATTCTGAGAAATTTGTATTCAAAGTTAAAATTTGGTTGTTTCAACCGATTGATTTCATCTTTGAACGGGCACAGCTTGGTAACGGTTAAGTCGGTGCTATTTGTTGATATACCGTTGAACAGGTGATTTTATTGCCTTTGCAATGAGCTATCAAATAAAGTTTTCCGTAAGTTAGTTTTTGTGCTAGGAACAATAACGTGAATCAAAATTGTGAAATATTAATTAACCCTGTAGCTCCTAAGAATGAGAAAATATACCCCCCCTCTCATACGATTTTTTTCTCAGCTCGACATAACCTTTCATCTCAATAAATAGTTGCACTCAATTGCGGGACACCCTATATATTTACGATAGTACTTCGGAAATGAATTTTTATAAAGAAACTATATATAAATGATTTTATTTACGATATTTTGAGTGTAAAGTAAATAGCAAAAAAATTGGAGATATGTTTTATTGTTGGCGATCGTAACCAAAAGAGCCCACAAATCGACCATACCTTTTTTTACTTTATTTTTATCTCTACATTAAACGACGGCTTAAGGCTGTGTTTATTTTTAGTGCGAAAATAAAAGTGTTCAAAAAGTATAGGAAAAGTGTTCAAGTGACAGTTCAGAGTACTTGGTAAATTTACACAATACTAATTAAGAATCAACAACGAAATCAGTCTGGAGATAAAGCGAAGAACCATTATTGCTAATAGGTGCTACTACGGGCTCAGTAAGCAACTAAGTTCCAGAGCCCTCTCTCGATCGACAAAACTAACACTCTACAAGACGTTCGTTCTACCTGTGCTGCTTTATGGCGCTGAGGCATGGGTAGTTTCGCAAACTGACGCAGCCGCTCTGGGGGTGTTCGAGAGAAAAGTTCTTCGCAAAATCTTCGGTCCTGTTCGAGTCGGCGATGACTATCGCATCCGAATGAACCACGAGCTGTATGAGCTCTACGAAGACATTGACGTAGTTCGGCGTATAACTGTGAGCGACTACGCTGGCTGGGTCATGTTCATCGTATGGACGACGAAGCTCCAGCGAAAAAGGTGCTCGAGGCGAGGGTCGCTGGTCAACGATGACGAGGGAGACCATGCCTCCAATGGATGGACCAGGCTGAGGAAGCCCTAACCGCACTTGGTGTATCCGATTGGAGAAGGCACGCGCAAAGCAGAGGCGGCCTGGCGAGAGCTGATGAGGTCGGCCGAAACCCGGACACGGGTTGTTACGACCACCTAAGTAAGTAAGTACTAATTAAGAATACAAAAATAACAATTCAATCATACCAATCCAATAGACTTCAACGAATGGATTTAACATTAGCTAGTTTTTTTATTGCTACGACATAATGGGACATTAAGTGTAAAATATGTCCACAAATTGATCTCAAAGAGAAAAAATATAAAAAATTTAAGGAAATTTTTAATTGTTTCATTATACAGATGAAGGATTGCGCTTAATACAATTTTTGAAAGAAGAAGTTAATTTAGATTTCGTTTCTGGTAGAACACTGGGAACAACTAGATATGGTACAACCATTGATGCGATGTTTTCACAATTACCGCAAATCTTATATTACAGTATTTAATAATGGCGTTACTATTTATCTAATTCATCAATTTACCTAATAATGAATTTATGTAATATATGTTAGTGATATATTTTTTTTTAAATTTAAAAAGTAACATACAAATAGTTATTAAAATAAGATTAATTTGTTTTATAAACTGATATAAAATATCTGACAATTTTATATAAAATTGGAATGAGATTTCATATTGTGTGAAATTGTGACGTTTTCCTTCCACAATGAAAAGAGTATTGAACTTGAACAAAACAACGCCCTTTAAAAATCTAGAAATTGTTGCACTACAAAAAAGAGTTTTATTTTACTTTTTGTGCCAAAAACAGAAATAATTGCTTTACTATTAATACCAAAAAAAAAAAAAATCGAATATTTGCCATGAAAGCAACTGAAAGCGACCTGCCTGACCCTCATTCAAGGTATTATCTCAAAAATTCATTGTTGTTGTTATTAATAAAACAATTATTTAATGTACAAAAATTACACATAAATGTGCTGATGTGTATATATTACTGCAACAACAATCGTTCAGTTAAGCATACGCAACAAGATCGCTTCTGCCAGCAAACTTTACAAAAAAGTCATTGAATTATCGCAAAATGTGAACGATAAGCGTAATCGTGATCGTGTTGCTACATACCGACATCATATTCAATATGTTGTCGGTATGTATATTTGTTGTTGTACACACATGAATATTCACACAGACGCACCTACAGATATTGCGAATTTTGTTTGCTTTCCCAACTCCACATTCTCCACAATGACCTCCATCCAGTATTTTTAGACCTACAATCAAACAACGACAACGCATGCAGTGTAATGCTGAGCTTTTGAAATGGTTAAAAAAACAACAAAAATATTATAAAGAAAAACGCAATAAATTCGTAGATACAAATCAGATTGGTAGAAAATTACTTGTGGAAGGTCAGAAAGAAAGGAATTGAGATAGGAAATTTTTGAATTTTTGTAAATATTACAAAATTAAAATATTTAACGTAATAAATTGAAAATGAAAACAACCCGAACGGAAACGAGTTTATATTAAACACTTTAATATTTAATAAATTTCGAATGAATTTCAAAGAAAACAAAAAATCGTTGGATATGTGTTGCCGATTTTCATATACTTCTGATGTGGGAATAAATAAGCTCTAAAATAAATCCAATCAAAAATTAATCGAATTCAAACTGCATCGAATTGATAATTAATTCTGAATAAAATCAGAAATCATTGATTTAACAATAAAAGAAATTAAATTAAATAAAACTCATAGAAAGCAAGGCGACTCAAAAAGAATCCTTTGAATCAAATGTTAGTCGTACTTAAAAAATTTAAATTGTAAAAAATCGTATCAAAAATTGTTCGAATTGAAATTAAACTTCCAGCTGTTATGCATGGAAAAAAGAATAAAAATGTATCAATTGGAATAAAAATTTATCAGTATAAAGTTTAATGATTAAAATTAAATTCAAAGGATTTTATTTTAATTAAAAACTAAGAAACTTCCAATTCGAACAGTACCTACTTGCAATATTAGCTTATATTGTTCGAATTGGAGGTTTCTTAAATTTTAATATGACACAAATTTTATATGAATCGAATTAAAAGTCAATCGACTAAGATATCGAACATTAACTTAATCGATGATTAGTCCAAAAAAAAAATAGTTAAAATCGAAAATTTTTAGCATCAACAGTTATTTGGCAAAATATGGTTTTGCAATTTAAAAGCCATCTATTGAAAATTGCCGTCATTGAAAAATAAATAAATTCATGTTATATGCAGTATCCACACGAAATCGATATTCGGTAATATTTTACCGAATATTACAAAACCGGAACCGAAACTGAGGAATTTATATACAAATTTAAATTTTTTTCTATGCATATTTTTTTTAAAATTAAAATTATACAGTAAGCATAAATCTCCATAAATATAATAGTAACAAAATTTAATATAAAATTAATATGTATATATGTATGTGTGCATAGTTTTATTATTAAATTAATGAAATTACAATTTAAGTTACACGTTAAAATATGCATTAAAAATTCAATTCATTTTATAATATTTCTACATTATACGAGGGGTGCCTTTTATATTTCGGGATTAAAGAACAAAAATAAATATTAATCATCGAAAATCACTTTATTGTTTTTCAAAATATTCTCCATTAAGATCTATACACTTTTGCATGCGTTTGAACCAATTGTCGAAGCACTTTTGCCACTCTGATTGAGGTATCTCCAAAACATGCATTCTGAATGCCGCAACCGCTTCTTCGGGCGTCGAAAATCGTTGTCCACGCAGTTTATTCTTCACGGTTGGGAATAAAAAGAATTCATTCGGTGCCAAGTCAGGACTATACGGCGGATGACCCATCAAATCGATGTTTTGGGTGCTCAAAAATGCAGTTGTTTGAGCCGATGTGTGAGAGCTCGCATTGTCGTGGTGAAGAGTGATCCGTCTTCGGCGGTTGGTTTTCCTGATTTCTTGGAAGACAACTGGCAAACAAATGGTTGTGTACAACTCAGAGTTGACTGTTCTGCGTTGTTCTAGTGCTACGGTTGCGAGATGTCCATATTTTCCGATAAAACAGGCGACCATTTGCTTGGAAGTGCTTCGTGCGCGAACAACTTTTGTTGGATTTGGCTCATCTTGAAACACCCATACAGTCGACTGCTGTTTACTTTCGAGCTCATACGCGTAAATCCACGATTCATCACCTGTCACGATGTCATAGACGTGTTTCGAAGCACCGCGATCGTATTTTTTGAGCATTTCCTTCGACCAATCGACACGAGCCTTTTTTTGAGCTTGACAAATTTGAGAGATTGACAAATTGTGTGGGATCCAACGCGAACAAATTTTTTTGACAGTCAAATGTTTATGCAATATTGAATGTATGCTGGTCCCACTTATGCCTAAGGTTGCCTCAATCTCACGATAGGTAACATGACGATCTTGCAATATCAGTTCGCGCACAGCATCAAAGGATTTCGGAACAACAGCTGATTTCGGACAACCTTCACGAAATTCGTCTTGGAGTGAACTACGACCACGATTCAATTCACCATACCATCGATAAACACTGGTCCTTGATGGAGCTTCATCGCCAAAAATTGAATTAAGTTCATCCATGCACTGTTGCTGTGTTAATTCACGTCGAAAGTTGTAAAAAATAATCGCACGAAAATGTTCACGATTTAATTCCATTTTTAGACCGAGATGAATCTTTTAAGTTACTATAAACAACACAAATAGCGCTCGTATGTCAAAACGTTCTGAGTACGTATAAGCCAACAAATGTCAAACTTTGCGATAGAGCTTTTAGTTGACAGATTGCAACACCAGGGTTGCCAAATCCCGAAATATAAAAGGCACCCTACGTATAGTTAATGGAACTAGAGGCGAATGCAGTCACCTTAAATCTAATTACAAATGTAGTGCGTGGGGGCACTAACCCTTTAAGCAAATGAAAATTTTTTTTTTGATTTACAGTATATATAAGTTTTTATTATTTTTTTTTTCTTAATTTAATGTAGAGAGAGCATTATAAATTAACCAAATTAAAGTGTTACACAAATAAGTGATTCTTTTTGATAAAGATTATTTGAAAAAAGCCACAGTTTCACTTCTTTGAGGAAGACACGATTGTTTTAAAGATTTCGCAAGTTGTAAGGCAGAGAGTTGTAGAGTCTAGGGGCCACACTTATTAACTGTTTCGATTACGGTTTCAGCCATATTCAGTCCGACTTGGTAGAGACTTGATCGGAGTGGACGATTTCACTCTATTTTAGGTATGGGAAATTGATCATTGCATTTTTAAGTTTTCCGCATGCCTTCAAACAATTTTTTTTTTTTTTTTTGTTAATTTTGCATCCAATGGAAGCTTTTTCAAGTTTGCAACTTGTATTAAGTTGGTTTTTTCTTCAAGATTTCTTTAAAGACATCATTGTTCACATTGTCTCAGGCTTTAACTTTTGTGAACATGCCAATCACAAACACAGAAAAAATGGTATTGGGACCCATTATTTCCAAGTAAAAAAAGAATAGAATATACAACTTTCAAGACTACAAAACAAGATTGATTCAATGACTACTTCTGTAGAATGGTGTCTTAAAATTAAATATTATTCATGCACAATTTGCTAAAGATAGTTATGTTTTATGATTGCATGTTAAATTTCGAGTTTTTCTCACTACTTCCGTAAATGTCTCTATTGAGAAAGAAGCATTTCTAAATTAAAACTAAGTTAAAAGAATTGATGAAAAATAAGATTCATTTTCACTGTTTTTTCGGGAACATTGCACCCGTAAGAACAAACTTTAATATTTACAACGTGCTAACCATAAACGCGTAAAGCATTTGTTTTGTTAAATGTTTTGTTATTATTTTGTTGTAATTGCAGAAAACTGATTAATTAAATGCATGATTGAAACTTTACCCAAGCAAAGATACGAGCCGTATCATCGGCAAGTCTGAAAGCGTCTAGCTACACTCAGAAAAAAGCACTTATTATGTTTTTGTGTTAAAAAATTTCTCTGTTTTCTGTAGTAGCAATTTTCTTTATTTTAAATAAAACTTTCTTCAATTAGTATAAATTTTCACATAGTCGAAAAAATTTTTCTTCACTTGTGGGAAGTGAAAATATTTCATTTCTCTTCTAATGATAAGTATTTTTCTAGCACTAAAAAATTCTATTTTTTGAGAAAAATTTATAGAAAATGAAAAATGTTGACAAACAATTCTCTCAATAGAAACATTAATTAAAAACAGATCCTTTCTGAAATATAAAAAAGTCTTCTTCTCTAAACACGATATATTTTTCTTATATTGAATTATGTACGGAAAAAAAAGTAGAGAACGTGAGAGTGAGTGAATGATGTTGTGAAAAGACAGTGTTGCATATTCTACATATTATAACGGTTTTTCCTTCAAAGGGATTTTTGTTGATGTTGTTTATAGCCACTGATTCTTTGAATGCATTTATAAAATCGTTTCTAACAAGAAATTTTTGGAATATTTATAAGGGATCGTAAAAAGTAAAGAAACAACAATTATTCTATCCGTACCTCTTAACATATTTTTAACTAATACTTTTACAGCCGAATCACAATACAATAGAATACTTTAACTTTGCGTAGAACTGAGCTAAAGCAATTGTTCCACAAAAAGAAAAAAGGAGTGTAACTTCATTAAGGGAGAGATTGTAAATATAAATATAATAAAATAATAAAATTGTAAACATAATTATTTTTTAATTTTCAAACCAAAATAACAGTGAAAAAAGTTGTCGTACTGCTCTTTTGAAGGTATCATTTGCGCCTATCTTATTAGAGAATATCAGAAAAAGTTTGCCTTTTATTTTTGCCTATAATAAATAAAAACAAACAAAAAAAAATTTCAATTTTAAAGTCAAAAGATTCTTACTAAGGTACGTTTCACAACTATAAGGTCACTTAAAGAGTTACTGCATTTTCAAAACGACCGACTGTAGAGTACTAAAATTTTCTACAAAAGTAATAAGAGGAAAACCACAAAAACAAATCAATATACATATTCTGCAGCTACTCACTAACAGTAGTTCATCTTTAAAGTAAGCCTAATTTTATTAGTGTTTCACAATTATAAGGTCATTATCGAGACGCGCGGAAAATAACTTTCTGGATTTGAAAATGGAAAAAATATGGCCTTAAGAGAAAATGGTAATGAAATAAGGGAGATTGCACGTAGTCTCTGCGTTATTCAAAATTTTTTAAAAAAACCAAATGAATATGGAACAAAAAAACGCTCTGGACGCAAAACACTGCTTGATGTGCAAACTAAGAGAAAAATTGTGCGCGAAGCCAGTAAATCATCGGTGTCCCTTGCACGATTGCAATCCTTACCAGGTGCAAATGTTTCATGTTGTACTATCTGGAGGACTCTTAAACGTAGCCAGACACTTCTGTTTCAAAAAATGAAGCAAGTGCCCAAATTACCTACACGCCACAAGAACGCTAGAGTAATTTTTGTATTGGAAAATATAAATACAAACTGGCACACGGTAAGCTTCAACCTGAGCAATTTAAAGTCAAAATTTCTAGAGTGGCAATTTCTTGTAGGTTACATTTTCCGATGAAACAAAATGGAATTTGGATGGACCAGATGATTTTCGTGGCTTTTGGCGTGACAACAGAAAAGAACCACTTCATTTTAAAAATAGTAACTTTGGCGGTGGCAGCGTTATGGTATGGGGTGCATTCTCTGCACATGGCTGCCTATCGTTATAAACTGTTACATCGCGAATGAAAAGTTGCGACTATGTGCATGTCTTGGAAAGAAGCTTGCCCCCAGTTTTAGATGAAATAGATGTCACATAGTGGACTTTTGAGCAAGACAATGTACGCATCCATGTCAGCCGATAATCTAAGGAGTGGTTCTCATCCAAGTTCATCAAAGTTGTGACTTAAATCCGATTGAGAATCTTTGGAGGATACTTACCCAACGGGTTTACAAAGATAACCGCCAATTCAATGCCAGTAATGTACTCATTACTACGCTGAAAGAAGAATGCTGCAAAATTGATGCCATATTGATAAATAATCTCATAAGCAGTATGAAAGACCGTATTGCAAAGTATACAGCACCGGAGGGAAAATAATTTCATAATTTTTACTTAAGTTATTAATAAAAATCTGAATTGACCTTATAAATATGAAACATAAGACATTTTAGTTGACTTAGAAAATAAAAATACCGTTAGTTTATAAAAACTCATTTGGAGATATTTTGTTTGTCTCATTTCCTCAATCATTTTTCCAGAACATTGTCTAACCCTTTAGTCGATCGTTTTGAAAATGCAGCAACTTTTTTAGTGACCTTTTAATTGTGAAACGCACCTTTTATTTTTTGCTTTTTATTACAAAATGCATACTCGATACGGTCTCAATACATATAAAATAAATTTTTAATTGTAGTTCCAGATATACTTCTCTGTTTTGGAGAAAAAATGTACGCAATAAA
This sequence comes from Coremacera marginata, assembly GCA_914767935.1. NCBI lineage: Eukaryota > Metazoa > Arthropoda > Insecta > Diptera > Sciomyzidae > Coremacera > Coremacera marginata. Next base: position 151,979,192 of record OU612043.1, read on the forward strand.
GAAATATGTTGTGCATGGGCGTCCGCAGGGGAAGAAGGGTGGGTCAGTTTCCCCTCTCCCCTAGAGCTCATCCAAAAAAATGTATATTAGTATATTATATATGTTAAATAAAAATAAATAATTTTTAAAATTTGGAATGAATACAGTACAAAAAAAAAATATAATTATTTTCTTTTATTTTACTTCTTTTTTTTAGTTACATATTGCATGTAACATAATTAATGCCATGAATGGTGATATGTCGCATTTCCGGATTTTTTTTTTTTTTTCTTTTTTGTTCTATGCATGGATGAAGGTCTTATGTTCTTAAACAACCATGTTCGTGGCTATATTAGAAATAAACTACTTCACAAAGTTTGATTATATATATATTTTAGTACAAATGTGAAACTTTGAACTTCATTCATTCAATATTACAACCAAATTACAGATTTAACTTGACGAGACATTCATAGGAAAACTACTCTATAGCTTTAAGAATTTGCTTAAAGATTATAATAAAATCATTTGCTTAGTTGAACAATTTTTATAAGTTGATCTTTTACTTTTTTTTTATTTAAACCTTTTCATTAATAATATAATATCTTAATTTTAAAATTTGAATCACCGAGCAACTGCCTATACTCAACGTATTGAGAATTTATAATTTGCACACAAAGGAAATCCCAGTTACGTGTGATATAATTAATTTAAATAGTGTACCCGTGCATTTTAAATGTCTTGTGTCAGGTCAGAAAGATTTTGAAATTGCATTGTGATTTTACACTTTTTAGCATTTAAATAAATCAAGAAAATATTTTATGCAGAATAATTTACTAGTTTAAAAATAAAATTAATGCTTAAATACAGTTTATTTGAAAAAGTGCCTAAATTCTCTTGAATATACATGACATCTATTCTATATTAATATTACGCAAGCGCATTTCTTGTGATGACTGTAAAATCTATACTGTAGACGCTATTTTCATAAAAAGGGTAGCAATTGAAAGGGGTTGCTCTGTTGATGTGTCTTATTTTTCTCAAGTATTACTTACTTTTAAAAAAAGCTGATCTCTTTGTGATACCTAAAAGTATGTGATAGATTTTTATAATAGTGCTATGATACATAATAACTGGGCTACTTAACAATTCAACAGAAACAGAAAGTTTTTGTAAAATCTTTGGTTCAAAGGTAAAAATAGTTCTTAATATAAAAGCAAAATTACCTATCACTAGACATTTTTTATTTTGGCGTTTTAACGCCAAAATAGGGACTACTAGTTTTTAATATTTCATGTGTCATTATATGTCGAATATTCATTTTAATAAACAAGTCATGAATATTTTACTTTTTAGGGTTGCACTCTCAAGCCTATTCGCATCATATCTGTTAGTGCTTGCCATACCTGAGCATTCTAGAATATTCCAATCAAACGAATGCTTTCTTAAAAAAATCGAGCATTCTGACAAATTGCTTAAACTGAGTTAAAGATGATCTTGTACCGGTCTGAATTCCTTCTTATAGTATGCTTGAAATCATAAATTATATTGCTTAGTTTTTAGAATTGGGTAGCTTGATAGTTATTTACACAATTATACATTTAAACACTTAATTAACCAAAAAAAAAGCTAAAATAGTAATATTTGCTTTGCCAAAAATTATAAAAATGCATTACAGAGCAAAAAAAATCAATATACAGTTAAAAAATATTTTTGAACTGACACAAGAAAACTGGGATGAATTTTTCTTTTAAGCCCATCTTTCAAAATATATTGAATTTTCTTATGTCAACAAGCATGTGTAGAACGCACAGTGTGCTCTCAATCTAGCGGGTCAAAATGCACAAAATAAACAGCATTTAAACACACAAAGCCTTTTCAAAAATTTCAGAATGATTGCTTGATCCGTTATGTTTAAAACGGCAGTCGAAAAACTATTTTTTGTATATTTTTAAATGATTTCTCAGCCTCAAGTAAGCAGTTTTTGTGTTAAACGTGTTAATCATGCGAAGGCATGTAGATAAATATTCAATATAATAAGAAGCTTAATAAGCCAAATTTATATTAAAATTATCTTTTGGAATTAAAGCAAGAAATAAAAAAAAAATTAGGTTGCATTTTGTAATCATTGTTGCACGCAATTAGATTAAATTTTTTTTAACAAGTTTGAGTCGCGTAGATAAAACGCGGTGACAACACAAATTTACTATAAACTTGGTATTTTTGCAACTAAACTTTCATTACTAAAAACACCAAAACCTCCTTAGAATTTATACTGGCATTGCAAATCAAGGCATATTCAATTTTTTTTTTCTTTCTTTTCATTTTCTTTCTCTGTATTGAATAACTACAGGTAAACATGGGCACAAATGCTTTTATATGAAAGAGGTAAGTGAAGGAAGAAAATAATCGCTTGTAAATATTAAACTATGAAATTTGCCTTAACTCCAAATATCTTATTTCTTATATATTGTTTTTATTTAAAACAGTATTTTTTATTTAGTTTAGTTTTATTTAGTTTAGTTGAGAAAAAAGTCGTTTATTTTGAAATTTCCCCAATATATGAATAAATACTTAAAAAACATTTTATCCAAAACCTTCATTGTTTTCAATTTGATAACATAAAATGTGTGTAACAGTATTTATGTCACTACTTAGAAAATTGCATTTAAAAATTAATATTATCGAAAATTAAAAGTACTATAAATTTTATATTTTTTAGTGGTATATAACAGCTTATAATTTTTTTTTTTTTATTTAAAATTCTTTTTCAAAAATAACTAAAGTATCTCAAATTCGTTCGTTTTAAAACAGATTCCATTTTCTTTTAAAAGTTTATTATTTTCTGATTCAAAACGCTTTTATTTTTATAAGTATTTTTTTATAATACTCTGCCGACCACAACTATTTTTTTAAATATTTAACAAAAGCCAGCATTTAGTCCCTAGCCGCACTCATCCATTCGCCACAGTCCGCAACAATACAATCATTCAATTGACAGCTTTCAACTTTTGCCGGCAGAAGCAACTCTGTTACGCAGCGCAAAAATACCAAGTTTCGGTGCCACAAGTGAATTTCGCATTTGTATGAGTGCCAGTCAGCACGCACACTCAAACCCGTACCGTGTAAGCTGCAATTCTTTTAACCTATTTTATATATAAAAATAAATTTTTTTAAAATCTCACTTAGCAAAGAGAACAGCGCAAAACTCACTCAAAGCTTAAGAGAGTTAAAAAAAAACAGTAATCGTGCACTCTTTACGACAGGGTGATGGGGCAAAGTGTAGATTAATGAAAAAAAAAAAATCGTTCACTACCATTGTCACTGTTTGACTTGAAATGTGAGCTATTGCTGTTCTTATTGTTGTTGTTGCCATGCAAAATATTATTTATTTAATGTGTTGGTATTAGTTGCACTCCTGTGTACAGTAGCGCTCTCAGCAACTCTCAGCTAATAAGTTGCCCGTGGCGAAGATTTTCTTTATTTCAGTATTCTTACTTTAAGTTGAGTTCTTAAGAAAAGGGGAATAAAGCTGATGAGAAAAAAATTCACCACTCATAATTAAGCTCATCGCACTTATACAGAGACGTTCACTTACACAGTCGTATGTCGGGAAAGGAAATGCAGTTTTGCGCGATTTAAGTGAGCGCGTTAAAAAAACTTTGAGTGAGAATTCATTGTATACAATGTGTGTGTGCGTGTGTGTGCGTGCGAGTGTGTGTGCTTGTTTTACCATGCGTGTATGTATCGTTGCAGCGAAGTGCATTTTTATGCAGCTTTGTATGAATTTGTTTTTTTTTATATTAAAGAGCGGTGGTGTTAAGAATTGTTCTACGGTTATGGCAACAGTATTGCCGTTGCAATTTTAATGCACTTATAAGGTTTACCGAGAGAACATTTTAGTTTTGATAGTAAGTAGGTACACCATCAAAAATCTTGAACGTAATTCTAATCCAATCGTTGGAATTATATATAATTTTTTTTTTATTTTTTATTAGAATCGAAACTCTTTAAATGATTACTTACTTACTAACTTAGGTGGCCGTGACAACCCGTGTCCGGATTTCGACCGACCTCATCAGCTCTCGCCAGGCGCCTCTGCTTTGCGCTTCGCTTCGCGCGCGCGCGGGAACAGGGGGCGAACCTTCACATGGCAACGTGTCTGACCGCCTCAACCTGGCGAGGCCAGCATTATCCATGTCGAAATCGTCTCAAGTCGACTCAAACCTCCAAGTGGTGTTCCCTGGGCAACGGCAAACTGGCATCCGTCAGTTTGACGGCTAATTTGAGCGGCGGGTCCATAGACCTTAAACATGGAATGTGCGCAGGGTTTGGGTCCCGCCACATTACTACTGCCCAATGAAAACTAAACCAGCCTCTTTAAATGATTACAAATTATATTATTAAGACGTAGAATGAAATTAAATACACATTGGAGTGGCTTTCTCCGTTTATAAGTGTCTAAACAGATCAGTTATTATAACAGTAAACTAATACCCTGACCTTTATAGGTTTGAATTCCGCAGGTTCATCATCTTATAAAAGAGAGTTTGCATTTAGTTGAGAAAATTTATAAATTAAGATAAGAGCTGTCATTGTTGTGAGAAAAAGTTAATGTACGCAATAAATCGATGGAATTATATTCGATATAAATATAAAAGTCAGTATAAGTCAATTTTGACAATAATGTATGACTGAGTGAAAACAAAGCTACCTAAAAATGTTACTGTGGCATCTCCAGACTTTTCGAAGGAAAAGTCGAAATATGATATTGGCACCCTAGTGTTTTTACACAATACAACATAAAAATTAAAAGACTCGCACGATTTTGTAAGGCAATTGTAACAATAATGAAAATGAAAAACCAAGCATAAAAACTACCTTTTAAGGAAACCTTGTCTAAAGACTTCTAAATAGGTACTTTAAAAAAATGGTATAATAAACAGCGATATCTCAAATAATTTATAAACTTTGTTTTACCGTTTTTCTCTTTGACTTTAAACACACCTTTATTTCTTTTGTTTCTATATTGTTGTTGCTATTGTTTAAAGTGGGCCCACGCGCACCGTGACCCATAGGAACTATTACGCATGCCCTTGGCTTAGCTTTCCAGATTTAGTCCTTTTATGAATTTCAGCACTGTTTCTGGCTGGGTGTCCCACATTTTTAAAGGAGACACATAAAATGTGCTCTGGAGTTTCCTCCTCCTCCTCGCAGAGTCTGCAGACATCTAAATTAAATAGTCCCATTTTTTAAAGATGGTATCTTAGTAAATAGTGACCTGTGAAATAACTTGTTAGAATTCTTAGGTCTGCTTTGGTTAGCTTGAGTAAGTCTTTCGATTTAGCTGTACTGAGAGTCAGAAATTTCTTAGCTTGCCTCTGTCTATTAATATTGCTCCAGTGACACCGAAATTTGTTATCTTCCCAGATCCTAACCTTTTCCGCAAAGTAGCCTTTAGCAACACTACAAAATGGTTCGGAGCCGATAAGAGGTCGAGATGCCCCTCTTTTGGCAAGGCAGTCTGCCCTTTCATTGCCTTCGTGCCCTGGTCCCCACCACAATTCTACTTTGTTGTTTTGTCCCAGTGCATTTAGTGTTTTGACGCAATCAGAGACTGGTCTCGATTTTAGGTCCAGATCTCGATCATTTGTGTTCAAACATTTCACAACACACACAACACAATTGATCATAAGAAGCTCGGTCAAGGTCCTTTCAAGGGCTGAAGTGGCCATTTCGATATTGTTTTTTTTTTTAAATACCCATAGATTTCCTACGGAGATATTCCCGGACACATACCTCAATGGCATAAATCTCCGATTGAGATATGGTTGAAGTATGGCCCATTGGAAGAGCTTTTTGAAATTTTGGACCGTGGACCCCAGCTCTCGTTTCTCCGTTTTCTAATTTAGACTTTGAGAAGTTTAACTTTGTCAGCATCCTATCTAGAATTTTTAGAAATAGGTCCTCTTTGAAGCTTTGCAGTATCTTCATGTGTCCCTTATCTTAGTGCAATAAGACATGCCTCTTTTTCAATAGCAATCGCTAACGGAGGAAGTCCAGTTATTTCACAGAGAGCTTCAGTTGGGCACGTTTTCATTGCCCCTGAGATTCCAATGCACGCTATCCATTGCAGCTTTCTGAGCATGTTATCTGCTGTACGTTGCTGGACCTTGGGCCACCATGCTAATGTTGCATACATGACTGTAGGTCTAACAATGGTGGTAAACGTTCAATAGATCATTTTTGGATTAAGGCCCCACGTTTTATCATGCAAGCGTTGACTGGCACAAGGAGCACGAGTTGCCCTGCCTAAAATTGAATTTAGGTGAGTGTTCCATACAAGTTGCTTATCGAAAGTCATCCCTAAGTACTTATCTCATTTGAAAACGTAATGATATTTACCATCTAGCGTAGGCCTTTTTAGGTTTAAATGCCTTTTCCCAGAAAAAGGTACCAGAGTTGTCTTGTCAGGATTTATGCTTAACCCTTTTTTCTGACACCATTGAGAAGTTATGCGAAGGGCAATCTCCATTCTGTCCGATATTGTCGGTGCATGAAAGCCCCGAATTGAGATTACCAAATCGTCCGCATATCCTCTGGTGTCAAAACCCTGACTATTGAAACTTGCAAGGAGTTCATCCACCACTAAAATCCACAGAAGAGGCGTTGGTTTTTATAAAAAAAAAAATCGTAATGGCTATTTCAGCCCTTGAAAGGACTGAACTTCTTATGATCAATTTTATTGTGTGTGTTGGGGAATGTTTGAGCACAAATGATCGAGAACTGGACCTACATGTTTTATGCCGACTCCGAACGGCTTATGTTCTTAAGAAGCTTTTCATGGCAGTATTTACTCTTTGAGGCTTGCCAGTGTCTGCAGAGAGGTGCTTGCCGGTTTGGTTGGTTTTTCTATTTCTGCTCATATTATTTTAATGCTGGAAAAACCGTAATGATTTTTAAGTAATTCCCCTTTCAGAGTAAGGGCGATTTGTCGTCAAAATTGTTGTCAAATTCAAGAATACACAGAAAAAGGTGCTTTTTTTAAGTTTATGTGCATGTAAGCCCACAGGTGGCGTTGCAAATTAGCGTTCAAGAAAAAAATTACTTTTCCAGTGGGACAAATAAATCCATACTGGGTCATCTGGAAAAAAAAGGTTTGTGGTTAATTTATAGACCTAACTCTTGGGGTCACCGTGGCCCAATATTTAAATTTTTGATTTAAAAAAAAAATGTTTAAGCTCAAAGTTGAAAGCCCAAATTTGTATGACATTTTATGGTCAACATCATTGATTTTTTTTCCGCGTATATGAAAAAATCAAAATCGGGCCACGGCGATCCCAAGAGTTCAATTCAATTCAATTTATTTGTTACATATATAATATTACAATGTTTTTCATATCGATAAATTACAATAAAGAGTTCAAGATGCAATTTTACTTTTTCTGCTTCAATTTTACATTGATTTTTAATATTAATGGGTACTTATAAAAACAAATATGGAGGGAAAAAATTTACAAAACCCTATGTAAATGAATAATAAAACTTATAAACTACCTAACCTACTTAACAATGAGGCCAGCTCATTAATGTGCGTATATTCAGAGATTTGGCATCTGATATTGAAATTTTCGGAAAGTCTATTCAGTTTGGTGACAACTAATTCTATGTTTGCGAGTGAGTGCAATCGGCTAGTAGAAAAGAAGCTAGGCTTTTTATGAATAAGTTTAAGCAGCTTATTTTGAGCAATTTGCAGTTTGTTCAAGTGACATTTAGCACTAGTAGACCATACCGGAGATGCATAGAAAATTACTGCATGAAATATTGATTTTAAAATAAGAGTTTTATTGTATAAATTGAGGCTTGAGTTGCGGTTGATGAAGGGATATAGTATTCTTATTAAGAGGTTTATTTTATTTTGGATGTATGAAACGTATTCCTTAAATTTCATTTTTGGGCCAGAATTACACCAAGGTATTTAACTTTAGAATCCCATGTAATTTGGTTGTTATTGAAAATAAGGGTACTTTGGGGAATAAAACATGGTTTCCTTTTTCTAGTAAAGTAAATTGCTTGGGTTTTTTGGTAGTTAATGAGAATTTTCCATTTACAGAAATAAGTTCTTATTTCTTCTAATGCAATTTGCAGATTGTTGGTTATTTCAGATACCAACACAGCGGAGTAAAGTACAGCTGTGTCGTCGGCGAAAACTGACGTAGTGCAGTTACCTAATTGTGGAAAATCAGATGTAAATAGATTGTATAAGATTGGTGAAAGACATGAACCTTGCGGACACCCAGCTATGATAGGTACTCTGTACGAGCAAGTGTTGCCGATATAAACTTTAAACGACCGAGAGTGCAGAAAACTTTGTATAATTTTTGTGAGTTCAATAGGAAAGTTTAGTTTGATCAGTTTATAAATAAGTCCATCGTGCCAAACTGAATCAAAGGCCGCCTTGACATCGAGCAATACCATACCAGTTGACATTTGATGGTTGAAATTAGAATTTACAAGGTTTTTGATTCTTATCAGTGGGTGCGTAGTGTTATGTTCACTATGGAAGCCGAATTGATGTGGAGGCAGAATGTTATGAGTATTAATAAACTCGGTCAGTTTCTTTTTAATGACTTTTTCAAGAATCTTACTTATGGAAGATAAAAGACTGATTGGACGGTACGAAGAGGGACAATCTCAGGGTTTGTTTGGTTTTTTTATAGGGATTACTTTAGATTCTTTCCAGACCAGTGGGAAGTAGGATTGTTGTAGACAGGCATTGAAAATTAATGCAAGGTATTTAATGCCCTTTTTGGGAATCGCTTTTAGGCACTTGTTACTTATGCCATCACTACCGGGAGATTTTTTAGTTTTCAAATTTCTGATAAGAACGGAGACATCTGAACTAGATATCAGAACTTGACTGCTTGGAATAAAGTCGCTAGTGCGAAACAACTCAAGAGATGTGTTTACTTCGGAAACCGTAATAGGATCGCTTAGGTTGCTAGAGATTTCATGATTTAAAGCAAAAGTTTGAGCCAAGATGCCACATTTTTCTTGGCTTGTGGTGTAGCGAGAACTATCATGATTTATAATTGGTATATTATTAGACTTCTTACTTAAGATTTTTGTCAAGTTCCAAAATGGGGAAGAGCCTTTATCCAATGTCGAAAGTAAATGATTCCAGGAATTGTTTTTGAATATACTTATTTCTTCACGAATTAAAATGTTAAGTTTTTTCATTTCATACTGATCATGAATATTTTTGTGTCGCTGCCAATTACGTCGGAAGCCGTTTCTGCGTCTAATCATACATTTAACATGGTTAGGCAAGGACTTTCTAATAATTGTTTGTGGTTTTTTTGGCACACTTTGATCAATGGCTTCTGTAATAATAGTGCTAAAGTTTGCTATCATTGAGTCAATTTGCTCATTTGTCATGATATGGTAATCTCTAGTAAGCCGTAGTTCCCTTTGAATGAATCGGGCAAATAGCCTTCAATTGGCCTTACTATAGTCATACATAAGATATTCAAAACTATCAATCTGTCGGGATAGGCTAACTTTTATTGGAAGGTGGTCCGAGCTTAAATCGTTTATAGTCTGGGCGGCCGAAACAATTTCCGGGACGTTCGTTAGGAAGAAATCCAAAGTAGAAGCCTGTCTATTTGGATTTGATGGGACATAGGTGTGATCATTTGGGAAAATAATATCTATGTTGTAGGAATCTAATTTCTCAAACAGCAAATTACCCCAGCAGTTTGCTCTAATACAACCCCAAGATTGGTGTCTACAGTTAAAATCGCCGCCCAGGACAAACTTACTACTAATATGTATACAATCGCCAGTGTTAGCAAAAAGTTGAATGCCTATATTCTCAATAAGATTTGTATTTATGATTGGCAGAAGTTTGTGTCTTAAATTTTTATTTATTATTATCGCTACGCCCCCGCCCCTTGCAGTGGTTCGGTCGTTTCGATAAACAAAGAATTCTCTATGCCTTATGGAAACATCGCTTTGGAGCCATGTTTCATATAATAAACAAATTTGGATATCATTATTAATTAAGAAATGAAATAACTCCTCACTCTTGTTTCGAACACCTCTCGCATTCCAAATAGTAATATTTGTTGTTCTATCCATTATGATAAGAATTTGCAGGCCAAGTTGGTGATGACTTCAAATTGCTCAGCTCTAGTTTTGCATTTTTGCAAATTCGAAATCAATTCGAAAGTAATTGTTTTTATTTCTTGATTAGAGAATAAGTTGGAGTTACTGTTGTTAATGGAGTTGTTGATGAGATTAAGGCTGCTGCTTGCACCATTTTGCCAATGGCGTGCCGTTGATGGGACTTCTTGCTGCAACTTGTTTGGGAAGTTGGTGTTGTAATTTGCGTTTATATCATAGCTGTTCTTTGTGTTACTGCGAACAGCAGACGGCCTTGAAGTACTCGGCTGAGTACGTTGCCTCATTTGAAGGTAAATCTGCCTATTTGGACACTTAGGAGAGGACGATTTATGGGATCCATTGCAATTGGCACATTTAACAAAAGACGCGTTGCAATCCAAGGTTTTATGAGAACCAGCGCAGTTTGCACAGAAGGTGTTAACTTGACAGCGACTCGAACCATGGCCGAACATTTGGCAATTGTAGCATTGGGTGATGCGTGAGGAGTTTGCGTGTTGGAACTCCCATCTCACTCTGACATAATCATAAACTGAATAATTCTGACGAAGTTCTTTAATAGATGTTGATTTGCGTTCAAAGTATACCACATAAATTATATGAACTGTATGGTTAAAACTGGATTTTTGCACCAGTTTGACATCGAGACATTTCAAACCCATAGCAATAAGTTTGGTCTTAACTGCAGTTGTATCCAGCTTATCTAAGCGAAACAACAATGCTTTGTAAGGTTTTTCACTCTTAGTGGCATAAGTAAAGAACTCATACTGGTTTGCAAGATTACTGCGGACCATGTCAAAATCATGTTTTGAGTTGCAGAATAACTTCAGACCGATTGAAATCTTTCTTATAGAGTAACTAACAATATTAACCTTCTTACACAATTCGTGAATTTGATCTATTTTGCATATTAATATAGTAATAGGAGAGATGTGCACTTTCATATTTTTTTCAACCACGATCTCATCATCAATATTTTCTGCATCGTCTATTGTTTGCAATGGAGAGTAATAATTTCGATTATTAACTGCATGTGAAACAGTACCGTTTATTTTTGTTCTTTTCATAGTTTCTACCGACTGCAATGCGGAGTTGTCATCATCAAGCGTACGCTTAATATTTGTTTTTTCTTTTTATTTGTTTTGCTAATGTTTTTATTAGTAATTTATTTTCTCAATAAGAGAAATTAACGAGAGCAATAAATGCAGGTATTACGCGAATGCAATTGAGTAAACACAAGCTAGAAACACGTCCGATCACGAAGACAGCTAGACTGAGACTGATCCCAAGAGTTAGGTTTTTAAATTTAATAGTTTCTTTATTTTCGCGAAAATGATTTAGAATACAGTTTAAACGGATTAAAAAAAAAAAGTTAAATAGATTACAGAAAACTTGTGCATTATTAGACAAAAAATATCTTTAGGATAAATTTTAATTTTTCTTTTTCTTATTTAAACTTTGACTTTTTGCCGAATGAAGTAGATATGTCTTGATTCTTAAATTTTAAAGTTAATATTTGTACATAGGATTTTCGGGATTTTTTTTACATCCAAAATGGGCGAAACTGGGCGTTATTCTATCGTTACTATATCATATTATCGTTATATTATCATTATTCTATCGTTATTCTATCGTGTCGACGTCTGCTGGGTCCGTTAGTGAAAACAAACAAAAGAGTCAAAGAAATTGATAAAAACAATTTAGGCGGTTGATTGAATATGCGGCTTACCGGTTAATTTTGATGCTATTCGATCACTTAGATTCATCGTTAAAGCGATTAATCGACTAAAAATCTTTTTTTTTCTTGCATCACTAGACTTACACTAAGGAAAATAATAAATTTTTAAATTATCCGCGTATAAATTGTATTTAAAAATGTACGTGCATAAATCATATAATTTCCTCACAACACGTTTTTCTGCGTATTTAAATTTCATTTGACTTTTTGAAGCAAAGCTTCTTACGCACAGTTTCGTATATTTATATATTTACTTGCTGTTATGACTTATTAAATATCAAATTTTTCAATTGAGTTGTTGCATCTGGCATTGTACTCGAGGGAGTCCAGGTTTGAGTCCGCAGCTGGCTCATTGTATTTCGTTTTTTTTTTTTTGTTGTTTTAAAACTTTTTTGTTATTAATTATTATACACCAAATTTCCAATTAATTTGTGGCAGCAGAGGCATACTGGTTAAGATGCTTTACTTGTAAGTTCAAGTCCCACGGCTAACACGGTTAAATATAAGTACGATCAGATTAAAGCAAATATTCATTCTTTAAAAAAATTTTTTTACAAGAATCGCGCATAGTTTTAATTTTTTTTTAATTCTGCTTTAATACGTAAATATTTTATTTAAATATTAATTGCTCAAAATAAAATTAATATTACGCGTGCAAATAAATTTTAAATATTTACGAATTTGTTTTAAGCAGATGCGTTAATGGTTCAAAAACGACATTGTTTTTGGATAAATTAAACACGTTTTTGGGAAAAATTTTATATTTTTCCCCTTTGATCTCTCCCAGTTAACAGCCGCAAAAATTATAGCACAGGTTTATTTAAGGAAGTCAATGAAAAATGTCATTTATTACATATACTTGTATAATAAAATCCTTAATATGAGGCCATTTGTGATAATTTGCTCAGAGCATCCCTCCGGTAGACCGCCGTTTTCTTATGAATAATTGTTCGAGCAAAACAACAAGATACTAATAATTTTATTTGACGTTTTGGCTACAACTCGAAATTAACGAAATTAAATAAAAAAAGTATTTACTACTTTTTTTAAAAAAAGTGCAAAAGATTGACTACACGGTTTTAATGTCGCTTACAATATTTGCGCTGTGAACGGGCAACATCAGAATACAACAACAACAAAGTAACAAGAGCGAAAAACACCCTTCTACACACTAACACACGCAGACACACACACGCACATGGCAATTAGAAAAAATCAACGAAAACGAGAAAAAAAAATCACAAACACACATTCATCTACTACGCTCCTCACCGAAACGAAAAAAATGTAGTAAAGTGAAAAACTGCAGCTTAACGTGAAAATCTACCACAAAATGTTGTTTGGCTGGATGAAGCTGCTGCAGTTGTTTCTGTTGCTGCTGCTGCTAAGGTGGTCCGATGATTGACTCAGTGGGGTTGATGGGGAGAATTATTTTGATGGGTTGCATTGGGATGAGGTGTGAGGCAGGTGGGTGACAAACTGACTCTCTTAAATTGTGTCTTACACGATGACGACAACGACAACATAACGTAGTGCAACAGCAGCAGTGGCAACGGACAGCGGAAAATGCCAGCGACAACAATATTGCTGTTGCTTTGCTCAGCTAAAGCAAAACTAGAAGATTCTAGCTGGAGGGAGAGCGTGTCACTGTGTGAATGAGTGTGTTTGTAGAAATTTGCATGCGGCAAAAAAAAAGTGAATTAATAAAATGCACGCCTGTTGTTGTTGTGTAAAGGCAAAGACATTTTTTGTTTTTTTGGATGCCAAGGGGGTGGGTTCACAAATGTGGTGAAAAACATTTGATACTCGGAGTTCTGTTTTTTGACTGCTGGCTGTTGTGGCCATTGTCTGTCGAATGCACTAATACATGCGCAATGACGACAACGTCCTTATCGCTGGGAAAAAAACTAAACAACTAGTAGCTGCTCAGAAAGCGACTCAGCGTCGCTGTTACTGGTTTTGTGCTCAATGTTCTCGATGTTGGCTGACTGGTTGGATGGAGTTGGTAATAATTCTACCATTTTTTTTTTTCGTTTTTTTTTTGTTTTTTTGCTCTGAGCTCGATGTTGTTGTTGTTGTGTAATGTTTAGTTCTTTTCGGTGTTTATGTTCTGAGTTCTGTTCTGAGTAGTTATAATGCAATGGCTTCTCTTTCGCACTATTTCTCTGTTTGCTCTCTGTCTCACGCTCTGTCTCCATTTGTAATTGCAATTTTTTTTTTTATTTCGTCTATTTTTAGTTAATTGCAATTATATTGTTTTTTGCTTAACTTGCGCTCTCTTGTCTGATGTTTTATTGGAATTGAGTTTTTTTTTACCAACTTGAGCTTTTGGTCCTTTATATCTCTATAACTCACTCTCACACACACACACACACACACACTCACTGCTTTTCTTGATATTTTCTAAACAGCCGCCAAGTTTTTCGCAATCTTGTCGCTTGTTCGTTTGTTTTGAGCAGGATTCTTTAGACTCTCCGCAAAGGTTCTCACTATTACCCATTGCATAGTATTGCAGCGATGCCAACAGCAGCAGGCAGCGACAACGACAACGTGGTGTTCGTTCTAATTGTCTGTCATTCTGTCGTGCAATTTTTCCCGATTATTTTTTTTTTTTCGTAGTTTTTTTCAACTCTTTACTGATTTCCATTTGTTTTTTTCGCTTTAATTCTATTCTCTGTGTCCGTAATAATTTTGCGCGCTCTCCGTGTACTGCACTCTAGCTCTGCCGCGTGCTCAGCTCTCCTCACTCAATTGAATTTCGATGTGCTTCAATTTTGCAGTCGCTCCACAGTCGCATAAACACAACGCATCCGATATGCAACGGAACGCATTTTCGGACGCGGCCCGAGTCGATCCGAGTAGCGTCCGATCGCGTCCGCCAATAGTAAATATTGCTTATATATTTATAATAATAATAAATATTATTAATAATTGCAACAACAACAACAATAAGACCAGTTGAAAAAAAACAGCGGCAGTCATCGTTGATGAAAAAAAAACAAAAAATTAATTTCAAGAAAGTTAAAAATTGCAACAATACCAACAACAACAACAACAACAACTTATTATTAACAAAATATAGTATGTAATTATGAAAAATATTCTTAACGTTGTTGTTGCGATGCATTACGTTGCATTGCGTTGAAATTCGTCGTTATTTGACAGCAGCGCGGGTCGCCAACATTCAAGCTGCTGCTGCTGCTGTTCATAGACGTTGTCGTCGTCGTCGTCGTCGTCGTAGTCACCATCATTGTTGTCGTCGCCTCCGTCGTAGTCGTTAATTCATTTTGTCAAACGTTTTGGTAGAATTTTATTGACAACATTGTTAAAACGCGGCCGCATGCAACGTAACGCGTTCAACAACTCGTAAGCGACGCGGAAAAAAGTTTTCGAATTTTGTTTTCAGTTCGTTTTAGTTTTGAAATTCTTAATTTAAGTGTTTTTGTCGTAAATATAATCTGAGTTTTTTGCAGAAAGCATGCGACATATTTGTGATAATAATTCGTAAATATTAAGCGTTTTCCAACCCAAAAATTTATAGAAAAAAAAAGAAAATATTAAAACGAGTTTGAAAAAAAAAAATTAAAAAACCCCGGAAGCGGAAGCTGAAAAATACACTGCAAAAAAGTGCGTGACACATTTAAATGTGAAATTATAAAGTTCCATTAAAAAATAATATTCGGTGCTCACAACAAGGATTGTAATACATATTAAGCAGAAAATTAAGACATGAATTGAGAAAGTTTCTAAAACTTAAAACAGCACAAAAACAACGATAATTTTATATTGTCTGCTTCGTAAGAACGAATACCTGGGAAATTTCATAACTGAAAATGACTTCTGAATCAAAATTAAATTTTTTTTTTTTAAGATAAAATTTCTTCAATTAAAGATTTTTAAGTACAAATTCTTAAAAAAATTTCAATTCAATCGGTATATGTTTTCCTCAATTCGATCGTAATACGTCAAAAAATATAACGCCACAAATTTTGAAACGTTTTGTCGTTGTATGTATATAAATGGAAATTAATTTATTTCTAAAACAGATTCCTTAAAACTGGAGTAAAAAATAGTGTACATTTTTTAATTGTGATTGATGCAAATTTGCAACGGAAGACCTAAGCTGAGAACGATCGCGTTAGGTCTACTGTCAGCAAATTTCGCTACAACAACAAAAGTATTTTCACTAGATTCTGAAAATTGTTGAGTTAGGTTATGTATGGGTGTGTCATATAATAAATCGAAATTAATATTATTGAACAAGTTTTCTCGAATCCCTGTAATATCAAGTGTTTCGTTGTTTAAAAAATGTTAAGTTTTATGTTCAAGTTCAAAACAACACGTCTATAAATTTTATTTTGGCCTTTTAATGATATCGTCCCATAATCGCCAAAAAAAAAAAAAAAAAAAACAAGCGCCACGTTTTTTTTGTTTCGGAATTGAATTTGAATGTCAAATGATAGTGCTTATACATATGTATATATACGAGTCATCAATACTGAAAAAAATACGCATTTATGTTAAGTTGATCAGCTATAATGTTTGACTCGTTGCAAAAACTAAGTTTATCATAATACAAAACTAGAAAAATGTTTTTCTTGTAAAATGTTTCCCACTGAACCATAAGCGAAGGCTTGCGGAAGGTGAGAGTTTTGCGAACGTTTTTGGGTGGAGTTTTTTTTTAATTTTTTAATTTTTATTTTGTCGCTTAAAAGTGCTTGCCCATAAATGATAATTGTACGTCATGTATGGATGAAAAAAAATAATTTTTTCTTATCAGTTTAGTACGTAAAAATTCTTTGAACCGTTTTTTGTTCATAAATTAATTCAGAAATGCATCACAACTGTTTCTTTTTTGCATTCTCAAATAAGTTCAAAAGATAATAATTTTTATACTCCAACGCGTAGTGCGTAAGGGGTATATTAACTTTGTCATTCCGTTTGTAACGCCAAGAAGGAGGCGTGGCAGGTATAGAAAAATATATATATTTTTGATCAGCATCATCTCCTGAGTCGATTTCCGTGTGTCCGTCTTTCTGTCCGTCTGCCGACACGATTACAGCCGCAATTTTAAAGCTATCGCTATGAAATTCAAAATGCAAGTTTACTTTAAAAAAAAAAAGAAGATCAAGTTCGAAAATGGACCAAATCGGATGGGAACCACGCCTACCTCCCATACAAAGTGACCTTATATTAACCGTAAAATGTCTTTAAAATCCACAAGAACTAAAGAAATGCCTTGAAATTTGGCATGTGAGCTTTGCTCTTTAGTCTTAACGAAAGAAAGGCTATGAAATTTGGAAAAATCGAATGAAAACCACGCCTATCTCCTATACAAATTGACTTTATTTTAAACGTAAAATCTCTTAAAAAACCACAAAAATTAATGAAATGTCTTGAAATTTTGCACATTTGCTTTGATATATAATATGAACCATCTCTGTGATATATGGCTATATAAATCGGATCAAAACCACGCCTACCTCCCATACAAAGAAACGTCATCAAAATAGGATAAACTTTCGTTACTATATAAAAATTAATGTCATCGTGTATGTTGTGGCTAAAGACTTCGAATATACTTCAATATGGCCGCGGGGGAGTATTTTGGCTTCGGTACCCTGCCGAAGATCCATCCTTACTAGTTTTTTTCATATCAGTTGGAACAATTTCTCATAAACGAACCATGTTGTGTTCATAAGTGAGTTCAGAAATGAATCATAAATTTTACCTTTTTACATTCTCAAATTAGTTAAAAAAGGTTGAATTTAAACCTTTATGAACTATGAACTAATGAACGTCATATGAACTTTTTCACCAGTGCGAATTGCTTCTCGCCATAAGAAGGGAGATGGATGTACTGCTACACTCATGAAAAAATATTTCCCTTTCCATCTTTCAACAAGTCGATCATAACATTTCAAGATTTCTATCAAAAATGATGATCAAGCCCAGATAGAAAGAAAACCACGACAACATTCCATGCAAAAAAGCAATCAAATAACTTTCCCAATTAATTATTTTACTATTTTGATATTTCACACATAATTTGAAAGTTTGTCAAGTTGGAAAACAAGCACGACTTTTCTCCTTTGAAATATAAATATCAAAAAAGTGAATTTCTTAACTTATTTCCGAGCAAAATAAGGTTATATTTTGGGAGGCATTTTAGTTCGACGAATGATACAAAAAGGGTTCATTTATGAGTGCCTAAAATTAACGTTTCTACCCGAAAAGGTTCATAAATGAATTCGAAAACTGAGTTTTGGTTCAGTGGGTTCTTTTGGTGCTAGCATTTATTTGACAGTTACGTTAATTTGTCAATTACAAAATAATAGAACATTGAAAAGTTTCGATTATTTCCGACGATAAAAACCTGAACGAATATAACTCCGAAATCTGTTAAATTTATCATTTTTTACCCGATGTACTGAAGATTTTCAAAATAGTTTATATATAATAGTTACATTGGACCAAATACTGTTCTTAAAATCAATGAATTCCATATAGTAAACGAAATTAATTTATTTCAATAAAGAATTAATTCAGTTAATTCTAAAAATTTCATTTATTTTTAATGTACTGTTCTTACTTTGTAAAAATCTGCGTTGACTTAAATTTATCTTTTTTTTTTTGTTGGTTTTTCAAAACAACAATACATTGATGTCAATATACAATACATTCCCTGTGGGAAAATCAACTAATTTAAAAGTAGATTTTTGTCAACCACAACTAGTTGAAATTTTGACTTTTTTCCATAGAACGAACTAACATATTTTGTATGGTGATGTCCGCTAAATAAGTCAATTGACTTTCGTCTGCATATATTTTCAACTACTTGTTAAATTAGTTATACTTAAATTATTTTTTAATGACTTTAAAATAACCAATTGAAAACTATTACTGATGGACTAAAGTTAATAATATTTGAACTTGTAATCTAATAAAAATTTGCAATTAAAACATGTCAAAATCAGAGTAGTTGCCGCCTTAATATAATTCATAGTAGTTCATATACTGGTTTGTTTTAAACTAGTTTTTTAATTAGTTGTTTTTAAAAACAAGTTAGTTTGTTCCTACAGGGTTGTTATCAATGAGCAATCTTTGTCAATTAAAAACTTGTTCTTACATTCAAAGAACGCATTTGTCAAAACAAAAAAAAAAAAAAAAAAAGTATTGATTTATAAAACGCCTATTCCTATGATTCCGCATTAGTTTTGTCGAATGTTGTGTTAAATTAATAATTTTTAATCCAATCATTGGAATCATGCATCATTTAAAAGTTTTTTCAATAGAATTTTAACTCTTCAAAAGATTAAAACTTTTCCTAATAAAACGTGAAATAAAATAAAAATAAAAAACTGTAAAAATGCAGCGATCAGTTCTTATGTATATTTATCATTTCTATTGAACAAGCTCTAAACCTAAGCGTATTGGATTCGAATCCTGCAGCTTTTGTTATCAATAACGTCATAATACAAAAAACCTAAAAATTGAGTTAGTTACGCAGAAACTTGTGTAATACCATTATTAATACTGTGTATAATTTTGATGACAATATCTTCTTTACTTTTCGCATGAGAGCATAATAGCATGTAATTACTTAAGCTCAATATATTTTTAATTTACCAACATAAAAGATGGAAAATCATAAGTTTTATTTGTCTGTGCCAGTGTGTAAAGATCAAAAGAAGTAGTGGTGCAATTTCCAATATCTGTTCAAAACAAAAAAATGCTTCTACTGAAAAATCAGTTTTTTTTTTGAGTTGTGACATTATTAAAGAAACAAGCGATATCATTCAATATATAAATATATCAGTCAATATATCAGTTCTTTGTAGCAATGAATTGTATATCTTAATTCAATGATAAAGTTCTTTAAATCGAAAAAATGTTAATCTTCAATTCAATGCATCCGTTTTTTGGGATAATTCCTTCAACTAAAATATCTGCTTCTTGAGTATATGAAGTGTTTACATTGGTTCAATGAATTTAATTTGAATTTAATGCAACGTTTCTTTGGCTTTAAGAAAAAGTTCATATATGTAAATCAATGAATGCTGTTCTTTATTGCTTAAAATGCTTAAAAAAAAGAATATCAAAATTTCCTTAATTTTAATTCCATTGGCGTAAAAACTTGTTCTGAACCTAAAAAAAAAGATTCATTGAACCAATTCCTTGGAACAAAGCACTCTTTCTTTGATTTTATATACGTTTTTAGTTTAGTGTATGGAGACGAATCTATAAAGAAAAAATGCTTTACCTATAAAATATTCTTTTTGGCGATAACGTGAATGAAATTCAAAATTGCATCTTTAAAGTCTTTATTCCCGCATTTAACTTCCTACTCTGTAATAAGTTATGTGTACGAAAAAAACTAGTCGCAAAAAATCGCATGTTTTCGTGTTGAAAATAACGGTAGAATCAAGTTTTGTATATCAATGTGAAGTTTATTCTTTGTCTATCAATATTGCATCATCCAATTTTTTAAATTTGATTCAGTCACCAAAATGAGCTCAACAAGAAAACTTACTCGTAAATTAATTGTACGCAAAAAACAAGAAAATCCTCATTTATCGCACACAGATATCAGGATAAATTAGGCATTAGCATATCAACAGTAACTTATGTTCTGAAGCAATAAACGAACGATTATCTACTGAAAGAAAAATTGCAAGTGGAAGAAAAAAGGATTTATTTCAGAGGACTCTGCAAAGAAAGTGTTTCGCATATTCAATCAAAACCCCAGGCTCTCTATTGGGGACGTGGCTAGAAAAGTAAACATGTGACCGGCTTATAAACAGAAATTACGCAGAGAGAAAAGTCTTCAGTCATATAAGGTTCCATTAAAGCCGAATAGAAATGATAAACAAAACACAACTGCTAAGTCACGTGCTCGAAGGCTGCAGACAAGTTTGACTGCATTGTAATGGAAGATTAAACCTATGTGAAGGCCAACTTTAAACAGATTCCTGGTCAACTTTACTACACGGCAAAGCGACGAGGTGACATTTCTCCTAAATTTAAAGAAATAAAATTGATAAATTTGCAAAAAAATATCTGGTCTCACAAGCAATTTGTAAAAGCGGTCATACAAGCAGCGCTTTTACAACAACCGACAAATTCAGCCAGCAAATTTATGTGGAAGAATGCTTGCAGAAAAGACTTTTGACGTTGATATGTCGTCACAAGAAACTTGTATTATTTGGTCAGATTTGACAACCTGCCACTATGACAAACTGGCTATAGAATGGTATGATAAGTATAAAATCAATATTTGTTCCAAAAAATGCTAACCCTCCAAATTGTACGGAACTTCCACCTATCTAGAAATTTTGGTCTCAAATCAAAAGAAAACTGTTGAAGACAAAAGGATCCGCCAAAAACAAACATGATCTTAAGTCAAAGTGAATGAAGGCATTATCTAAAGTCAGCGGAAGTGTTGCGCAACGACTAATGGCAGGTGTAAATTCAAAGCTGCAATGTTTTGCATATTTCACTAATAAATAAACATTGTGTTTTTTTTAGATTTTTCTAATCATAAGCTTTCAGAATTTGTATGCTTTTCCTTCTTAAGTAAGTAAATACTTTTTTGCCAGCTTCCTTTCGAAGACTAGATTTTTTCGTATGTATACCTTATTTTCTGTTTCTAAAACGGCATACAAGCCCGATATACTTAAATTTCTAAAAATTTTAATAGTAGGACCAAAATTGTAAGCTTACCACATTTCTACAACGAGGATTTTGAGGAATTCTTAAATTAAACTGTGAGTGGTTTAATATATTAGGAGAGTCACTGAATAAAGGCTATATATTACCTTTTCCGACGGAAACTTTTGAGAAAAGCAACTATTCGCGGTTAACAGGATTATGGCGATTACTGGTAACGAATCATGAGTTACTTACTTACTTAGGTGGCTGTAACAACCCGTGTCCGGGTTTCGGCCGACCTCATCAGCTCTCGCCAGGCGCCGCTGCTTTGCGCGCGCCTTCTGCAATCGGATACACCAAGTGCGACTAGGGCTTCCTCAGCCTGGTCCATCCATCGGAGGCATGGTCTCCCTCGTCGTCGTTGACCAGCGACCCTCGCCTCGAGCACCTTTTTCGCTGGAGCTTCGTCATCCATACGATGGACATGACTCAGCCAGCGTAGTCACTGCACAGTTATACGCCGAACTACGTTAATGCCTTCGTAAAGCTCATAGAGCTCGTGGTTCATTCGGATGCGATAGTCATCGCCGTCTCGAACAGGACCGAAGATTTTGCGAAGAACTTTTCTCTCGAACACCCCCAGAGCGGCTGCGTCAGTTTGCGAAACTGCCCATGCCTCAGCGCCATAAAGCAGCACAGGTAGAACGAGCGTCTTGTAGAGTGTTAGTTTTGTCGATCGAAAGAGGGCTCTGGGACTTAGATGGTTACTGAGCCCGTAGTAGCACCTATTATCAATTATTGTTCTTCGCTTTATCTCCAGGCTGATTTTGTTGTTGGTATTAATGGCGGTGCCAAGGTATACGAACTCCTTGACTACTTCAAAGTTATAGCTGCCGGATGAAACCCTCATTTATCGTCAAACCGTGGTTTTGAACTACATTTTTTTTTTTAATTATTTTTGTGATCATTCAACAAAAATTATGACTATTAAACTCATCGTAAAATCGTAAAAAAATGTTGTCAACGTTCGGGAAAGCATATTTATCAATAATTTGTCTATTTATCAAAAAACTATTTTTTTTTTGTATTTTTAAAATTACCCAAATTCAACTCTTAAAATAATTTTAGAAAAAATTTAACTCAAATTTTATTTTGCTAAAATTAAGCAATTGTTTTGCTCAAATGCAAATTAGCAAATGTTGGCTCAATCACGGTGCTATTTTAGAAAAAGTTTCCTAAACTGAAATCACTCCTCATATATTTAATAATAATCAAAATATTATTGAATTTTAGCAATAATTGATTTAGTTATTTAAAATTGAAATAGCAAAATTTTGCTCGATTTCTTTTGAAAATAAGCAAAATTTTGAGTAGCTGAAAAATGTGCTCAAATTTGCTTAATTTCCAAACAAGTGTATTATGCATCTCAGTGTATAATGCATTCATATTTATTGTATGTCTTTCAAAGTAGTCCCCTTTCGAAATAATAGACATATGCAAATGAATATACAAATCATAAAAAGTTTTTCAAACGTATTTTCCGAAAAAGCCTTTAGTCGTTGAAGGCGCTAATCCTCTTCTATGACTTCAATCGACTGAAAACGGGTGCCTCAAAGTGATAATTTGGAAAGAGAAAAAAGTCAGCCAGATTCATATCAGGTGACTACGGGTGGTTGTTTGATGATATTTGCGGAGTTTTTGGCTAGAAATTTGCTCACAATGATAGCCCTGTGACTAGTATTTCAGAACTAGACGAGCGGCAATGCTTTTCATGCCCAAAGTATCATACGAATTGATTCATGAGGCACAGAAAGTTCAGGGGCTCTCTTTCAAACTTATATAAAAATTTTCCGTCACCATTTCCTTCATTTCCTTCCTTGATATTAACTTCAATTGAAGACGTGGATGGCCGACCAAAGCGAGGCGAATCTTCCACCACATCTCGACCGATTTTAAATGCACTGTACCACTCATATGCACATGTTTTTGATAAAGTTTACTTACTGTTAGTCTTCTGTAGCACTCGAAATTTCATTAGTAATACAAAATTTGGGAAAATTCGTTGTTTGGTATTTCTATTCATTGGTAAAATTACAAAACACACTTAAAGTGAACTGACAAAACTGACAAAAACAAACTAAATGACAGATCGCGGTCAAACTTTCCTTCACGATAAAGTACAGTTGTGTCAACTTAGCTACAAAAGGAATTTTTACAAGCCTTTTAAGCGGACTTTTAAAATGATAATTTGCCTGTACTTTTTAGAAAACACTTGTACAACTATGCAGAATTGCTTATATCAAATTAAGGGATCAAATAAAAAAAAAAATCCCGAATCATAAAACTTTACTTCACAATGATTTTCATGTTGTCCCTAAGAAAATTTGTATGTTCAAATATCAACATTCGGGCTATTAAATCAATTCAATATCAAGATCAAGAAATAACATCTAGTTACTGGCTATCTCACCTTTTTCGTACTGTGTAGAAAACCAAAATTCTAATCGGTCATTACTGCAGTTTTGAAAAGAAATAATTTATATTTCAAAGTTAAAAGAAAAAAAAATTGTAAAAACTTGGTATGGACCTTTCAACAATGGTTAACATTGCATCAGAATAGTGGAAATACTTAATTTTTGTTCTTTTTAAAGTATTTTCAATCGAATTTGGTGTGTCAACTTTTTTGGTGCAAGCATTATAATAAAATGAGCATGAAGTCTACAAACGTTTTTATTTTTACCAGGTGTATGCATAAGTTCTTTCTTGTTGGACTAAGAGATGGCGCCAGCGAAAAGCACGCAGCTTATTAATTTGACACATGCGTCATTTTGTTCGTCTGGCATTTAACTACAAGCACACACAAGTTGAGTCCGCCAAAAACTAGCGTCTTTGTTCAGTGATCATGTCGAGTTTTGTTCCTGATAAAGAACATTGCGAACAAGAACAATGCGTGTTGCATTGCTTTTTTATTTGATCGAAAGAAAAAGGCTATTGAAAATCATCGTTTGCTGGTAGAACTACAAGGTGAAGACGCTCCATCAATTAGAATATATGAGACATGGTTTCGACAATTTAAAAGTGGTGATTTCGGCCGTAGCGTAGTGGGTTGAGTGTGTAGCCCATACGTCAGAGAACCCTGGTTCAATTCCCACCTGACACAGAAAATTTTTCAATTCAATTAATTTTTCTGGTCGGCCGTCACTCCTCTGCAGACAATGGCAAGCCTCAGAGAGTAAAAACTGTCATGAAAAGCTTCTTGAGAACATAAGCCGTTCGGAGTCGGCATAAAGTTTATAGGCCCAATTCTCGATCATTTGTGTTTAAACATTTGGCACAACACAATTGATCATAAGAACCTAGGTCAAAGTCTTTTCAAAAGTCCTAAAACACAGTGAGCGCTCTGGTAAGCCGCAAAAATGCGAAGACGAACAATCGCAGGAGTTATTGGATGATAACCCAACTCAAACTCAGCGGTAACTGACATCACAAGAAATAATCAACAGACGTATACGAGCAATAGGGAAGATGAATAAACTCGATAAATGAGTCCTACACGATTTGAATGAACGTAAAGGGGAAAATCTCAAATTCACCTGTGAAATGATGTTCCAACGCAACGAAAGGAAAGCATTTTTGCATCGAATTGTGACGGGTGACGAAAAATGGGTTTATTTTGAAAACCTGAAGCGGATAAAATCGTGGCAAAATCTATTCGGCAAGAAGACCTTGCTCTGTTTCTGATGTGACCAGAGCGGAATTGTGTATTCTGAACTCTAGAAGATCGGCAAAACCGTTAATACACAACACTATCGACAACAAATGATTAATTTAAACCACGCATTAATGGCAAGACGACCGGAATGGGCCAGGAGACATGAAAAAGTGAATTTGTTACCCGACAACGTGGCGTCTACCACAACAAAACTAGTGGAACACACCTTGAAACCGCTTAGATGAGTCATCCTTCTGCATCTGCCGTACTCCCCAGACTTGTCGAGAACTGACTATCACCTCTTCACATCAATGTGGCACGCACTCGCAGAGCAGCACTTTAGCAATTTCGAGGAAGTTGGTTTTTTTTGACAAAAAAACCGTAATAAACTTATGCATACACCTGCTGTGGAACATTTTTGATCTCTCTATTGTTTCTGCTTCTAATGCCGTGGTTATGCTAGCCAAACATGACTGCCAAACATTTTTGTTGCTATTGTTTCTCGTGTAAAGTGAGAAATGAAGTTTTTTTTGAAGAAGAAATGAATTCATTCTCTCGCTCTGGGATCGAACATTTTAGATTGCTGATTGAAACAGCAGACATGCCGAACTTTCCGGTGTTGTCTGCAGTCATTTTCCATAATAGCATCTAAAGGTACTAAAAATTGCAATAAATTGTGTGCTCAAGCCATTAACTCTAAAAACAAACAGCAGACAAAAAATAAAAAATCAAACAACATGTGTTGAGCATAAATTTTCAGTATTTATTGCCGCTTTAAATAAATATTAACAATTTTGAGCCTTCACAAGCTTACTACCAAAAAATAGGCTTAAATTAAAGGAGCAATTTACTTTTAGTTAGAACCGCCTTTTTAAAAATTTTTCTTTTTAAATGTGAGTTTTGAGCTAAAAAATCGAATGGGAAAAAACTTCGGCCCGCTCTCAAGTAGTTTAGAAGTTATAGGCGATTTATTTTTAGTTTTCCTACAAAAGTAAGCGTTATGCGTATCAATAGAAATGTAATGCTATTATCTATTCAACGAGGTATTGACCATTAAAATCCATGCATTACTTTTGACGATAAAAATTATTTTGTATTCATTTCAGGTATTACCAATTATTTCGAAAAAGGTTGATCTGTAAAAAAAGAGCCGCAGATGAAAAATATATATATCGCGCGATTTTTTATAAAAATGTTCCATATCTTGGTTACTTCGTAAAAGGGTGAACCGTCAAGTGTGGCATAATATGTGAAATGTTATATCTTCGAAAGTAATGCATGGAACTGTAGGGTTAATAGCTTATTGGATAGTATGGCCTTTTTTTAATACCCATTTTGCTTCATGTTGTATAAAATTAAAAGAATAATAACAGGTTTTTCAGGCCAATTTTTCAACTTTGGACCACCTTTTCTTCTAAATCAGATAAAAACAGCCATTAATTTTTCCAGAATTAGAATAAGAAGACCTTAATACATATAATCCACGAAAAAAAGTTAAAAAAATAAATTTTACCTAAAAGCAAATTATTCCGAAACAAATTGTAGAGTAATTACCATCAGTTCGTATCGTTGTGTTGCATTTAATTTAATATATTTTATGTAGGAATAGCATTTACTTGGAGTCGCAGTTTGGCCGATGTGTAAAAAAAGTGTATTAAAAAGTGTATACATAAAAATTAGGGTTGTTTAATTTGTGTTTTACCATATTACAACATTAATGCAACTGTGCAGCAAACAGAAGCATGACCACCAAACAAGCATTTGAGCGAAGAGAATAAATTAACGAAAATAAACACCAAGTGTTCGGCAATCATGTTTGGCTAGCATAATCACGGCATAAGAAATATTATCTTTTAGCAATTATCAAGGCCCGGAAGGCCAATGAAGATCATTAAATGCTCTGGCCAGTATTTCGATTTAGAATATCTAAATTAGTTTTTGTAATGTTGTCACTTTGAGAAAATAACTCGTCGTTTATATCACTACTAGTCTTTGTAGCTTGCTAAGCTTGTTTGTATCTTATTAAGGCTTGGTGCAACTTTCACTACAGCTTAGTTTCTCGCCAATAACTCCAAAAACTTTTATCCTGAAAAAACAATCCAAGGATTCATTGTAAAGCAAAAAATTTTATGACTGTTTATAATATAAAGGCAAAAATAAAAGAGATATGATAGGGGGAAAAAACGAAATGGCCATTTCAGCCCTTGAAAGGACTTTGACCGAGCTCCTTATGATCAATTGTGTTGTGTGTGTTGAGAAATGTTTGAACACCAATGATCGAGAACGGGACCTACATGTTTTATGCCGACTGCGAACGGTAAATGTTCTCAAGAAGCTTTGCATGACAGGTTTGGCATCTCTGAGGTTTGCCATTGACTGCAGAGAGGTGACGGCCGAACAGAAAAATTAATTCAATTGAAAAAACTTTCTGTATCAGGTGGGAATCGAACCAGAGTTCTCTGGCGTATGGGCCACATACTCTACCCACAGCGACACGGCCGCTACGACATGATAGGAAACCTCCCTCAAAAACATTGAATTCTGCAGAATTTTCCCAATATTTTGAAAATAACTTAAAAAGAGTACATTCTTAAAAAAAAAAAACACAGGTGCGTCGTTGGACACACGAGAGAAGCGAAGCTTTTTCGCAGTTACATAGATTTGATAGCTTAATATTTTTTCTTTTTAATAAATTAACTTTTAAAATAACATAAAATAAATACCATATATATAGAAAACATATTTACTGCTTATTTTTTATTGTTGAATGTCAAATGTCCACGCCAATTACATATACGGGCATATACTGCCAGCGACTCTCCATTTTAACTCTCCACACATGGTTGTGAACTTGGCTGCACTGAACAAATTTTTTCCTTCAACAGCGTACTATGTAGCGAAAAAATCTGTCGAAAATTTTTCAGATTTCACTCCAAGCAATCACAGAACGAGGAGTAAAAAAACTTAGCTTCAAAAATATATATTAAAGAACGCACACGAAACAAAATTTAACAAACATTTTATATACCTTAGCGATTTCATAGATGCGTTTGTTAATTCTATATTAATTGATATCATCTATTTTTTTGACACTTAAAAACTCACTTGTCAACGCACTTGTGGGCATTGCTAATTTTCTTCGTACCAACAACACCACAAACGCATTCACAATACAAATCCACCGATGCTGGAGACACCTTGTGGCAAATAAAAGCACATTTTTTTTAAGTTGTAGCATATCAAATACACAATCCTCTATCTATTGATAGATGGTGACGATATACTGCAGCATAGCTTCTGTAATAATTAATATTGAATTAACAACTGTTTCTATCAAGTCTATGAGGCCTGGTAGATAGTGTGTTGCACTCTCATTTAAGAGAACGCGGGTTTGATCCCCACGGGAGGGCCAAAACATATTTTTGGTATTTAATATTAAAGTATTAAATTTTCTTGTTGTAATAAGCGCTAGCAACAAAGAACCCATCAAAATTCCAAGAAAAAATCTGTCGAAAATTTTTCAGATTTCACTCTAAGCACATCACAGAACGAGGAGTAAAAAGCTTCGCTTCAATAATATTCCCGGATAAATGAAAATTTGTATCAATTGAATTAATATATTACTATATTTTACCACTAACTATATTTTATTACATCTTTTGACTGAAATACTATAAACGTATCTACAATTAAAATTCTGTTGATCTTTTTAACAAGATTTGTTTGATTTTCTTATATTTATTGATAGTTCTTTGAAATATTTTAATTAATTTCAAAATGTATATAACATTATAATGCAATTTAATAAAAGACGAAAAATTGTTCAACTAGGACTCAAAAATAGCAAATGAAGACTTATATGAATCTAAGTGAAGGGTTTTTTAGAGGTACAGAATTGTTTTTTTCAAATAAAACACAAAAAAATTAATGAAATTAATTAACAAATTTTTGAAGATGGTTTCATGGCAAAAATACGGTTAAGCTTCCTATTAATTTTCAGCCCATTCACCGAACGTACAACGCAAACGATGTTCTGATGGCTTCATTGCTTTCCCCAGTTAAATTTTATACGAATGTAGGCCAAGGTCTTTCCTCTAAGAGCCCGAACAGAACCAAAGCGGATGGCGGTTGTCGAACTTGCCGTGCAACAAAATACATGAAAATGTATGCAACCGCCAAAAATGAAAGCGCCGTAGAATACCGCTCCGGCGGCGGGCGGACTTCTCTCTGAGTGGCGTAAGTGATGCCATATTTTTGCTAAGAATTAGCTGTGTTCAGTGTTATTTTCTTATTTTCTTGTGTGTCTGTGCTGCATTCATGTAAGTTCAAAACAAAATATTTTCCCAAAATTAAGCATTCACATCGAAAAGCAACGCTGATCCGCCATCCGACAACCGTTTCTATTCTGGACGGATTCTCAGCGGTTTTCGTCGAGAGAGGCCCGTCATACGACATCCACCATCCGCTTTGGTTCTGTTCGGGCTCTAAATCTTCGACTCAGTTGGCGGACAAAAGCCAAGTTGTTCAAAACGGCGTCGAATCGATAAATTTGGGTCCTCGGTCACACTCACCTCTAAATCGGCGATGGCTTCTTCGGTGCGCACAGTATGAGCTCGTATTGGATGAATATTAACCGTTAGTGTAAACGTAGGCATAAATCGATTCATCGTTTTGTGTATTACCTGCCCAGATGGGCGATTATGCGCACCGTAATGTGTACAAAGTGCTCTGCGAAGTTTTCCGCACAAAACGCGAATTTCGGAATCAAATTTCCACGATTTGTAAACGTTGTTCCAGTGTAAGTCTTTGCATAGTAAATTGCAAAAGTATACTAAACATAAATGTCAAACATATATGGGCAAATCCAAAAAATGGTCAACCACAAGTGAAAAATTAAAAGTTATTAAAATCTTATAATTTAAGGATATTATCTTGGAGAAACATTTAAATTTTATTTATTTAAGCAATTTATACATTAATTCTTTAAGCATGATGATCAAATTGCCCGCAGTGTTTCACAAAGGTGGTTTTTCTTCTTAGTAAATGTTTATTAAGTGTTACGTAAATGTTTTTGTTTTATTAAAAATGAAAGATATTGGCTTAAAATAATAATTAATTGATTGAGGCAAGGAAAGAACAACATATTAAATTTGTTTCTTAATTATTAAATTACTAAGTTACTTAATTGCTAATTACCCAATATAATCGCAATGGGAAAAATCTGAAACGTCCGACATGAAACGTCCGAACAAATAAAACAATTTTCTATGACCTCACTGTGTAATTAATAAAGACGACGTATGGATTTTCTGAAAGCTTGTTTTATTAATAAAAATTATTGTCTTTTGCATTTTTTTTATACATTTTTTTTAAAAATTTTGTTATAAATTTGAGTTGAATAAAAAATCTTTTATTTTTTTATTATACCTATAGATAGCTTTTCGATAATATACAATTATCCCAAATATATCTGTGAATCGTAAGAAAAATTTTTAAAAAAAGCGTCCGAATGAAACGTCCGACAAGCTGGGACTTGCCCATATGTTTGCTTTGACAACTGGCTTGACAACTATCCCTCTAGGATACTATTTCTCTAATTACAATGTTAAGGGAACTCAATGGTTTTATAATATATCACTTTTAAAGCGCTTAATAGTTGTCATACTTGAAGCCTCATCTACAATTTTAAAATTTCAATATTGGATTCATAAACAGCACATCACTATTTGAAATGATTCATTTTTCTTCGAAAATGCAATAAAATTAATCTGTGACACCTGTGCATAGTGGGTTAAGCGCGAAAATTGCGTTTTTAGGAAAACTGGATTAAAACTCTCTTTTCACAAGTAAAAGTTCAAGATTGGAGTATCAGCCCACGATTCATGAAGGAATATCCTTCATTGCAATGGACAGAACACTTATCCTGTTAGGCACAAGGAAAGATTAAAAAAATTACGATTCTAGTAATGCAGATAGCTCAAAATTTACAAAATTCGACTTGGGCCACTCTGCACAGGTGCCACAGAAATATTTATACGCAATCGGAAAAGTCGGTTAAAATTTTTAGTCTGTAGTCATATTATAATACCCCAAACAACTAACGGATAACAAAGCTCTCATTAATATTTTCTCAATTCTATAATAAAAAACTTATAATGACTCTTCATTATTTACCTAACCAAGTATAAAATAATACGTCTGTCAAAAAAGTTTCAGCAATTTTGAAGGAAAACTAAATCCAAAATAGAGCTTAAACAGGCGGAAAAAAACTCAGATCTTGCAGGATATAAAATAGCAAGCAAAGCAAATAAATATATATAAGAAAACGTAATTATCTCCACTAAAATTGAAAATGAAATAAAAAAATAGAATGCATGAGGTACAAAATTTCAAGCATACTAAAAAGGTATAGCGAAAGAGAAAAATACCGACGGAAATTCATCAAAATCTTTATTTCTTGTTTTTATTGCCATTTTCTTTATGCATTTCATATTCTACTACGGATTTTTTTTACCGACGGAAATGGTTAGCGAAGACTTGAGTTTAAATTAAGAGAAAGAAAAAAAAAATCAACGCCTTTTTGCATTTGCAGCCATTTTTCTTTCACGTATTTTTATTTTTTGCCATTTTCTAATATTTTTGTGAGAGGGCAAAAACTGACGTTGGTGCGGTCCAGCCAGTGGTGTAGCGAGGGGGATAAAAGGAGGGCAAACATGCCCCGGGCGCTACTAGTACGAACAAACGATTGCCAAATTGTCATAAAAAATAAAAAAAATTGCGAAAAAAATTTTTTAAAATGTTAGTTCATTTGCTATTGATTTGCTACTGCTATTGATAAATGAATTAGTTTTTCGCTATTTGTCTTATATCATAGTCAATCTGCTCTTGAAAAAATTATTTTTATGGAAAAAATATAATTTTTTCTTGTTGTGTCAAAAAAATTGCAAAAATCTAAATTTATAAAAAATTCTGTGAAATTTCAAGGAAATACTTTCTTAAACTATGCCTAATACAGATAGAAAACATTGTGCTATTATGTTCAATAACTTGGTCGTTACGAATTTTTTTGCTAGAATTATGAAAAAAGTAAGTTTGAGTATTTCTATGAAAAAAATTTTAAAAAACCCAAAAATACAAATTTTAAAGAATCAAACAAAAATTGAACTAAAAATAGGTTTGAACTATTTTTTGCAAGAAAATTAAACCAAAATTCGGATAAAAAAGTTATAGCTGCTAAGACTTGGCTTTTTTTAAAAAAATCCTTAAAGTGCCCTATTCTGGCATATCGAACTCAGAAAAAAGTCATAAGAAATCAAAAATCTATGTTTAATTTAAAAACATAGATTTAGTTTAATTTTTTTCACAGGCAAAGTGTAAGAAAATGTTTCCATGGCATTCCACTGGATTTTTTTCTTAAAATTTGGATTTTTCCGGTTTATTTAATAGAACAAGAATCCAAAAGTAAAAACCATAACTCTGATAATTTAAGTTTTATAACTCATTTTAAAAAACAATCAAATGAAAATTGAAGTGCATAACAGTTTTTAGAAATTTTGTACTTAAAAAAATTTAATTTGGATATTTTTGGAAAAGCAATACTATATTCCCATATAAGTCAAATTCTTAATACAGAGGTAGCTAGAGGCACGTTTAAATATCAATATTTTTGTCTGAAAGTTTCAGAACATACTTTTGCTACATAAAGAAACAATCCAGAGCTATGCACTTTTCAAACACATAAAAAAATATGGGCCACTCTAATATAGTATACGGGCATTTCCGCTGAAAAGGCCACCGTGACCCAAAAATTCAAAAATATTAAAAACATATTATTTATGGTTTTATCTTAAAGAAGCATTTAAATTTTATTTACTTAAGCAATTTGTACATAAATTCATCTACCATGATGATCGAATCGTCTGCACTATTTCACATATGTATTTTTTTTTTTTTGTAAATTTTAGGTAAATGTTTTATAAACGTTTTTGTTTTAGTAAAAATGGAAGTCATTGGCTAAAGGTTATGAAAAATGGTTGAAGCAAGGAGTGAAAAAATATATGAAATATGTTTTTTTATTTACTAAACAACATAATTACTTAATAACTTAATTATAAATTGAAAATTTATTCACGTAACGCCATGTCACGTAACGTATTATACAAAACTTAATAAAAAAATATCAGAAAAGATTTTTAAATTTAATTACTTGAAAAATAAACGTACCACCTTTTTTTAGTAGGTTGCCAAATGTGTCTATGATAAGGCTGCCAAATATCAGCGTCGCTCGTTGACATTTGGTAAAGTGACAGTGTTTTGTTTACAACAACTTTTTTCGTGACTTTGATTTTTACGATGGAAGAAAAAATTGAGCAACGAGTTTGTATCAAATTTTGTGTGAAAATTGTTTGTGACTCTGTTCTATCGTATCAGAAGGCAAACAAGTGGTTTAACCAATTTGTGAGTGGCCAAGACGAAGTAGAGACGACCCTCGTACCGGGCGGCCATCGTGTTCGACTACCGAAGAAAACGTTGAAAAAATCAAAGAAATGTTGGTCAAAAATTGCAAATTGACAATTAGAGAGATAGCAGAGGACGTCTGCATTTCAATTGGATCCGTTCAGAACATTTTGAAAAGTGAATTGGGCTTGAGGCGTGCCGCTGCGAAGTTGGCACCGAAAGAACCCAACTTCATGCAAAAAAGAGATCGAGTTGCTATCGGGAAAGACATGCTGGAAATGGTCGAAAACGGCGAATCATTCATCGAAACCATCATTACTGGTGATGAGACATGGGTATACGAGTATGACACGCAAACCAGGCATCAGGCGTGTGAATCAGGCTCCATTTTTTCTTCCATCGTAAAAATCGAAGACACGATAAAAGTTCTTGTAAACAAAACACTGTCAATTTACCAAATGTCAACGAGAGGCGCTGATATTTGGCAGCCTTGTCATAGACACATGTGGCAACCTACTAAAAAAAAAATGTTCGATTCGGACAGTTAAGTCCGGTTCACAGTGTGAATGAACCTTTCTTTTTGAACAAGGTGGAATATTATTTCAAATCCTTCTAAAAAGGTTTTTTACAAACACTCTTGCCAATTTACAGAGTTTTGCTTATTTCGGAATACAATTCAAAAACCACTTCAATTTTTTATCACGTAACGCATCATTTTTAGTGGCTTCTATCTAAGAACCGAACTTTTGACAACTCTTAAGTTTTACACCTTGTATAGTGCGCTTTGTTAGCGATTGGCAAATCAAAATGAGGAACTTGTTGCTTTTTCCACTCATTGAAGTCGTACGACCGTCATGTGCGTTGCAACGGAAAGGCCCATATATAATATACATTTCCCATGTGGTACGGTAATAAAAATGAAAATTTTTATTATAATTACAACACATTTTTGTGCCATTTTTTTAAGAAATATACCTATATGTATATATATTTCTTAATTTTTTTAAAACTATGTTTTTTAAAACACTATCTAAATATGTAAAATAATTAATGTCTTTTGAACTAACTCTATTATTTTACTAGTATGTTTTCTGGTTTTCAATGGGTGGGGGCTCCAAAAATGTATTTTGTCCCGGGTGCCAGTTTTGATCACCACGCCACTGGGTCCAGCCTTAAAACTGTTTGGCTAATGGCAATGATATCGGTTTGTATGCTTTTATTATCTTGTATGTGTGCTGGAAAATAAAAACAAAGTGCGTGTCTAGCAAATTTTAGATCTCAACTTACAAAAATGTCAGCGAAGAATATCACGTAAAATTGTTATTTTTTCAAAACGTAACTGAAAATAACGTGATGCCAAATAATGGTAATTTATTTAAAAAAATTGTCAATTACAATTTTACAAAAACCGTTATATTACAGATAAGGCCTAAAACGTGTGTTTTTGCAAAATTACGCATTTACACACATTTACAAACAGCATTTACGCATGCGATTCTTTATTAAAATACATAGGGCGAAAGAACCGAAATAATTACGTGCTTAATTTTAATATGTTATTGAGCAAAAAAGTGCGTGTTTTAATTGCAATAAAAATAACGGTAGGCTTCAATTTTTAACATTTTTTTTACATTTATGCAGGTTTCTAACTAGCGGAAGGCAGAAAAAAGTTTTTGTTAAAAGAATTTTGTTGTATTTTTCAAAAAAAAAAAAAATCTTAAAAAGTTTAATAGAGTAAATAAAAAATTACAAAAAAAAAAAAAAACAGAACAAAAGTGTACAAAAAAAGTGCAATCATTGAATATTAACAGCAAAGCAGAAGAAATTTAAAAAAATATTATTAAAATTTAAGCAAAAAAAAATTGTACTGTTTACTTTAGAATTTTTGTTTTTTGCTTGTCAAAAACTACAAGAAAAAAAATAAAATAATAAAAAATTATGTGAACAAGTAAATAATGAATACAGCACGCATATCACAATAACAACAACAACAAAAATAATATTAAAAAAAAAACTTTAAGTATCTACATAAAATAAACAACAACAGCGACAGTCAGAACTTAAATAAAAAATATATATATAAAATAAATAACTACAACATAAAAATCTGTCAAGTGTTACCGACACGTTTGGTTTTCGGGTTTCGTTCAATACATGCAGTAAATGAGCTACAACAGCAGCAGCAGCAACAAATTTTTCAAACAACAACAATAGCAACAACAATAATCGAAGCTGTCATTTTGTCTGGGCGTTTTTTTTTGTCGCTACTGTAGTTGTTGTTCAAGCATTATAAAAACAACAACATACTTGCATGAATAAACATCAATATTATTTACTTTTTTGGTAAATAATACAGAACAACTACAACAACTACAACAACAGCACAGGCAGCTCCCTTTTCCTGCTCCATCTACAACTGCTGCTCAAACTTCAGATTTTAACGGAATTTATTGAATAAAAATTATATAATGCTATGCTCATCAGCGCCTATGAAGTATGTACGTACCTTTATATATTTAAACATATATTACTGAAAATCTATATACAAACACACCTACACATTCATTACAATTTAAAATTTTTTAAACATCCATTTAAATTCTTTTATTTAAAAATTGCTTTTACTTAATTTATACAAAAGATTGGCTTTTAGCGTTAATAAAAACATTTTTACATTTGCACATACCACAACATAAATGAAAAAAAGCACCTTTAAACATTTATTTATAAAAAATACATATATTTTAATATACATAAGTAAGAATGTTAAGCAGGCCAATGCGATACTTTAAATATTGTGAGCAGACCGAACGTAGTGCTTCAAACGATGCCAACGTGTGTTTTTTTATAGTCTTATAAAAACCCCAAAAGAAAATGACTCCATAGTTATAATTAAATAAGAAATAACGTATTGTGTAGCTATTATACGAGTATCTAATACCAAATGCTATGTCATGAGTTCTTCGTCTGGAATGTGGGTCCGTCGTCAATTCGAAAAGCTTGAAAACGCTTTCGGCACGATTTCACGACATAGACGTCGCAATCGACACACAACTACGTTAATATTTGTGAACTGAGAGTAGTCGACTTAGTGACACGAAATATTTTTTACATAACTTTTCTTAAAATACATTGTTTTTCTAATTTCGGAATTTAGAATGTATGTTTCAATCGCATCCCAAAATATAAACACGAGTTTCAAAGTCCAGAAGCTCTTCTTAAGTTTAACTGTTGAACTCTTCTTATGTGAGATAACGAAAGTGTATTATTTAGAGGATCCATTTTCCAACAGGAACTAAATTGTCATAAATGGCTTAGATCTGTCAATGCTATTGTGATTAAGCTGAATTCGGTTTTCCATTTTATCATTAATAAACTAACGGCTGAATTAAACTTGTAAATTTTGCAAATTTATCTTGAAAATCGCAGTTCAGTTCGGGAATGTTATCGAGCCACTAGTGGGTCTCGAAAGCTTTACAGGTGGGTTGCGTCTGGATCTTAAAAGATAAGAAAAGGAAAACAAAAATTAAATATATATTGTATGAGCAAAATATTACAATACTTATTTGTGCAGTTCTTTTTAATATTCAATGAATAATACTACATTCACACTGTGAGCTAAATGCGCTATTAACGAAAAGCGCATTAGCAAATAAGAATGCGTGGCAGTATGCTCCTTGTAGGAGTAAAAGAGACAAATATTTACATTTGATTTCGTAAATGCGCATTTAGCTTGCAATGCGCACGTGGTATTACATTAAATTACACGAAAAATCTCTGATTTCTCATAGACTAATATAAACTGTTTTATAAGTATAAGCCTCTGGATTGCCAACAAAAATCACTTTCGCGCCGAGAAAATTGTGGAAAGAATTCCAGTCGTAAGCGATCCCGCCGAAATGGCAATAAATTTGATCACAAGATTCAATGGCAAAGTTGCCACCATTGAAAGCGAAAAGCAGATGATTCTGCAAGTCGTAGACACTTTTCAAAAAACTGCAAGAACTTTTTCCTTACAGAGCAATGAAAAAGGAGAAAAAAGTCAAATATCCTTCACCGAAAAATTATATCTTGTCCAAATATATTCCGTATTAATTTTTTTTTTTCGTAAACTTGTTTAAATTACCTACAGTTTTACACCATTTAATTTAAATCCTACAATCCTTTGTACGTGTGGATCGAATAAATTTTAAAAATGATGGCTAGAAGTAATAAGTTTATGGTTTGGGAGGATTGTTGACTTCAAATTCACATTTGCCAAAAATCTGATTTTAAAAATTAATACAGCGGCCAATTTCGCAAAGGCATACAATACAGGCGTTCATTTTCAAGTACCTTAAATGTTTTCGTAAAATTCGATTTAAATAATTGAAAAAATACTCTCCGAAATCATATTTTTAAGAGTAGATCATTCTTTGTAATTTCGAGGGCATTTTTTTAATCATTTTAAATTCAGCGATGAGGCTCATTTTTGGCTCAAGGTGCATGTCAATAAGCCAAATTGATGCATTTGGAGTGAAAATGAAGGCAACATCCACAACTTGTTTACTTTACTATTTACTTTTTAAAATGAGGTCGGCAGGAACGTTACGCCGAGCGCTATGATTCGCTGATAAACGAATTGAAACGTGTTTTTCTAATAGAACAACGCCAGATGCCGTTCCGCGTGCAATGGGCAAAACGTAGCAAAAACCCTCGCATCGCCTACTTCTAACGCTAGCGTCTATAATGTTAATGTTAGATACTTAAATTCTGGGTAATATTTACAGAATTCTTCAGGGAAGAGGCTGATGTAACTTTTCTTTATTTTACTTCGTCAGAGCCTGATACCCTACAGCCAGAAATTATGACATTTAGACAATTGCACTGCAGAAAATCGAGAAAACATGTCGAAATTCTGATAATGAAATTACAAATCTAGTCAAAAATAAAAATATCCGAGTTTAAGCATTTTAGAAGTCAAAGTATAAAATCTTTATTAAAAATGTTTCAATGCAGTTGAAAGTTGGTTTATGTGGAATATATTTTATAAAATCATATGAAAAATATACTATATACTAATTTTTTTCATAACTGTATAAAGGTTAATTAAAACAATTTATGTTTAAATATATTGTCAAAGATAATCTTAACCCATTATGAGTAGTTTTTCTTTAGTTAGTTAATTTAAGCGTTATATGTATTAATATCTTATTTTTTAATTCACAAGAATCCTTAACCTTTTCACTAATTGCAAGGTTAAAAATCTCGGAGTAATTTTTAAACCAATGGTTGGAATAACTTGTTTTTTATACCATATTTTATTAGAATTAATATATTTCAAAATACCAGAAATTTTTTTAGTCAAAGCTGTACTTAAATTTACTAAAGTTGGAATAAAATTTGAACTTTAGTACACACTGTTTAAAATTTATTACAAAATAACTAAAAAGTAATAAAATCGGTTTCAAAAACTAGTACAATTGAAATAGATTTTTAATTAAGATAACCATGATATTAGATTTAATACAATATGTTTTACAATTTAAGCCAATAGAACTGTAGTATATTTCAATACTTTCCGTCTTAATTTTCAGATTGTTAAGATTCAAAAGTCTTATGATTCAGAGTTACTTTTTCAGTTAGCAAAGCTTTATAATACAAATTTTGTGAAACGTTTTCTATTTGAATTTGGCGCACAAGCAACTTTCCTACTTTCATTTCAATGATGAAGTGAGTTACAAACATACAAAAGGTGTTTGTTTAAAAATTATAAGTAGTATAGAAGAAATAAAAAAGAAATAAATTGTGTAAACAAAACCAGTTTTGTTTTTAGTATGCTAAGGTTTAAAATCGAATACAACTTGTAATAAGGTATTTAATCCACATCGGGTATTACAATTTAAACCCATGCGGGAATAAAACTTAAAAACTTATTTGACGTGGTTTGAATTTTAATACAATTTCGGTATACAGTACAGGATTTACTAAAATTTAGTCCAAGATTTTTAACCGTGTGTAGTATTGTGACATAGCCAAGCAATAAACACATGTCTAATATTTATAGCACAAACATTCTTAGTGAATGCACTTACATTTTTTAATATTCAGCGTTATGTAGTGTCAATTTTCTACAAAAGTAGTCTACGAGCTCATTGAATCTTTTTTACTATAAATAGCGTTAATTTAATTCAATTTTACGCATTTGGATTATTTTCTCTGAGGTTGCACGAACTTTGTACGAATTGAAAAACAACACTGCCGAGATATTGCCTAAAAAAATTTTAAAAAATATTTGGAACATAGATGTGTACAAAAAAAAACCCCCTCAACACAAGCAAAAAACCCGTGCTTTGCAAAATAAATTTGTATTATAATTGGCCTTAGAAAATTGCCTTTAAAGAAAAAGCCATTTTTTCAGGACCAAAACTGTTCAAGTAAGTTCATTCCGATCAAAACTGTTATGAAGAAATAGTTTCTAAGAATTTCTTTTATTTGTAAGATACCGACGGAATACCTTTTTTTCGCATCGAAATAAAGCTTCATATGTCGGAATTTTTAGGAACATAAATTAAAGCACGTTTCCGAAAAGCTCTTGTTTTTCTTAAAATAAATAAATGTTGGTTTTACTTTTTTATTTTTATTTTAGTTACTCCCCCCAAAAGATTTGGTTGATTGTGATATCAAAGTGATTTAAAGCCGCTTGTCATAAGTTTAATCAAAGAAAAGCTGATGTAACTTGGAACTTTGAACAATTTTTTTTTCAGTAAACATTTTTAATCTATTGACTTTTGAAAGAACGTGAAGATAAAACTAAATTAATAAATCTATAAAAATTATAACTGATATTATTTGATTTCTATGTCAAATTGTGAAGTTCGGTCTTAGTTTTTGAAACAATTAATATATAATTATAAATTCTTTGAAACAATATAGTTAAATAAATGCTGGAACCAGGAATAATCATCTGAATTAACTAACAATGAAAGGAACTTTTTAACAAAAAAAAAACCGACCGAAATTTCAAGTTACTTTTCTTTTTTATTTCTTGGTCAAATTTGATAATCTAATATATACTATAAAAAACTCGTGTCACGGTGTTTGTGGCCGAACTCCTCCGAAACGGATCAGCCGATTTTAATGAAATTTTTTTTTGTATATTTTGTAAGTTGTAAAGTCTGGCTCAGTTCGTAAATGCAGTTATGCAATGCATCAGGGACATTTTCTTTGAATTGGTGCTTAGCTGATTCACCAAAACAACTAGATGATTATTTTTACAACTCACATGCGAAACTAGATTATTATTTTTAAGATAGCTTTAGTTGCGCAGTTTTGGTAAACCTACTTAGCATCAATTCAAAGAAAAAGTCAGTGACGCTTTGAGTAAATGCAAAGTGGGAGTAGCTTCGCCCATGCAAGTCACATTTCGATACAGAATAGCTATGGCAGTAAAAGTCACAGAACATTGAAATTCAGAAATCAGGTATCACTTGGTGATGTCCCTTTATTGGAAAACTTCGACGAGCATTGGACAAAGGAGTGTGGCTCCGTCCATATAAGCCAAATTATTGTTATCGAATAGTTTTGGAAGTAAAAATAACAGAACATTGAAACTCAGAATGGAGTTACTATTTGGTGATGCCCTGCTACTGGGAAACTGGGACAGGCATTGGACAATGAGTGTGGTGTCAAACAAAGAGTCAGATAAAAGTTTTGAATAAATTTATTATTTTTCAATATAGTTGCCGGGTGAAGCAACGCACACCGGGTATAAGCAGGTATTGTAATTAAACATATACCTCTCATACATCAAGAAACTTTCAAATGACATATTTTCCTTCATATTGAACCGATTTCAAAATAACTTTGTACGAAAATATAATTTAATGTGCAAAATTGCACAACTTTTTTTATTTTCGATGGAGACGGACAACTGGCAAATAGGGAGTCTTAGGTCTCAATTTAAAAATCGGAAAAAAGTACATAGTAGTTTTTTTGGCATTTGGAGCCCATCAACAACCATCCATCATTGAAATTAGAAAAAAACCATATAACGACCACCTTAATATACAAACTATGAGGCGAATTTTCACGGAGTTTGAAGGGAGTTTTTTATCTTCCAAATAAAGCAAATGCCAAACTTAAAATTTGAACTGCAATAGAATACTCTTATGTACCTTATTGTGAATAAATTTGAAATTTTTGAATCCGTGCCCAATAGAGAGATTTGACTCCACACTCAGCAATATTCAGCAAATTTCTCAAAATTCATGTTTTTAAGAAGCTGTAAACAAAAAAGTTTATGAGTCAGAATGTTAAAAAATGTATGTTTAAACAGTCAAAATGTACTCTGGAAAAAATTTATGACTGCAACTTACTGCTTACTATAAAAAATTCTTAAAGTTACAAAATGTAATAATTTTTTTTTTATATATCAAGAAACTATACAAGAATATGCATCTTTTACGTGTCAGTTCAAATGTCAAAGTGTGTTTAATATTATGGTTTTTAGTTCATCATTCCGAAGATATGGCCTCCATTTTGCAAGAAGAAGAAAAAGAAAACATTTTTTGAAAGCAGTTCTGAGATTCAAATATACTGGGCAACTGTTAATAAAAATATCGGGTAGTCGTTAGTGATAGAGAAATCATATTTTTTTTGCAGATTTATTACTTTTTCCAAATTCTTTCTTATATTATTTACTTGTATCTGACATGACATTCTTCTATAATTGACATGAAAATTACGATAAGAACTGACTTTATTACAAAATTATTCTAGGCCGTTTAAGTGTAAATTTTTTTCCAAATAGTAAGATCTGGTCCACTAACAAAACCCTGAACTGGCGCATGGGGTAGTTCGTTACCTCGGGAATTTTGTCAATTTAACTTCTTTCAATTTTTAGGCTTTACTTGTTTGTTTTAATATATGTAATAAATATTTGAGGCAAGTATTAATCAACCATCACAACTAGCTAAAATATCTTAATCTCTAATTTCGAAAGCGTTGTTTTGTCATTGAGGTAATAAGTTATCTCTGCAGCTTTGTTGCGGGAGCGAGGTTTAGCAGGCAAGGGGTAAATGTAACTCTTTCATACAATTAATCGTAAATATTGGCCGGATTAATAGTTAATAAAATAATTAATATTTTTACGAAAATTTTAAGCCAATACAGATCATTTTAAAGCACAAATAATATATTACAAAGTATTGATCTCTGATAGAATAATATTTTTAAGTTCTCTTCTCGTCAAAGCCACCATCCATCGTAAATTTAAATAAAGAACTGACGGCATTCAAAAGTAAAAACTTCAACGAAAATTTCAAGACCCTACTGAACATTTTTCTGCTTTTTAACATCATCATTTATATATATATTCATCTATATATATAAAATAAAGTCGTGAAGTGTGTTACTAACAGACCTATTCTGACAAATTAACAATAGTAAACCAGTATTTTTCATATTTCTTTGTGTTTGTTGTAATTTTTTGATTTCAAAACAAAATTTGAAGTACAAAAAACAGAATTTGTCCATGAAATTGTCAATATATGAAAAGCAGCTGACAATTTTTATCGAAATTTATTATTTTTGAGCTTCAAATTTTGTTTTGAAATCAAAAAATTACAACAAACACATAGAAATATGAAAAATACTGGTTTACTATTGTTAATTTGCCAGAATAGATCTGTAATTCTATAACTCAAGAACGAAGCGTCTGATTTGATTGGGGATTTTTTTTTTTTTTTCTTCTTGGTTATCCCATTCTACATACGCTTGATAAATTTTGCCACACGCCCTTTCACCGCCCACAAATCAATAAAAATTATATATATCAGACAGTTTTGGTCGTATAAGACTAAAATTAGGTTATTGAGTTTGTATGGTAACTGTCGGCACTGTTCTAAAAATGGAATTCTCTTTTACCGCTCACAAATACCAATGAAAATGCTATATTTCAAATGATTTTTGTCGTATTAGATTTTGATTTTGTAATTTAGTTCGTATGATTCTTGTCTATAGATACACCCACTTTTTTAGAAATCATTAAATTGACTACTGGGCCGATTGACGGTATAGTTTAGAAAAAAACTGCCACACGCCTTTTTCTAAAAAATTGGACGTTGCTATAGTTCGACCACGCCCATTTTTGGACCAGTTGCCGATAGTAACTATACGAACTCAATCATCATTTATATATAATTTTTATTGATTTGTGGGCGGTGGAAGTGGTTGTAGCATTTTATTGATTTTTGGGCTATTATCAAGAAATTGTAATTTTTGATAACACACAAAGCTTACGATTTTAACGAAATTTTTCCAAAATGTACAATCGATTAAATAAAATATAATCTTTGAAAATATTCTTTTGGAAGCTATCGGAGCGCACCCATTAATCACTATTTTTTAACTTGTTCTCATAAACCTTAAGATGTTGAAGCTACAATTTTACTTATTCCACTGAAGTTACCGGTTTAAAAGATGTTTTATTCCTTCTGAAGTTTGTGAAAAGCTTTTTCAGATCGTCGAATGAGTTAAAAATACTTATACCAATTCCCGAGTAACGCCGGGTATTCAGCTAGTTTTTTATAATAGATACAATTAATATAGTTAAATTTATAGATTTTTTGAAAACACATGGTTATAGATATCCTGTTACATGGGCATTATATGCACGGTTAAAAATCTTAGACTAAAATTTTAGTAAATCCTGTGCTGTACATATGACGACACCGAAATTGTATTAAAATTTAAACCAAGCCAAATACTAAGACTAGGTTTTATTCCAGCATGGGCTTAAATTGTAATACCCGATGTGGATTAAAAAGCTTATTACAAGTTGTAATCGATTTTAAACCATAGCATACTAA
The DNA here is from genome assembly GCA_914767935.1 of Coremacera marginata. Taxonomy (NCBI): domain Eukaryota; kingdom Metazoa; phylum Arthropoda; class Insecta; order Diptera; family Sciomyzidae; genus Coremacera; species Coremacera marginata. The sequence continues at coordinate 152,023,761 of OU612043.1, forward strand.
AAACAAAACTGGTTTTGCTTACACAATTTATTTCTTTTATACAATGATATAATTTTTAAACTAACCTATTGTATGTTTCTAACTCACGTCATCATTGAAATGAAAGTAGTAAAAGTTGCTTGTACGCCAAATTCAAATAAAAAATGTTTCATAACATTTGTATTATAAAGCTTTGTTAACCGAAAAAGTAACTCTGAATCATAAGCCTTTTGAATCTTAACAATCTAAAAAATTTAGACGGAAAGTATTGAAATATAATACAGCATAGCTTAAAATGTAATACATGTTGTATTCAATCTAATATCATGGCTATCTTAATTCAAAATCTATTCCAATTGTACTAGTTTTTGAAACCGATTTTATTACTTTTTAGTTATTTTGTATCAAATTTTAAACCGTGTGTACTAAAGTTCAAATTTTATTCCAACTTTATTAAAACAGCTTTGACTAAAAAAACTTCTGGCATTTTGAAAAGTATGAATTCTAATACAATATGGTTTAAAAAATACATTATTCCAACCATTGGTGTAAAAGTTACTCCAAGATTCTTAACCGTGTGGAAAGCTATTTTTTGTTCTCTCAGAAACACTCACTCAAAATAAAAAATCAACAAATAACTTTTGTTGGACGTATATTGACAAAAATTTATCAAATCAACCTAGGTTTTTATCAATTTGATAAAAATTGTTCATATTGACAAAAACCTAGGTTAATTTGACAAATTTTTATTAATATACGTCCAACAAAAGATTTTTGTTGATTTTTTATTTTGAGTGCTGCTACTCAAAAGTAGCCGAAAAAATTGTAATATTAAATATTTTTGCATTGTGTTCTTGCTCTGTTTTTGTGATGTCCTTCAGATTATGACAAGATTACAATAAATTCATAACAGCACAATCATATTGTTGCGTTGTTGTCCGTCTAGAAAACAGAGAACGATTTATGGCAATAAACTCAACCTACCCAAAATTAAAAATAAAAAACAAAAAAAAAAAAAAAACAACAAACATACAACTCAGAATCTGGCAAATATTTGTGAGCAAAGGACAAAAGTTCAAAAAACTTGAATGTTTACAATCGTTACAGCATTACAACAACAATAACAGAAAACAGCAAATAATGATGATCTTCGATAAAATATTTAAATGAAACAAACAGAAAAGAAGAAAAAAAGTACCCACTAACTACCCAGTAGGCAATTCAGCGAGCCCTTTTCAAAAGAAGGCCTGAGTTGAGTGATACCCAAGGCGTCTTAACACATGATCTCCTCGCTGCCGCAATGAGCACTTCTAAAAGGCCTGCTTTCTCCGCAACAAAGGCAGTACAATGGACAAATTTTCCATGCAACTGCTACGAAGAAGTTTGCACTGCTTTTACATTAATTTTTATTGTAAAAATTTGATTTTAAAGTGGTGAGCGCCCACTTAAAGGCGTTTTGACATAATTGATATTTGGTTCGAACGAGGATAAAAAACTTGTTACAAATTTAAAACGTATTTTGATATGTTTTAGTGCACTGTTGCTTATATCTGTGTCCATAAACAATTAAAGCCTTTATGATTTCAATGTTTGGAGAAATCTTGCTTCAAAGTTTTTAATCGTCAAATAAATTATACGAAAGCTTTTTGGTTTTTATATTATCACTTTGGCTAGGATCACGGTAGATTCTTCAAATTTTGTATGTATATAGATATATTCTCAGAGAACACAGCTACATCAATAGCTCAGATCTGACTTAAGTCGACTTTAGGAATTATTGCTTATTTGTCACAGATATATATGTATATCACGTTTTAGTTCTTTTAATTCTAATCTTTAAATTTATATCTTTGTGAACAAACTGGCCGTGGTTTGTAAAACATGTTTAAAGGCATTTCTGCGGAAACTTTACTTTTATTAAAAAATTCAACATCTGTTAGGAACCGTTAGGAACAGGGAACATCAAGAAGTCATTGTTATGTATCATATATATTAACCAGCAATTTTCGGTTAATAGGAAAGAATGAAATAGGAAACGAAAAAAATATTATTTTCGTTACTGCATTTCAATTTTATTGATAACTTTCAAATAAGCTTTAAAAGAATAAAGCTTAAGTATTAAAAAAATAAATTTTTGGGTAGATATACATTATTTTACAGAATCAATAAAATCTGATGTTGTAACAAGGTCAAAGTTTTGAAAGCTGCATTTAACACTTCAAAAAACATACTCTACATACAAAAATATACCCTTTAATATATAAAATATACCAATAATATAAAACTCGGACAATTTTCTGCAAAATTATAAATTGTAAGAAGAGCTGAGTTCCTAAATGCATTTATGCAAAGCATTAGTGACTTTTCCTTTGATTTTTTTTTTGTGACTAAAACGTGCTTAAAAATAATAATCTAGTTGCGCAGTTTTGGTGAATCAACTAAGCACCAATTTAAAGAAAAAGTCACTGATGCTTTGCATAAGTGCATTTAGGAACTCAGCCAAGTTGTTTAAATGCTTACAGCTATTTTATTAATGCAATTACACATAATTTTAATTTAAGACAAAATGAAGCCTAAAAAATTATCTCATCATTGTTTAGGTTTATTTAAAATGTAAATATATATCACTGGCTTTCTTCGATAGCATCATAACACAAAAAACCTAAAAATTGAGTTAATCATGCAGAAACATTTTTCAAGCCACTATACAAGAGGCGAAGCAATCTCCTTTATCGGTTGAAATCTTTAAATTCTTCTTCTGAAAAATCGGATTTTTTGAGTTATAACAATATTGAAGAAAACGAGTAATATAATTAATGAATTAATTTCAATTTATTTTTGAGAAAGCTATTTTTTACCCAACACTTAATGTTAATTTTTAAAAAATGAAGCCCGAAAAAATTATCACATCATTAATGAAGTTATATAATCAGGCCTGCTTACATCAGTGCCTCTGCTTACATGAGCGCGGCACAAAATCTATATGCATGCCTGCTGGTAGCGCTGCCATTGCCTACTGGGTAGGTACATAATTCGACGTCATCGCTGAATGCTTTCAAAACTTACGTTATATTGACTGAGCGATGCGGTGGCAATGCTGCAAAATCATTAAATAATGAGTACCAATAACAACAGAAACAACAACAACCAATACTGCACTATTAACAAATAATGCAATCAAGGTAGAGCATTGCACTGATTGTCATTGTTTTTCTGACTTTTGTTGTTATTATAGTTGTAACTATTGCTGTAGCCGCCCTTCAAAACAAAGCGGCTCTTTTCGGCGTACTCAACATTTACAATCTACGGTTGCCTCCTATTTGTCTACTAAACATCGCTCGATTTTTATTGCTTTTTTTTTATACTAATTGCAATATTTATCAACCATGTGTGCGCAATAATGACCCAAATTGCAAAAACAAAAACAAATGCAAGACATCTCCCAGTAATTTTCTCTTTAGCAATTTTGTTTTGTTTTTTATTTCTTTTTATACATTATATAAATTTATGAAATTTTTTCGCCAGCTGATAAATGTTGTAAGTTATAATAAAAAACAAAAAAAAAACAATAAAAAATACACAAAATTATGAAAAATTTATTGCGCACTAAGCAAACAAAGAGGAAAAAAGTCTTTAATGCAAAAAAAAAAATGTAAAACATCACAAAACAACCGGAAATTTATTTTCTTATCAAAAACTCAGTTTTTTCACGTTTTTTTTTTTAATGTTTTTTTTTCTCTTCATTTTGCTTTAAATTTTTACATGTCGTTTACAAATAATTTTCACGAGAAAAACACAAAGTGAAATATTTCAAAAACCTTTTCCCGCATTTCTATTGCGTTTTTTTTATGGTTGCAGTTTTTTGTAGTTGCGGTTGCTCTTCATGTAACTGGCAAAAGTTTATCATAATTTATACAGTTCTTAGTTTCGAAGCAACTTAAAAATATGTTTGAAATTTACTTTGACTAAAAGACTACTATTTAACATGACTGATAAAGGTGAAGAAAGTAAAACGTTTTAATCACAAATAGAGGTCGGGAATTTCTTACCTTTAACTTAAAACTTTATTTAACTAAAGCGGAAATAAACCTAAGATGTAATATTACGATCACTTTCATCTCGGTAGCTTTTTATGTAGTTGAAAAGATGTAAATTCAAGCGACTAACGTTAATTTGCAGAGCCCATAATCATTCAAGATAATTATTGTCATTTACCCTACTTAGATAATTTTATCGTTAGAGAGAGAGAGAGCAAAACATTAAAAAAACATATGAAATATTTTTTAATCTTATATGCAGTATCAAAAATGAACCCATTAATCAAAAATATAAGAGAGATCAGAAATAACTTCAAGAAAAAAATTAATTGTTTCTTAAGTTTGTTTCGAATTGTTTCTATGAAAATCTAATTTAGCTATAATTATGAGTTATATATTTTTGCTTGTAAAGATAAATACTGGAATCGTGTGACAGATATCCAGAATACATTGACGAACTGAAGGGAACATTTCCCTAAACTTCTAAATGGTGATGCTGATAGCAATCCCGCCAATAGCGATGATATTCCGGAAACCCCAATAACGGATGGCAACGTTGAGGTTTCGCTGGTTTCGACTATAGCAAAGTCTCAAAAACTATAGCTTGGCTTAAAATAACAAAGCTGCTAGAGCCGATGGCCTGCTTGATGAGCTGGTCGAGAACGGAGACGACACTCTTTTTAAAGGCTTTTTGGAAATTCACTGCCTTGCAGCATTGCCAGGTGTCGGTGAAGAAAATTCCTCTTTTTTGCATACAAAAGAATTATTTTCCCCGTTTTTAAATCAGAGTTTCCCAGCTTTTTCCCCCGTTTTTGTATTTATAAATAAAAGATTTCAAAAATAAATTTGAAATCAGCCTAACTGATTTTCATTGTAGCTTTCAGTGCAAGGAGATATATATAATACTATATTATGCATACCCACTTAATTATTATAGATACTTAAACAGTTCGTATTTCCAACAATTTTTATAAGTCTTAAAATAGCTGTCACTAACAGCAATGTTCTGAAAAATCGGCAGCAAACAATTATTACCCAAAATTTTTCATCGGCCACAAAGAACTACTACCCATAGATTGACACTGAGAAAAAATTTTACTAGAGGTTACATTTTTCCCTCAATATCATGTTGAATATATTTTTGAATTAAATTTTTCAAAATAATTTAATGAAAATTTAAATGAGAACTTAATTCAACACAGATTTAAACAAAAATATTATTATTTTCACTTTCATGTTTATAGGTGTTTTTTCACTTTTTAACCAAATCAGTCTATTTAATTGAAAGACATAGAAAAAATCAGAATTAAATTCTTTTTTTTAAATTAAATGTCTAAATAAAACGATTTCTAACAGTTGATTCGAAAAACTTAATATATTGCTTAGAGATATATATTCTATATCAAGATCATTCCGTTTTGACTGAGAAATAATGTGTAAAAAATATACCAAACTGAAATAATGATGATTTTATTTTTTCAGTTCTATAAAAATATAAAGTTTGAAAATTTTCTATCTTCCACTAAGGCAAACCAATTTAAATGAATTTAAATTAGGAGATGATATAATTTCATTCAACAAGTTGGTTAAAAAAAAATGTTGAAAATGGCTTATTACTACCTCTACACTTCCCCGTTTTGATCGCTATTTTCCCCGCCATACCTTTTTAGTCGAAACTTACCGAAAAACTGGGAAAATTCCGCCACCTGGCAGTTCTGCTACTGTGAGATAAGCCATCTCAACATCGCCTATTGAGCGTATTGTGCAAGAGACTGGAGAACAACCATGGTTGCTGCAGCTGATTGAACTTTATCTTATCAGTGTGGCTTCAGACCTGGAAATGATATCATCAACCAGATATTTACGCCACATATAATATGGGGGAAGCCCCTTGAAAAAGAAATCGACGTCCACCATCTTTTTATCGATTACAATCTATACTCCACCATGTCGAAATTTGATATACCTGCAAAGTTAACCCGTATCTGCAAGCTGAGCGCAGTAAAAATAGAGAAGGAGCTTTTCTCTACATTCGATACTAAAGCAAGATGATTTCCTTTCATGCGACTTTATCAATCTAATGATGAAGAAGATCATCCGAACTGCTGATCTGAGATGAAACGACACGATATTCTATAAGAGTCTTATGCTGCGGGCGTATACTGATGATATCGATATCATTGGACATAGTACGCACTAAGCCAGTGCATCGTTCTGCAGATAAGAAAGTTAAGTCGAATGGGTCTTGCAGTGAATGCAGATAAGACGAAATACCTGGTGTCAACAGACAAACAGTGTCAACGTCTTGGAAACCACTTAACTGTTGACAATACCTCCTTAGATATTGTTAAGGTCTTCACCTACCTGTGATTCAGTAAAAACTCCTCCAATAATATCAGCATTGATATCAGGTGACCAACAGTTATTACGCTGAGCTCACTAGGCAGTTGAAAAGCAGAGCCCTTTCTCGATGAATAAAACTCACTCTCCACAAGTCGCTCATCATGACCGTCCTAATTTGTATGCAGCACAAACCTAGACACTGAGCAGTTCAAAACGAAAAGACGTTAAGAGCCTTCAAGAGAAAGATTCTTCGCAAGATCTACGGAATGCGAGTGTTCAAAGCATCAAATAAATACACCCAAAGATCTTTTAATACTAACATTAGGACATGGTATATTTTTATGCTTAAGGCCGGCAATACAATTAAAGGAGAGTAAAAAGGAGTGATATTGAGGTGATGGTTTTTGTTAGAAAAAAATTGTTTAAAGTTTTCAAATTTTCAAATTTATTTCAAAATGCAAGTATGTTTAAAAAAAAATGTCTTTTTTTAACAACAAAGATGTCGCTGGCTACTACGATTGCTGTAAAATGCCTCTTTTCGCACTGCAGGCATTCTGCTGGCTCCTAGGTAGACCGAAAAAAAATTTAAAAATTTTAATATATATTGAAAATATCTCCATCTCTATTCATAGACAGAATTTTAAAAAGTCTAAGTTCTTAAAAAAGTTTTTTGAATAAGTCTTTTTTAAAAATGTATGCATACTTTTTTTTTGTCTTAAATTTTTAATAAAACGATTTTAAAAGACTGTTTTAAAACTAAGTTTCATTCACCCTGGTTAAAATGCGATTAAAAAATATGCTTTCCAATATCGTAAGGGTCAGTGAAGTAGTTTTTGAGCTAGGTTGGCCGCAGTTTTGAAAAACGTAGTGTTGAGAAAAAACTCCTTCAAAGTTATAAGAAACGAATAATACGAAGACGTAAGTGTTCAAGTGTTTAATTAAATAACTATGTATACACACCAAAAAATTATTGTTATTCATTCTTTGGAATGTTCCCCTTCTCAAAAATACCGGTTTGAGCAAATAAAGTAAATAATATTATAAAATGCCAGCTTTAATAACATGATTTTTAAATTATATTGGACTCACGCGCGGGTCTCATTTGAAGCTTTTAACTGGCTGAATATTCAATATATCTTTATAAATATTTACATATTTACAATATTATAAATATTTATTTGTAAATGTTTTTAAGACATTTAAAATAAAAAACACAAGTGCGTCGTTGGACACACGAGAGAAGCGAAGCTTTTTCACAGTTTCATAGATATGATAATTTAATACTTTTTTTTTTTAAATAACTTAAATTCAAAATTTAAAACATTAAATATATTAAAAAAACGTTAATATTAACACCAGTAAATTTTATTACATTTTATTATTATATCATTTATTTTATTACATGTTACTGCCATTGTTATTTCAACGCACTTGCAAATCACATAACGGGGCGTAAAAAGCTTCGCTTCAAAAAGAATCGATTCTGGGATGCCTCTAAATGTATTGCCGATCTTAAAGAATGTGCAGGGTTGACTTAACATAATTTTAGTATAAATTTTAGTATATGAGTACACATATATATAAAACTAGTAATGCCCGATATTCGTTGGTACATCCGGTAACTATATTGGAAATAATAAATTTATTCAAAGCTTTTATTAGATCCTTTGTTTCACACCAGGCTCATTGTCTAATATCCGTCATATCAGCCAAAAATATGTTGTTCCTACAATTTATAAAATTATATTCGTTCGATCTATAATTTTAAATATACGAGTATATTTTTTCGGATACCAGGAAACTTTTGAGCATCAAAATCCATAATTGAAAATGGTTTTTTTAATATAAAAACTAATAAAAACAGTTAAATTCTACTATAATGATTGTGACTTTTATAAGCAAAGTTAATCTTCCCTTTGGCTGAAAAAATTTTTCATGATTAAGCGAAGTTTCTTAAATTTGTGTTGAAAATGTTGAAAGTTTTGCATATTCATGTAAATTTACATCATTATTTATATCATTAATAATCTAATTTAAGGGTGGTTTGAACCCTCTAAAATCCCCCTCGGATATTATGCTGGTGTCCCAAAGAGCGACTGCGGCGTGTGAGATAGAATCATGGTCTTATCTCTTTCTGAACTAGTCAGTTGAGAAACAGTTTAGGAGGACAGCTCATCAACCGAAATTGACAGAGTATTTCATGGATGCCTGAAACAAAGAATTCCGAATGGCGTTTTTAATTTCATTACCCTTACATATTAATGGTAATGCAATTTTTTCCCCATTACCGTTACATATTAATTAATTTCAATTAAATAAGATTTGCATTACCACTAGGTTGATAGTGGTAGTGATATTTTTAATGCACTAATAATTCAGTGCATTATGCCCATCTATGGCTGATATTTTGCCGCTTGTACACAGAAGCGGGGGCTGCAGTAACTGGAAAACCCGGTTCAGTCTCAAAATCGAGATCTTTAAAAATTAAAAAATCTGCTAGGGCTTGCGGAAGATACCTGCGATAAGTTTACAATCTATTCGAAAACCAAGAGCGAATGAGAGTACCTTACGAGCGAAGATTTCTGTTCCGTCGTAATTATACGGATATCATCATACGGATTATATAGATGAAAACGGATAAAACCTTTTTCATGCAATACTGCTGAATCTATAATAGTCGAATCTCAGCCTCAGCCTTTGGCATGACCACCACTGATTCAAACCAACAAAAAGCACTGGTTCCTGCAGTGGATCCATATTGCAAAATTTTTTCTTATGGGCTTCTTACGCGTTTGTTGCCTTTTACTAGACGATAAAGATGAAAAGGAATTTTATATTGAAATTTATTAATTGAATATTTTGGCTGTGTGTCAGTAGGAAACTTTTGATGAAATTTTGATAGTCGGACAGAGAATATTTGGCATTTGTGAGGTGGATATGATTATCAAAACCTGTACTGCAGGAAAAATTTAAAAAATTGTGAGCTCAGGCCATATAAAAGTGTCTTCTGTATATTTAATAATATGTTAAATATGCAAGGCATCAAAATCGTGATCTGTCAGATTCTATCCTTTTATTTGGCACAGCAAAAATAACAATTCTATTTAAAAAAAAAAATAATAAATACCGACAAGAATTCTGTTCAACTCAGTATTTTCTTACCTACCAAGAGTAAACAGTTTCCTATTGAATAAAATAAATTTAATAACAGCTGGCCATCTTTTGAGTACTAGCGTTTTTTTCGTAAAAGTAAAATCTTATCGGATCACTGACCGAAAAAAACTTGACTATTAAATCCATTAATTTTATCAAACTTTAAAGTGTTTAATTTCAAATTCATTATTTTTTAAATTCCTGAGAGAACTGCAAGTTTTTAGTAGAGAAATATAAAATTTTTTTTTTGTTTCAGTGGTTGTCTTATCTACTCTTTGGGAGAAAGGAATTCATTGAAATTGAAGACAAATATGGGTTTGATAAGATTTCAACTCACTTGGTTCTGTTTTTCTAAACTCCAGAACCAACAGAGCCTTTGGTATCATGCTTTAGTAGGCTGTTACGGGCTCACATATATACATACAAACAAACACTCAAATAGCTTCATTTAAAAAATAAGCAACTCGTCTCGGCTGCAACTTTTGTCAATTGAAACCACGTAAGTTCCAATTGCTGTGCCTTCGAAGGTGTTTTGTTTAGTGTTTTTTTTTTCTTATTGCTCCGTTGGAAATTCGAATGCCAACTAAAACAAGTGTGCAAATAATATATGAAACGTCAAAATTCAACGTATGTATATCATCAACAGCGGTATTGTATGAATACCTGCTTGTTGTTGATTTCTTTTTTTTTTTTTCTATCTGCAAATGTTGTTACCTTGGTGGAAATAACTATTTTCTGATATTTATTTAGTTTAGGATTTTTTCGACACTGTGTAAACATTCTGGGAGGAGAACTCTTTTGTAAACTAAACTGAAATAACAACAAATAAAATGTGTTTTTTGTTGATTATTATTAATATTTTCTTGCAAATTTAATACTAATGTTTCTTTTCTTTATTTTCCTTTTACATGCATTTTATTGTATAGTATTCTTGTTGTTTTTTTTTTTTTTTGTTTTTTCTTTCTGAAATATTGCACTTTTGTTAATGTGTTGGAGACACAGCGAAAATAAATAATTGAATTAAATTGAAACGAATTTCAAATGCAATTTTAGTTTAGTGTCAAAACCGTTTTAGGCAAGTGTAGATGTTATAGAAGTTGTTAAGAAGAAAGAAGTATCTAAGTGCAAAAAAGTGGGTAAGATCATAGTTAATAAGCTAAAAAGTAAAAGCAAAAGTAAAAAGATAGCTCAAATTCAAATACTTCATTTCATTTTCGGAAACTATACAGTGATCATCTTTTTATGACATTTGCAAAGTTATTAAATCTAAGACTACTTAGAATATACAACCTATTTTCGATTCAAAACAATGTTACTTAAACAATCGTAACACTTGTAAGTTTGGATTGAAGTTAAAGTAAGCTATGAATTTTCTAACTACGCACTATAGCGCAACAAATATGCTTACAATCGAAGGTTGTTTTTTTTATTGTTCAAGTAGGACATGCCAAAATGCTACACAACAACAATTATTCAGATCAATACGACATTGACCGATCAATGCAACAGCAACATCTGCTTAACAAATTTTTTTATTTGTTTTTTTTTTCTTTTTAGTGATAAGAGTAACTTGGTTTCAACGCGTCTTCCGTTGTTGCCATTTGGTAAAATCCTTTGGGGTCCACAAAGATTTTACAAACGGAAACATCTGTCTAGTGTCTACATTATTGTTGTAGTGCTTTTCGGCGCATTGTTGTTATTGTAATTGTTGCTGCATTTATTGCTGCTGTTGCAAAACTAGGCAGCAACAAACTAAAAAATAAGAAATACAACAACACCAACAATAAAAAACCTAGCTGCTAACAACGACTTCTTGTGTTGATCTTGACTTTTGCATTGAAAATCGTGCAATTCACCTGCAACAACAACAGCACAAACAGCAACAATAGCAACCACTTTTTCCCCTATTACAACGCCATCTGCATCCGAGAGTTGTTGCATGCATTTGTGTGTCGCTTACAGCTGTAAAGTGCAGCGTGTGCCAACAACAACAACAACAACAACAACAACAACAACAATAGGCATAACAACGACACGATATTGCAGCGTCTTTGAGCTAGACTCGCTAGCTGCCTGCTGTACGGCTGCCTGGCTGATTGCTTGACTGACTGACTGACTGACTAACTGGCTGGCTGGCTGCCTGGCTGGTTATATTTAAGAGCCTTTGATGTAAAGTGATGCAAGTGCGCTTAGTAAATGTTTTCTTCTTCATGTTCTGGTTATTCTTCTTCTCATCGACCATGTCATCTAGCCAACATAGTTTTCGCTGCTGTTCCTGCTGCTGCTATTGCTGCTGAAACATTGGTAGGTAGCGCCATGTTGGCAGCACTTTTCTGTTGCCTTTGCCTAAATAGCACTGATTGCCACTGGTTGGCAACACTTTAATGGGGCGGTTGCACATAATTGCAATATTGTAGCAATTTGTTTCATGTTGCCATGATTCAGGCATCAAGCTTTGCTGTTCTTATAGATTGGAACGAAGCAGGTAGCGACAGGGTTAATATTTAGGATGCATAATTATAGAGACTGAGCTATATTTTTTTTTTTAATTTCAAATTAATTGCAATTAATTTCTTTAGCTTTTGCTTCAGTTTTGGAGAATAGATGATAGGAGGTAAAGCACAATGAATGGATGGCAGGCATTTAGAGAAGAGTTTCAAGGCTGCATTTTTTTTTTAATTATTCTTGCTGACAAAATAGCTAAAATATTATAAGCTAAATGAAAAAATTAAGAGTTTTTAAGAACATTAAAAATAAGTCGGACTTAACAATAAACAACTTATGGCTACAACATTTTAAGTTTAAAAATTATTTTTCGAAAATCTAAACTATGGTCCGAATCTTATCAACTTTAAGGTCCGAACTTGAGACGGCCATTTTAAATGTTCGAATTAATTTTTTTTCAGATCTGAATTCAGCAGCTTAAAAATACACAGCAGCTTAAAAATACACATAGCGGATAAACACCCCCTTGTCCAATGCCCGTCCAAGTGTTCTATTAGAATGATATCACCTCCTGGTAACTCCATTCTGAGTTTCAATGTTCTTTGACTTTTATTTCCATAGCTTTCCGATATCATTGGGCTTATATGGGTGAAACCACACCCCCTTTTCCAATGCTCGTAAAAGTTTGTCATTAAAAGGACATCATCAAGTGGTATCTCCTTTCTGGATTTCAATGTTCTGTGACTTTTACTGTCAAAGCTATTCTGTATCGAATATGTGACTTGTATGGGCGGAGCCACGCCTATTTTGCATAGGAGGGTGAAAAATGCTTTGCAACATATTCTTATACCTAACAAGTATACAAAAAAATTTCATTAAAATCGGTCGTGACGATTCGGAGGAGTTCGACCACAAACACCGCGACACAAAATTTGTATATCTACCTAATAGGCAATGAAGCTAGGCCTCTTCTAACGAATGCGTGCATTTACTGCTACTTTTGGCGGTAAGACACATGACTTATTCGCTGCTTCTGCGAGCGCTCCTATGAGGCCTAATTTTTCGCTACTCAGGGTAGTACAACATTTATATTTTTCCTACAAAAACTGGTTCTGCTTATATTCCAGGGTTACTTTTTCGTTAAAAGTTAAAATTTATATTAGTTCAAAAATACTGAATAATAATAAACGTCATGACTTAGAAATATCCTTGTCTGCCAAAAATATGTAAAATAAAATAAAATCACAGAATAAGTAGGTAGGTAACATAAAAAGAAATAAGAAAAAAACATTTTTTTAATTGATTTGGTTAACCTCTTATATAAGCCATTCTAAAGGAGTGGTTATAGCAGGCCTCTTCAAAGCAAGGAGAGCGGAAGGCCTGGAAAATTTGGCCACTTCAAATAAAAAAGAATACCGGCTTGGATATGAGTAGGGTAGGCCCCCTACATCGATTTTAAGGCCTGCTAGTAGTCCTTCGAAGACCTGCCAATGCCTATTGGGTATCTATTGCCCACAAACCAAAAAAAATGATATATATCAGACGGTTTTAATCGTAAAAAACTAAAATTAAGTAATTTTTGTTCAGATGGTTTCTGTCAGCGACTACACAAAAAATGGGCGTGATCACACTATATAGAAATAATTTTAATTCTTGAGATGTTCACGTTTTGATAGTAAGACTTCGTATGCAGGTGATATGGATTCAAGTGGTGGTCACTATCTTGTATTTGTATTTGTAACCGCTGAACCGATCTTGACAAAATTTTCAGGGAAACTGAAACAACATCCTGCTAGCTCTCCTGTGATTGGACATTTGATGTTTGGTGTTGATTGGACAAGGGAGCTTGGCACCTTACATACAACCCAAATTTGCGCTATTGCCCACAAACCAAAAAAAAAGCTATATATCAGACGGTTTTAATCGTAAAAAACTAAAATTTTGTGATTTTGTTCAGATGGTTCCTGTTGGCAACTGTACAAAAAATGGGCATGGTCTCACTATATACACACGCACTTTTTCTAAATAATTTAAATTCCTGAGTTGCACAAGTTTTGATACTCGTAGTGAAACTTGGTATGTAGGTGCTCCAAGTAGCGGTCACTATATATATAAATGTTTTAGAACTTATATAGCAGCGGGTTTTGATAGTATAAAACTAAAATTTCATAATTTAGTTCATATGTTTACTCTAGATAATTTTACTTTAAAAATCTGAGTGGGCGCAATTTATCTGCGCCAACTTTTCAGAAACTATTTTAATTTCTGAGATGTGAATGTTTAGATAGTCAAACTTGGTATGCAGGTGCTATAGGTCGAATTGGCGGTCACTTCATATATTAATGTTGCCACTATCACTTTTACCACCCACAAATCAATAAAAAACATTATAACGCTAAAATTTGGTATTTAGTTAATATGGTTACTGTCAAAAACTGTTCAAAAAATGGGGATATCGCACTTTATCTACGCCCACTTTTCAGAAATCATTACAATTTCTGAGTTGAACACATTTTGATAGTGAAACTTGGTATGAAGGTGCAATGGCCCCAAATGGCGGTCATTATATATATATACATATAAATGTTGACATGCCCACTTTTTCCGCCCATCTATCTATCTATAAAAAAATGGATGTTTGTATATACGTATGTTGGTATATCACGTAAAGATTCCAAGCCGCTAAGCTAATTTTTATGAAATTTTCAGGGAAACGTCTGGTGCCGATTTTAACAGGGGGCGTGGCACCTTAAATACACCCCAAATTTTCGAAATCGAATTGCTTTGGAATTATAAGTCGCACAGCTTTGGAATTCAGTATTCGACCTCTAATTACACGCTGGTAACATTTTATGGGCGTTGAACGAGGGGCGTGTTACTTTTCAGCACCCCAAATTTTCGGTATAGCTTTCGAAGTATGTCACATATTAATGAAAATCAGTAAGAACTTACTGTAAGGGCGTGGCCTCACTATAGCTACGCCCACTTTCAGGGTATAGTCTAGTATTAATTAGATAGAAAAAGATTACAATTTTTTTTAAATAAATTTTTTTTAAGTTAAACTGAAAATATAACACTTCATCATTGATATGCTGCGTAGACTACATGGTGTCAATTATACAATTGTCGACAATTCAAAATTGTAGCAACTAAAAAAAAGTCTCTCAACCTGGCTGGAGGAAGCAGGTATTTTTAGCTAGCAATGCTGCTAATGTCGACTTCAATACTGCTATTGTCTACATTACGTACATTATTTTCGACATTGTCTACTCCAAAATTGTCGACAATTATAGAGGAACATCACTGCACTTTATGCATTAAGAATAAATAATTTAATATTAAGTTAAAATAATTGAATTTTTCAAAAATTTTGTGTAGTATGTCATACAAAATAAGATATTTTGCCTGAGATTTTGAAGTTTCGTTTTCGCTCGGCTTGAAGTTTACTAACAATTTAACATTCAACATGTTTCATTTCTAATATTTTTAGGGACTTACACCAGAAAACTGCAATGAGTCGCTTTTTTAGCATTCAGATTATACTCACAAAAAATACGTAACCCTGACTACATGCTACTCATATCATGTCGACTCTTACAAGCATAAGTGCAAGGTACATCAAGTACGTAAAAGTCTGCGTACCTAGTCAGGAGGTCTCACAGAGTTACTTGTTTTGTGGGGTGCCGCAAGGCTCAGTTGTTGGTTCGCTTTTATTTTCAATGTTCATATATGCTGATGACCTTCCACTGTACTTGTCCAACCCGATTGACCTAGTTGATAATTTGTATTTTAAAATGAATGAGGATTTGAGTGAAATAACTGAATGGGCTAGATTTTATAAACTTAATATGAATCCCTTTAATTCATTTGTTTTGCAAATTTTCAAATCTAGTCTGAATACGTCTGAGTTACCAACGATCTATCTATATGGCGAAGGGTTAAAGTTTGTTGAAAAAGCTAAAAATCTTGGATATTATATCAATTGTGCACTTTCTTACGAAGATTATATTAATACTGTTGTTTGTAAAGTTTACTATAGCCTACGGAACCTGAAGTGAACTGCATCATTTGTAACTGTCGATACTAGGAAAAAGTTAGTACTCCAACTCATAATGCCAATTATTTCATACTCAGATGTTGTATATAGTAAACTTGATTCTAGGTCCAAACTGAAATTACAATATGCTTTTAATAGCGCTGTTAGGTACGTTTATGGCCTCAAAAAGTTCAACCGCATCAGTCATTTGAGTAGTCTAATACTAGGTTGCGATATTTTCAATTATCTTGATGCCAGAAACTGCATATTTTTGCAGAACTTGATAACTTGATTGAAAAGATCCAATTTTGTAGATCGAACAGAAATCTGAACCTCATGATCCCTGTGCACAGTTTTCTGAACTCCAACAGACTTTTCTTTGTTAACGCAATCAGAATCTGGAACCCGTTGCTCGTTAGAATAAAATCAATTAAAAATAAACGCAACTTTAAGCATGCAATTTTTCAATGCTTTTCTTAATACTTTCTCTTCTTAAGCTATTTATTATCTTCTTTACTTTTAGAATAAGAGTAATGCCTGTTTTTTTATCAAGCTAATTCACTTAATTTTAATTTTAAGGTAAATTTATTCACTGTTGCTTATTACCTGTTATTATATAAATCGTAGTGCATTTAAAAGACACTGTATTATATGCGAACGTTATCTCTTAAATAAATAAATAAGAGAATATAAATCGTCTGAGTCATAAGCACTTTTAATTCTTATACTCAATTTGCTCAATGACTCGCTCATACCTATAAAGTACTTAGAGTCATCGAAACTATTCAAATCATTTGCGTAGCTGTTACCCCGACTCATAAAAAAAGCAACTCACAATTTTTCATCGCTCGTTTGCTTTTGATGCAAAATTTTAATTGATGTATTTTCACATAATGGGTGGCAGATGGGGTATGTGCGCTTTTAAAAGAAATGTTAAGGGGGGGTAAATAATAGCACCAGCTCATACATTTCACCCCTCTGGGATGACATTTCGACAGTTTTTGTGTTTTTTATGTGGAGTTCACCAGAAAGGCGGTAAACTGGCGGTGGATACGTTTAAAAGAAATGTTGAGAGGGGAAAAATGGAAGGACCATCGGTCAACTCGGGAAAATATGAACTCAAATCGACATTTTTTGTCTTTTTTGAATGGGGACTCTAAGAAGAGTATCAGATACGGGGTGGATGAGTTGAAAAGAAATGTTGAAGGGCAAAAAATAATGGGACCACCTTACACATTTGACCCCTTAAGGATTTCATTTGCGAGAGATACAAACTATTTTCCACATTTATCTGTTTTTGTAGTAGGACTCTGAGAAGGATGACAGATAAGTTGAGAAGATGTGTTGGGGGTAGAAAAATAATAGGACCTGGTGACACATTTTGCACTTCTAGGGTGCAAGCACCCCAGTCATATTTTTGCTCCCTTTAACCTTTTTTAAGCAAGCGCAAAAATTGTAATGAATCGAGTTTGTCAATGCCAAAACTCGCGCGCAGGAAACATTAAATGAATCAAATGCTAAACGTTCGTAACCGGTTTGAAAAGCGTTTTATATTTGAATTACTTTCATAGCTACTTATTATATAACTATTGGCGACATAGACATTATGTTAAATTTCCAGCTGGGTATTCCCTCAAACAAGAGTCTCTCAAAGATCATTTACATCCTCACTCTCTTATCCTCAAAACATACGAAAACTAATGGCCGTATTTTATAAAACGCGAGCTATCACATCACTTGATATGATCACCGTTTTCATATGAAGTAAACAAACTGTCTTTCTCTCACTGAAATTTTATACTGCAATTTATTGCCAGACAAAAAAACCCCAAGTGACGTGATCGCTAGCGTTTTACAAAATAAGGCCATAAGTTTCTGCCCATTTTGGCATGTGGCTTCTACGTAACTTGTACGAACATGTTTAGATTAATGTCACACAGAAATTTAGTTTTTGTATATTTTAAAGAAAAATGAAAGAAATTAGTGCATAAGTGTTAAAAAATTAGAGAATTTTTCGACTTTTGGGGACTTTTACGTTAAAATACCTAAATTCAACCTAAAAAAAACGTAATGGAAAAAACAGTGTGTAGGCAGCCCTGGAATTTAAAAATTTGTAAAATGAAAATCAGAAATAATTTTCCAGAATTATTAAAGTTACTTCGAGTGCGAAGTATATGTTTTTCGATTTTTTATTATTTTTTTATGTTCGATGTGCTAGAAAAGAGCACTTTTAGTATTTTTGAAAAAAAAAAGTCAAGTTTAAAGAGTTATATTTTTTTTCCGAATTTTGGTTTTTATAATTTTTTGCAGAAAATAGCTCAAGACTATGCTTAAATTTTGTATTTTGGGATTATGGGGATTTTTTTTAAAAAAAACTTTTTTCAATATTACCAAGTACTGACATGTATCGATGCAAGTCGGCACGGGTTCCCGTGGTCCTAGTTACGCCAAATTTTATTTACATTTATTTCAACATCATACGAAAAAAAAAAAGCAACTTACATTTTTTTGATATACCCTTTAAAATATACTTTAATGTTGATGGTTTTATTAAAATTTTTAAAAACTGCCACCACTCAGGTGGAATATTTAGGTTAGTATTTGATAAGATTTCATTAAATTGTGATTCTAAGATAGAGTTCGTTTTTATACATAATTTCGAATTTTTAATATTTGAAGTTATTACTTTAACAGGTTTCTAATACAAAAAGAAATTATTTTAACCAAAACCTAAAATATTTTATTACTTTTGGAAATAAGCTATCTTCCTGATTTTGTGATATTATTAAAGGTATTCTTTGACAAGTCTCCAAATGATAAATAATAAGCGCCTTAACAGGGTTTGTATTAAAACTAAAGCTGACTGTTGCCAACTTAAAAACTTTGCTACAATAATTTAGAATTTCCTACTATTTTCGCTATACATTTCTGGAAATAATCTGGCAGAGAGAAACAGATGAACGAACTGCTGTACGAGATGCGATAAAAATTTCGTACGCCCTGATATGAGCAGCAACAGGTCGTCAACAGCTGCTGCTGCTTGTTTTTGTTATTGCTGCAGGCAATTGTTGCTCCATTACACGACTGCCATAATTCTTGTTATTGCTTGCTAATGATGATGAGATTGATAATGATTGTAATGATTATGACGTTAACTGCACTCACATTATTGTTGTTGGTGGTGTTTCTTTCGTTGATTACTTCATTATTTGTTTTGTTGTTGCTGATGATGACAAAATATCACTTTTGATAATTCAAATGCACACCTTTTCGCCATTGTTGCAGCAATATTATTAACCGCAGTTAATAAATGGATACAACTTTAAGGGAAGTATTGAACAAACAACACCAACAACAATAACAATGATAACGAACACGGCAACTTAAAACGCTTAAACCGCTTAAAACGCGCGTTTAACAGCGGATGACTGAAGGATGATGGCTGGATGGATGGGTGGATATTTAGTTGGAAAGATAGATAGATGAATGGATATAGATGAATGGATAGATGGATGGCTAAATGTACCGCACCTTAATAATCACTTAAAAGGAAAATAATTTACGAAATTGCATTCATATTTCACGTTATGCCAACAGAAAAGCAACAACTAACAGCAACAACAACAAAAACTATGCCCCTTTGCCACTTTGTCAATGCCGTCGGCCATTTTATTTTGATATCATATTGAGCTTCCTGTTGTTGGGTGCTATTAAAGAATATCCTGTTGCCGCTATGGCTGCACTTGTTATGCTTAGAAGCCAGTAGTTGTTGTTGTTGTTTTTCTTTTCATTCTCGCTGTTGTTGCTATTTTAAGCCAGTACTTAGCTAGCTTCAACTAACTGCCAATTCGAATTAAACAATGCTCATATCTTACGTTCTGGGCATAAATTGAAACTTTTTTGTTTTTAGCAACTAAACTCATAAGCAACAACTTAATTTACTACCATTTCTTCCACTACTGCTACTACTAATTCTGCTCCTACCTTAAGCCTTAACTTTATTGTGCCCTACTGCATTATTTTTGTTCTAATGGAAATTTAATCATCTGGAGTATTCATTTATTTCTTAACTTTTAATTATTTAAATTGCCATTTTAGCCCCAAAGTGCAGATAGTTACAGTTCTATGAATTGTTGATGTAACGAGAGTCAGTTCACCTGTAAATTAGATAGACAATAAAAACAAGTTAAAACTAAGCCAAGCTATATGTCCGTCCGTCCATACATCCTCAGCGCGTTAGTTTTTTTTTTTTTTGCGCTGTCATCATTGCATCAGAACACCACAATTTTGAAAAATTATCACTCAAGTGGCAATTAGAATGGCAGCAAGTGAGCATGTTTGAGTGTGTGCTTCTATGTGTTAGTTTCTTCGCATGTGTGGGTGACTGGGTGGTGATTGACCAACGAATTCAGCACAGAGCGGCGACAAACATACATGCATTTATTCAATCAGGGGCGCACCCAGAAAAAATGTTGGAGGGTGTTTTAGGATTTTTATTTATACATTTTTTTATTTATTATTTAAACTCTACATGATAGTCTATTAAATCTACTTAAATGATACTGTTGATTTTCAAAAAGTGGTTTGGCCAAAGTGGGGAAGAGCGACCTTTTTTTCTCAACACCCTTATAATCTTCGCAAAATATGCTATATAATACTAAACATCTTTTTGAAATTCAATCAGTTTTATTAAACAAGACATTTGTTCCAAAACTAATACCCAGAAGATACTAAGGCAGCATAGCCGATGTTGAACTGACTAAAGGCTGGAATCCCTTAGTAGCGGCCAAAGGCATCCTATCTAAGGAAAAAACTATGAGCAGAAGATACGAAAATTTAAAAGTAATGGTCAATTTAATATATACTATTTTTTTCTGTGAACCCCTCTCCCGACTAAAATTCGGTGGGGAGCGGTCTGTTTCTCCAAAATCATTATAGTCTACGCAAAAAGCTCTGCCCAGAGTACCAAACAACTCCAAGTTTACCAAAACATCCAAGTTTACTTCGGGCTCATTTAAATATATCAAACCTTTTTTTTTATAAATGTGTGTTCATATTTTGTGACTAACAATTAAACCCGAAAAGCTTACTACTTGTTTTTTAAAATCATTTAAGACAGTCAGATTAATAAACTAAGCGCTGAAAGTTTAAAAATATATTTCATGCATATTTTGTTTTAATTTTTTAAAACAGTGGGATTGAAATAGAAAAACGAGAAAATTTAAAATTGTACATATTGTAACAATAAAGCCTTAAAGGA
Organism: Coremacera marginata; assembly: GCA_914767935.1. Lineage (NCBI taxonomy): Eukaryota > Metazoa > Arthropoda > Insecta > Diptera > Sciomyzidae > Coremacera > Coremacera marginata. The sequence goes on from OU612043.1 coordinate 152,045,014, forward strand.
TTATAATTCAGGCTTAAAGTTTATTTCGGAAATTCTGGAAAATTTAGGGTGTGAAAAAATAGACCCAGGTATTTTATATGGATATAAATTATACAATTGCTTTTTATAACTGTGCACATATTGTCAAAACGGAAAAAAAAATACCCAGCAATATTTTAAAATCAAAATATAGATAAAACTTTTTTTGATATGATGTGCAATTCGCGAAAAAATTAATGTGGCCGTATTTAAAAGAAAAATTTGCGGAGCGGTGGATAGAAAAAAGTATAGTTTTCAAAATATAGATACAATTTGTCCCCAATGTGTAAGTTTAGCAATTCTAGAACTTGAGCAGCTAGCGGAAAAGCTGAACCTACATCCGCCAGTGTTTTATACTCGTAGCAAATATTTGGCAAAACTTTGGGTTGAAAAACTTAAGCCAATGATTTTAAAATATAAACTTGTGGGTGATTGAGATTTATTTAAAGAACAAACTCTACGAGATTCCATCCTTAATCGTATGAGTTATTATAATTATATATATACATATATATATATAATTGTATATAAATAAAATATATATATACGTACAATTTCTTTATGCATCATTTCAAACTAGAGGATTTTAATTTAAACCTATAAGAATTGGGATAAATATTGGAACCCTTGATCCATTCTCAAATCTATGGATGGATGATAATTTATTTTTCTCATACAAATTGAGGATTTTGATTCGAATCCGTTTTGTCTAATTCAAAAAGTGCTTAGTACAAATATGCGGTAAAAAATGTAAAAAAAAAATTAATATTCTTTGATCTTCTTAACTTTCCCTAGTTTTTTTTTTGGTCAACTATTCTATTGTAATTTCCTTTCGATATGCAATTACTTATTTCGCTATATTATCAACTAAATAAATTTTTGCTCATACGTCTTTAAGCCTTTGTAAGTCAAAGAAAACAAACTGTGTAATATAATTTGTATTTATAATAACAAAAGTTACTATAACGTTATGTCGTTGTTTGTGAAGTTTTCGCTCTTAGCAAGCAAGCAACACAGCAAAAATTATATCTCTTCATCAGAATGAGAGCATCAAAATGAGCTGAAAAAAAAGCTCATGTATGAGTTAAATATAATTCATAACAAGGTCTGTTTTATCACTCTCTTTCAACTCAAAATAAAGACTCTTTTAAGACTCATACTTAATACTAAGTTAAGACTCATGTAAAGAACAATTTAAAAATCATAATTGAAATTCTTCTAGAACTCATTTAAATTACACTTTCAAGAGTAATACTTTAAACTCATTTAAGAGTCATACTTAAGACTCTTTCAAAACTCATGTTAAAGACCTGAATTTAGCTGAAAAACAACGATCACCTTGAAACCGTATGCCCTCGTTTACGATTTGAAAATTAATAACCCAAGCTGTAATACATGAAAATTGGACAGCATGAATACATTGGTTTTTATAACAACGAATAACAGAGAATTTTTTGAGTTTGCATTCATGCAGTTTTTTGTCTTAGTTCTTGCAAAGTTCCAGGAAAAAAGGCTCCTATGGCACATATTTAAGACTTTGATTTAAGTTTAATAAAATATTTTCTTATTTTAATAAGGCAAGGTTATAATAGACAATTAAAAAGTTGGATATATTAAAAGAAAAAGCTTTGATTGCTTTTTGCAATTATCCGAGGATAAATTTCATAATTTATGAAATAGTTCAATTTTAAAAAATCCTCTCAAAATAAAATTTTTGAGTACTTATAGAACACTCTTATTTAAGATTATTTTGTGAGTTTTTTTTTATGATAACGCATATATCATGCATCATTTGCAGTCATGTTTATAACTCTTTTATCAGATATTTTTTAACACTATAAAACAGTCATACGTATGATGCTTTTGTAGGTCTATTTTCTTAACTACCATATTTATGACCCTTTTTTGAGTATTTTTTATGAATAAATATAAAACAGTCTGTTTTGTGCCTCCTCCATTAGTCCAATCAAATTTATAATATTTTTATAAATATCTTTTACTCTAAGCTTCATAAAATAGTCATATTAATGATTCTTTTATGAGTACTCCTTATGAGCAATCACTATATCATTTTATTTATGACTTTTTAATGAGTCCTTTTTATAAGCAGTCATAAGGTGACTTTTTTAGAAGTCTTATTTCTGAGCAATTGTTTCACAACCGTAATAAATACTCTTTTGTCTAATGACCAGTCAAGAATCCTTCTTTTAAGAGTCAAATTTTTGTGCAATCATTTTACAAGCACCTTAAAGACTCCTTATTAAGTCCTTTCATAAAAAAACCAATTAAAAATACTCTTTCAGAGTCATATTTGTGGAGTGCCTCATAAAATATTTGTTGAGAACTACTAAAAGATTAACCATAATCATTTGATTTGGATTAAGCAAAACAATAACATATAGAATACTCGTACACAATAGAGAAATAACTAAAATTATTATTATACTAGCAGGCCAAAGTGGGCCACGGCTTCGCCACGGACGTTTTTTTTTTATCAATAAAAAGCGTTAACACGTTTTTGTTACTCTTTGAATGAGTGTGGAGCGCAAAAACTTCATATTAAAAAATTATAAAAATCCGCTAAAGGTGTTAAGTCAATCGCCTTGCGTTCAGAAATGAACAACTTTTGATCGCTCAGCTTATCCGCAGCTTATCCGCTCTCACTCTCACTATTTTTTTGGAAGTTTCTATTGAAAGCAACAACAAAAACTTTTCAACGCTATTCAAACTATCACCGTGGAACATCAGCCCTTAAGACAATGCATGCCAAACGAAATAAAAAATGTTTTCTTTTGATTTGCAGCTCAGCACTGCATTTATATGTATCTCTCTTTTCACCTTGCGCGAGGTTTATCTTTATTTTTTTTGTCGTGCTGTGCTAGCTGAGCAGAAACAGAGAAGAGTACAGAAGAGCATGAAGTTTCTTAAAATTCTAGCAACACAAGCACGTGAAAAGAAAACACGTTTTTAAGAAAGCATGGCATCAGGGATGATTCTTAAAAAACTTATCACTTTTAATTAAACATACTAATAAAACATACTCACTATTAAAATTTCGAAATAAAAATACCCCTATGCTATGCTGTAGCACAAATATGACATTCATAAACTTATTTCATAAAAATCGACCCGGTAATTTTGAAATTTACCTGGAAACAAAAATATGCACTTCAATTTTATATAAAAGTATAGAAAGATATAGAAGTACCCAATAAACATTGTGGCGAGGGGTGATTCGTTAACGAATCGCTTATGAATCTTTTTCTTAACTGTTTTCGAATAGTTTCATTCCGACTTCATCAGAAGTTGGCTTGATGCTTAAAGAAAGCACCGGTTGAAATCATGACTTTGCTAAACTCTATTTGAGATGTTTTGAAACAAAAACATTTTTTTCGACTTTTCAATATAAAAAGTTTTCAAAGAAAAGTATTTTTTATTATCTTTCTGTTGTTAATACGTCATTAAGCGATTATTTTTTTAAAAAATTTTATGTTTTTTTTTTAATTTTATGTGAAAAAAAGTCGTGTATTTTTTTCATAAATTTTATATGAAAAAAATTTTGTGAAATATTTTTTTTCTGTTATGTTATTTCGTACCTATTCTTTATATAAATAATTTCAACTTATAATTTGTTCAAAATTTTCATATTTTCGTTAACAAATTGCTTTTTATAGTTTTGGCGACTTGTTAAGAAATTGCTTTTTGTAGTTTTGGCGACTCGTTAACGAATTGCTTTTTATAGTTTTGGTGACTAGAACACTTTTGCCTTTAATAGTTTTTGGCGACTCTTTAACGAATGGCTTTTTTCGGTTTTGACGAATGTATAACGAAGGCGAAAGAAAATTGGTCAAAAAATGATACAAAAAAATAATTTCGCACTTTTGCAAAAGCCAAATCTTTAAAAAAAAAACCTAAATAACAAAAAAAAAGCAACAAAAACAATTTTTTTTTTGACCAAGTTGGGGTTCGAACCCATGTTCGCGAATGCTGGCTTTTATTATCAAGTAAATTAAGCAAGATATATTCAGCAACTGAAATAGCTGAATGGGTAAAGTGCCGGACTAGCATTCAGATGACGTGGTTTCCATTCTTGACGTGGTGAGTTTGATATTAATTTAAAGTTTATAATAATAATACTTCGAGTTTTTTCGTACACATAATAATTAATATGATTCGTTATCAAAATGCTGTTTTAGTTTTGGAAATTCGTTAAAGATTTGCTTTTTATAGTTTTGGCAACTCGTTAACGAATTGCTTTTTATAGTTTTGGCGACTCGTTAACGAATTGCTTTTTTTGGTTTTGACAATTCGCTAACGAAGATGGAATTTCTCCCGCTCGCGATATTATAAATGAATCGCTACTAATAATTTCTAATGAATGAAATGTACGAGAATGCGATTCGTAAACGATAACATTAGTGAATCATTTTGTTTGCTGGGTATAGATTAGTATGGATATGCTTTCATTTTTATTCCTCTGTGTGTATTCCTGCATTCATTCATTGCAGCATGCATTAGCTAAGTCTATATTTATGAAGTCTCTAGTCGAAATTGTTCTGCTTTTAAAAGAAATATGAATAAGAATTTTTGGTTACAAATTATCACCTTCTCAGTGCTGATTAACACTAGAAAATACTTGCATAAAAATAGTTCATGTTAATTGTTTGATTCTAAGCAGCTCTAAATATATAAATGTTTCTTAAAACGTTAAGATTTTTTTTAGAAATGTTGAGATTTGCTTGAAAATATATATGTTATAATGGTCTAATTAATAATCATCAATAGAAACTTGAAAATATATAAAATTTTACAAATAACTATGTATTTAAGTTTAACATGATATGATAAAATAATAATTATTTTGAGCTATATTTCATTCATATTTTCACCTGCTGATAACGTTTATTTATTTGAGTTATCTGAATAGTTCACAAAATATCGCTTGTTTTTAAGTATCTTTATTTTATTGCTAACTGATAACGTGTACTTAAAACATAAATAACACCTTGTTTGTTGTCTTATACATTAAACCTATAGCGTTTATTTTTTAATGAATTGTTTAAGAAAGCATCAAGAATTCGATATGAATTAAAAAAACGAGATATACTTATACATTTTTGCAAATTTATCAATTAAGAAGCCCGTTCAAATTTCTTTCGAGGTCTTAAATGGCCAATTCCTTGTGTTTATTTTGTTTTTTATTTTTTTGCATTTTCATTAAATATTTTCATCGATTTCCATGCCACATAAAAGTCCAATTATTAGTTAAAACCATTACTTAGTGTTATGGAGTTATCGGTACAATAGCCTGAAGTTGCAGACTCGTTCGTGTATTGGTCTCACAATGCTCTATATTTGTGTGTGTCTATCGGAATTAACTTAGAATAAGTACTTGAGTTAGTTGGAAGTCGGTTCTATGAAAAGTTATACGCATTACCGGTTATATCAATCTAAATAGTCCATTTATTTGGGATATTGGCACATCTAATAGCTTCTGCGCCTTGTGAAGCCAATTTCTTAGACACATTTCTTAGAAGTCTGAATGATGAATCCTTAAAATCAAAGCCACTGTGGTGACTTTAAACAATCCCGTCTTCCCAAGCTACTAGGATACTTGTTTCATTTAACTTCTTGATAGTGGGGATTTAGTTTTTTTTAGCTTTCACTTTCTAGGCCAAAAATAATGGGAGATAGCACAGTCGGTTTTATACAACCAAGAGGTGTTTATATACACCGAAAAAAAGCTTATGTAATATTATCTAAGAATCTTGTATATGATACAAGAAATCTTGCATTCTTTTTCTTTCCAATTTTTTTTTTTTTAACTTTCATATTTATTATATTTTTGTTTAATATATTTTATCTAAATTCTCATATTTCTTATTTATTTTATCTAAGATCTCAGTCTTATTTTGACTCGTTTTCCTTAGAACATAGCCAATAATTACTAATTATTGTTTTCTAATAATAATAATGTATATGTTATACTAATAATAATGTTTTCCAAACAAAGTACATATTCAATAAGTTCTTTGTTGAATTATTCAAGTTTCTTAGGCTTAACAAAAAAAGTTTAACTAAACTGACTTAGACACAATTACATATGTTTTCCGTTCAGTGTATTAACTCTACACTGAACTGTTTTAGCATCTAAACATTTCTCGACTACTCCAACAGAAATCATGATCCAACATTTGGGCTGTCCTTCTATACAGCGCAGAGCCGTCTCTTGCCAATTTGTCCTTAAGTTCCTTTCTACACTGAACCAAAAAATCAAAGAATTGGTCCAAGGAATGGTTCTTTGATTCAATGAATCTTTGTTCATTAGTTCAAAGAAAAAATTTATTGATTTAATCAAAGAAAAAAATCAAAGAAAAAATTTATTGATTTAATCAATTTTTTCTTACTTCCAAAAAACGCATTATTTAAAGGAATGTACGAATTCATTAATTTCACGGTTTTTATAGTTTAACTAACTTATACCCGGTGCGCTTCGCTGCGCTCAGCGCTTATCCACTAAAAGAGGTGTAGCTTTAGTGAAACCATACTTTTATAGTAAGTTCGTACCGAGTTTTATTGATGTGTGACTTATTTCGATAACTATACCGAATATTTGGGGTGCCGAAAAAGTACCACGCCCCTCGACCAACGCCCATAAAATGTTACCAGTGGAACGGCATGTGTAAATTGAGGTAGAATACTGAATTCCGAGGCTGTGCGACCTACAAAAAAAAACTAAAACTGTTCGATATCGAAAATTTTAGGTGTATTTAAGGTGCCTTTTACGATCGGCACCAGACTTCATCAAGGCTTTGGTATAAAAATTGGCTTAGCGGTTTCGGAGTCTTTACGTGATATACACATATACCCACATACGTATATACATTAAGTCGCCTCACGCTCCTTAGAAAAGAAAGTTGCTTAGTCCGGTTCTTCAAAATAATCCATGGCTTATGTTACGATGATCCCCAAAACATTTCGACTAAAAATATTGCCTGGTATGGTAGTTAAAAAAAAAAAACAAACGGTCAGAAATAAGAGTAATAAAAAGTTATTTTGCATCAAAAAATCTTGATTTTTTCCGTTGCATCAAAGAGAGTGCGGATTTTTATGGATTGTTTTAACTTTTTTCATATTATTTTCACTAAAATTCAAATTAATTTTTTCCCATACTACTTTTAGTCAAATAAATTGTAAAATGTAAAAAATGTGTACATTTTTTTGTACTTTCATTTACTTCAATTCTTCACTTTACACTATATTTTATCATCAGTAGATAATTTATTTGACCAAAAGTAACATGGCAAGAAAAAAAAAAATTTTAATTTGAATTTTAGTGAAAATAATATAAAAAAAAAGTTAAAAAATTAATGAAAATCCGCATTACCTCTGATCCGACTGAAAAAATTAAAAACTGATTAATGCAGATAACTATTAAGTCTGACCGTTTGTTATTAGGAACATAAGAAGATCGGTCAATGTTCTTTCAAGGGCTGAAATGGCCATTTCGTTTTTGTTTTTTTTTTTTATTTCAAACTATCCCAGCACACGGATGGCTATCGCTACTGTCAAAATATTTGGGGAATCATCATAACTTAAAGCGTTATTTTGAGCAACCGACCCAAACACCTTTTTTTTTTTGTGAGGAGCCTTTGTATACAAACATACATTTTTTACTGATAGATAGATGAGCAGAAAAAGAAGGCATGGCAACATTTATATATATAGTGACCGCCACTTGGTCCCATTGCACCTACATATCAAGTTTCACTATCAAAACATGTACAGCTCAGAAATTATAATGATTTCTGAAAAGTCGGCGTAGATAAAGTGCGACACGCCCATTTTTTTAAGGATTCTGAGAGTAACCATATGAACTAATCTACCAAATTTTATTCTTTTACTGTAAATTTTGATTTATATACTTTTTACGGATTTGTGGGTGTGACAAAATTTATATAAAAAGTGACCGCCACTTTTACGTTCACATCTCAGGAATTAAAATTATTTCTAACCGATAGCCCTGGCAGCTAGTGCTTACTTAGTTATATTTTTAACAGTTGCCGACAGTTACCTTATGTACAAAATTACCAATTCTTAGTCTTCTACGGTAAAAGCCGTCTAATATAAAGCATTTTTACTGATTTGTGGGCGTTAAAAGTGGACGGGACAACATTTGTATATACATATATGTATAGTGACTGTCACTTGGATCCATAGCACCTGCATACTAAGATTCCCTAACAAAATCGTGTACAACTCAGGAATAAGCATGATTTCGAGAAAGTGGGCGTAGATATAGTGCGGCCATGCCCATTTTTTGTGCATTGGCCGACAGTAATCAAATAAACTAAATTAACAAAACCTAGTCTTCTACAGCAAAATCCATCTGATATAAAGCATTTTTACTGATTTGTGGGCGTTAAAAGTGGGCGTGACAGCATTTATATATACATAGTGACTGCCACTTGGACCTATAGCACCTGAATACCAAGATTCACTATGAAAACGTGTACAACTCAGGAATAAGCATGATTTCGATAAAGTGGGCGTAGATATAGTGCGGCCATGCCCATTTTTTGTACATTGGCTGAGAGTAATCATATAAACTAAATTATCAAATTTTAGTCTTCTACGGCAAAACCTGTCTGATATAAAGCATTTTTACTGATTTGTGGGCGGTAAAAGTGGGCGTGACAACGTTTATATTTACATAGTGACTGCCACTTGTATCCATAGCACCTTCGTACCAAGATTCACTATCAAAACTTCAACATCTCAGGAATTAAAATGATTGCTGAAAAGTGGGCGTAGATATAGTGTGACCACGCCCATTTTTGTACAGTCACCGAAAGTAACTATCTGAACAAAATTACCAAATATTAGTTTTATATGATTAAAACCGTCTGATATATAGCATTTTTTTTTTTGGTTTGTGGGCGATAGAGCCAATTTGGGTTGTATGGGAGGTACCAAGCCCCCTTGTCCAATCCACACCAAACTTCACAGGAACACTTCCAGAATGTTGCTTCAGTATTCCTAAAAATTTCATAAAATTTGGTTGGGTGGTTTTGGAGTCTATACGTGATATACACACATACCCACATACATACATTCATTTTTATATATATAGAAGATAAATCTTTTCTTTGAAAGTTAAAACTATTTCCTTGATTTAAGGGGAGGGTAAGATTTGTTTCATCTAAAAAAGGCCTTTTTTATGAATTTTTTAGAAAAAAATATTACTGTAGGTTTATTTTACATATTATTATATAAAAGAACAACATCTGAAGAATATTTAAAAAAATTTTTGTTTCAAAATAGAGAGAATAACGGATTTATTGTAGATCTCCGCAGGCGCCTCGAAAAAAGTTTTTGTGCGGTGACCAGCCTACAGCATCAGTGGATCGTCTGAAACTAAAAAATCAATATGCTTTTTTCAGTTTCTTACTTTATCTGTGCAGTCTCGTCGAGTTTTTTATAATTTTTAACTTTTTAAATTTTTGGCACCATTTTGAAGCCAAAAAGACGATTGTTGATGAAAAAATCGACCTAGTTGGTATTGTGAAATCGTTAGTAATTACAAAATTTGTAAAAAACTCGACGTAACTATAAAGCTACTAAACATGTAGCATATGTGTACAAAACTTCAAGACGATCGGTTCAGTAGTTTTTTCTGTAGGCTGGTCACCGACTTTAAAAATTGCATGTTTGGGAAAATCGATTTTAAGTTTTGTAGACTGAAAAAAATGAAAATATCTTGAAAAAAACTGGATTTTCTTATAAAATACGTACATGTCATCATCGATGCCGGGTCCATACAGTACATCACTATCATCCACGTTATCTAAGGCATCTTTTTGCTCCTGTCTACGTAAAACTCTGCCTTCTTTGGTCTCGCGAGCAGCTTGCTCGTTCGCTCTGCTGATCCGCAAAGAGTCTGTCGCGCGAGTTATATTAATCCTTTTGATAAATATTAAAAAAAAAAACAAAATTTTGATTTTTTAGTTAAGCCCGATGGTATTCTTTATTCAAAATTTAAAACTGAACTGCTCTGACTTAAAAACTAACATTAACATTTTGGTTCTTAGAAGAGCTAAATAAAAATACTCTTCATAAATATACATACATATATAAATATGCTTACAAAGCGATTTATATTAATTTTGGTCACTTTCTTCTTTTTGTTTATTTAGTAAAGAAGGTGACGAAACACTTAGGAAAATACAAAAAGTTCAAGTGTGTCACTGCTGTAATTTGACACTTCATTTCTGGTTTCTCAGTAGTGCATTGTGTTATTAAAGTTAACTGCTAAGATTGAGGATCAAGAATTGAGTTTATGTTGAATTTAATTTATTAAAGTGTTACGAAATGTAGAATGTGAGGCATTGCATTTAATTTATTGAGATATAAAAATATGAAGAAAACTCTAAGTTGCCCAATTGATTGGCATTTTGTGTAAACTATGAGCGTTGTCAAGTGACGCCGCTGACGTCGATATGACCCGCGCGTCCATTCATGCGCACTTGGTCCTGAAGTGATGCCCAATTCTTGCATGAAGGTCAGAAAAGCAGTAGAGCCTTTGTTAAAAAGTGATGCTGCTACATATGCTGCAATTTCAACGACAGTTGCGGTACCACTCACTGATTTGGGACTAATTTTCCATATGAGTTGGTTGTAGCTTTCGTTGTTGTTCTGCGTGAAACCACCCCCATAAATAATAATATATTATTTATTTATTGCGTCTCAAACATCAGCTAGAAGTGGAGAATAACTATGCTTGAATGATAGTAATGTTTTTGCAGCTTCAGCCTTCTTCCACTCGCACCGCGACTCATCGCATTTTTCATGATGGGGATTTTGATCAGTCGAAGAATAATGATAAATAGTCGCCCATATAGCATTCCTCATTTTGTCCACAGAATCGTGTTTTCTTCGAGTTGCTAGCCCATAATACACTGTTAATTTGTCGATCATGTTGCCAGTTAGTTTTCCTTTACGGGAAAGAGTTTTCCTCTTCACTTTTTTACCAGATTTCGTTTTTGCATCGACCACGTGCGCTTTCACTAAGTCACGCAGACGTTTGCCCATCCTTTTTTGGACGTGTCCAATACCCTCTTTCTTGTTTATTATGAAGTTATCACCGTAAGGTTTCGCGTTGACTACTCCGATGTAGATTTTTTTAATCGCCATCACCAATATAATTACGGTATTTTACTTTTAAAAATTCTATCGAATGTTGAAACATTTTCACGATAGCGCTCACTTCCATATTACTTTATTGTCCTTTGTTCACGTGCTCCTCATGCCACTCTTCATATTCTGAAGGTCCTAGTTTTTTGCTCCAGGTTTCACATTAGTTACAGTACGAACTGCTGACAAAAATATCAATAACTTTGCCGATCCAATAGTCGATGAATGACGGTACACCAGAGAGCGAATTAAATCCTCTTTTTTTCCATGTGCCGTCACCAGATATTGTAATTTCGTCTGTGTCTTCGCGACTATTTTGCTTACAAGTCTCTTCCTTTTCTTCTTTGATGGCAGAAGCAAAATATTTATTCGCAGCAGTTTTTACGCTAGTCTTCATTTTCTTAATGAAAATATTGTAGGACGGTTTTGAAATAAAACTACTTGCCATGCCCATCAATCCACAATGTTCCACTCACCCGGCATGTCCTAGACCTAAAACTTGCATTACTAATGCATTCTTTTACTCGACGGAACATAGTTTATTTTGCACTTTTCACACGTAACTTTTATTTTGAAGCCAAGACCTTCTTTTTTACAAGATTCAAATGCCACTGAGCTATCACACGTTTTACACTTCACTAAAGTTGCGTTAGATTTTCCTCGACTTCAAGCTAAGCATTCAATTTGATTTTTTTCGCTAATGCACTAGACGCTCTTACTTTCGGTTTTCGATCCTGCGGCATTACTCTTTTTCTTGGTCGGTTACTCTTGGGCCACTCTGTGCACGTCCATCTCTGCCAGTTGGTTTCTGCATTTTTTCGATGATATATACAAAATCACTAAGAAAACTAAGCAAAAACAAAACGGAGCACGAGTTAACGAAATCGGAGCAAAACTGAAATGACGCACATATCTGCTCTCCTAAACGTTAAATTATAGACTGAAATATATATTCTACATCCAAGGATACAATGTACGTTACACATTTTATTTACCAGAAGATATTAAGACGAAAAGAGGGGATAAAAGTAATACAATAGAAACCGAAACAGTTACCGCTCGCCGCTCAGTGCAGATAGCTAAAAGGCGCGCAAAACTAAGTTAGAGGTACGATCATTCAACGTACTGTAACTTCTTTAGTTTTGCTTCGAATGACCTAAAAATGTAATACAATATTCTTCAGATGTTGTACTTTCAGAAACAAAAATAAAAAATATGGAAAAAAAGTTGTCTCTACTTTGCCTCCCCCTTAAAGAATCGATTCTTTGGCTGTAAGAAAAAGTTCATAAAACTAAAGAATAGAGATTCATTGAACCAATGTTTAATATTTTTCAAAAATATAAAAATGAAATATTTAGTTAATTAAAAAAACGAATAGATATTGAATAAAATGAATATATTTCAACAAAAAATTAAAAATTAAGTAATCATAAAAAATTTAAGATATCATTGTCAAAGCTCCAAATGATTATTTATAATTTTCGATGATTTATGCCCAATGATACTTTAATTGCCCAATGTTACTATGAAATTTAATTAGGTTCTTCTTAAAAAAAATTGTTTTAATGTTACAAAAAGAGTTCAGTTTTATTCCTATTCTGAATTCAGATTTAAATTTCCCTTAAATTTCCCGGAAATAATTTCAAATAGTCGCTAAATCACTTTAGTCCTTGGTAGTATATAAGTTTTTTTTCCTTAAGTAATACAAGTTTTTAGGACACATTTTAAAAAAACAAAAATCAAAAGGATTTGAAATAAAACGCTAAATGTAATATTTTCATTAAAACTGTCACGCTTCGTCAGAAATAAAAACAACTGCAACATATCAACGGCAAAAATGGGCAGGCGACACCTAAATGAAATAAACAGAAATTTGACATAATCAAAAAAAAATAATAAAAATAAAAAACACAACCCACACATACTCAATACAGTATATAAATAAAAAAAAAACTTCTCTGACGCCATAGCTTAAGTTACAATTTCAGATATGCGCAGTTTCCGCATGCCGTGTTTGTAGCCACAAAAACAACAACAACCAATAACAACAACAGCAACAGTTAAATGCACAAAAATTCTGTCGTTTTTTTATAAAATTTTGCTATTCTATCTGTTTTAATTGTTTTTTTTTTGTTTTTGTATTTTTTTTTTTATAGATTTCTTTTTCACTAACTGCTCAATTTTTCTTGTCAACTTTTGTTAGCGTTTGTGTATTTAATTCGATATCGAATTTTCGAATGCTTGGAAAACAACAACAAAAACAAAAATTATTACCAACAATTCTATCCCCGACCCTGAGTGCTTTTTCTGAAAATGAAACTTTTGTTTAGTTATTTTGGTTATAAAGGAGTCATATTGGTATTGTTGTTGTTGTAATTTTTGTGGTTGTTGGTAAATTGATAACCAGTCGGTCACTTAAAACTAAGTGTTTATTTTTTTTAGTTTTTATTTTTTTTTTGTTTTTGGTTTGGTTTTATCATTTTATATGCACTTTTGTTGGCATTTATTTTTTAATTGCTTTAAATGACTTTTATTGAACAAAGTGGTTTTTTCCATATTATTTTCGTGATTGAAAGATAGACATTTTTTAGAGTTTTCATAAAATTTTATATTGCTTCGAAATAAATGGAGTAATTTTATTATGTTTCGCTTTGAAATGGTTTTGCCATCGATTTTTAAAAGGGAGTTTTTTTAGATTTGTTCTATTTTCAAAAAAAAAATGCTTTTCCCATTGAACCACCCACAAGTGAAGCTTCAACTAAAAGTGATAGCTCTGGGTACGTTGTTGGATTGATATTACTTTATTTTTTGTTTTATGTATTTTTGCTTTCGAACTTTGAGTTTCCTTACGTTATGTCAAAATATATATATAAAATCGTGCATGCGGGTTAACGTGCATACTTGCAAGTATGCAAGTTAAGTTCGATCCCCAAGTAACAATTTGCAGGTTGATCGAATAGAAAAAATCCAAAAACGTTTTGTTCGGTTTGCTCTAAGGAGCTTAAGTGGAACTGAAATATTTCACCTTCCTCCTAATGAGGATCGTTCGAAACTGTTAAAAATGCAATTTTTGAGTGAGTGAAGGAAATCTGCAGATATCGAATATTTACACCAACTCATAACAGGTGTATTCGATCCTCCAGAACTTCTTTCTCATACAAATTTTAACACTAATCGTAGAAGCAGTAGAAACGCTAACAATTTAATTTATTTACAATTCAGTTGAACAAATTATATGGCTCCATGCTCCTTTAAGCCGCATGAGTACCTTTGTTAGCAATTGTAGCGTTTTGTCAAAAGATCAACTCAAAAGTAGGTTAAAAAAAAGTTGTGTTGATATCGGGAAATTTGAATTAACATTTCTTGAGGAACTACTATCATTGACATGTGTGCCAAATTACACGTCAAAATATGTCTTAGTGTTTGAGTTACGCGTCCCTATAGGAACAAACTAACTTGTTTTTAAAAACAACTAGTTAAAAAACTAGTTTAAAATAAACCAGTATATGAACTACTTTGAATTATATTAAGGCGGCAACTACTCTGATGTTGGCATGTTTTAATTGAAAATTTTTATTAGATTACAAGCTTATATATATTTAACCATGTTATTTCATCAAATATTATTAACTTTTGGCCATCAGTAATAGTTTTCAATTGGTTATTTTAAAGCAATTAAAAAAATAATTTAAATGTAACTAATTTAAAAAGTAGTTGAAAATATATGCAGACGACAGTCAATTGACTTATTTAGCGGACATCACCATACAAAATAAGTTAGTTCGTTCTATGGAAAAAAGTCAGAATTTCAACTAGTTGTGGTTGACAAAAAACTACTTTATCAACTACTTTTAAATTAGTTGATTTTCCTAAAGGGGTGCTATAGTAAATAGCTTTGTCTGAATTTTTTGTTTTTTATGATGTCAGAAACTATTCAACAACGCAGTTCCATTAAATTTTGTGTTCGGAATGAAATTTCTGCTGCCGAAACTTTACAGAAAAATTTAAAAAAATGTTGCAGAAAACCTTTGGTGAGCAAGCTCTAACGAAAACAAGAGTTTATGAGGGTTGCAAAATGTTCAAAGAGGGTCGAGAAATCGTTGAAGACGAGGCACAGCCAGGACGACCATCAACATCAACTGATGAGCTACACGTCATCAAAATCAAAGAATTCATGCTCCAATATCGTCTACTGACAGTCCGAGACCTTACTGGCATTGTTGAAATATCGGAAGGATCAGTGAAAACTATTTTGAGTGACCGTTTGGACCTTATATTCATATTCATATTCATATTCATATTCATATTCATATTCATATTCATATTCATATTCATATTCATATTCATATTCATATTCATATTCATATTCATATTCATATTCATATTCATATTCATATTCATATTCATATTCATATTCATATTCATATTCATATTCATATTCATATTCATATTCATATTCATATTCATATTCATATTCATATTCATATTCATATTCATATTCATATTCATATTCATATTCATATTCATATTCATATTCATATTCATATTCATATTTAAATTCCTAAGATATTTTATTACTCATATAAAGAAATTGATTGAAAATAAAACAACTGGTCTTAATTTTACTGAGATATAGTGTTAAGTTTTCAAGTCGTTGCTGCTACCCAGTAGCAATAACTTTTCTTGCTAACTTCGTTAACGGTATGCATTTAGCTACGAGTATCTGTGTAAACGCATCCACGAGATAAACATGTTGAAGGTTTGCTTTGCATTTGCATTAGTTGGTTATATTTGCCGCCAACTTCGAGTAGTTGTTGTAGCATATATTGTGGTAACTGGTTATTGTTGCTAATTTACTAGTGTATTTTTGTTGTTGTTATTGTTAATGTTGTTATTGTTATTATTGCTGCACATAGCCATGCATTTGTAATTGCAACAAACGTTGTTGTAGTTTTCAAGCTTTTTTCAAGGTTTTCCAGTTCATGGATGCATTTGCAAGGCGACGGTCGCTGCAATCGAAGGCACGTGAATGGCTTGTTTGTTGTTGCTAGATTTTTTTGTTAACTTTTTTTCCCCCATTTATATATAGTAAATTTAGTTGTATTTTTTCTTTATATTTTTTATTTTTTTTTGTCTTTATTTCGATTTGCTTCATCAATCAACATTTTGTTTGAACGCTGGTTGTTACAAGATGGCGCTCCCTGGTTTTAGGTATATCATAGAATAACAATAACAATTCTTAAAAATTTTATATAATATGAATATTTTTTAAATAACACGTTGTTAATAAATTTGTTTTGTTGATTTTTCTTTTTTTGCTTAAACACATTTAAGGTATTGAATTAATTTATTTATTTGTATTTAATTGTTACTTAAAAAATTTCCTCATATTTTTGACGTTAGTCATAATTAATTGCAATACGCAAACAAGCATGCAACTTTTACCTACGTAAATAAAACAGAGAGTTGTTAAAATCCCCCAACACTGTAAGTAACTGAAGATGCTGTGGTAAATAGGCATTCCATAAGTGATTATAAGGGGACTGCACAGTCTAAACGACTATTAAATGGTTAGACAGTTTTTATATAGACTTAATTTGCAAAACCAGTCTAATTCTGATATAGTTGATGAGAAGAAGACTCAAGTCTTTTTGAATCTATCAGTTAAAAATTTTAACCAACGAACATTTATTAAAATCTCTTATTTAAATGAAAATTTCAAATATTATTCTATATTTTCAACGAAAATAAATTCTTTTGATTAAAATTTATTTTTAAAACTCCGTCATTTTATTGTTTGATAATAAAAATGTTTAATTTACTTTATAGATAGCACAACAGCGTTAAGTAAATAAATAAATATTTACATATTTTTATGTAACTTTGCAATTCCATTTGTAACGCCAATAAGGAGGCCTGGTATAGAAGGCAGGTATAGAAAAGTATACATATATTTTTGATCAACGTCACCACCTGATTCGATATTCGTGTGTCCGTCTGCCTGTCCGTCTGTTCATCTGTCTGTCTGTGGGCACGATCACAGCCGTAATTTTAGAGCTATAGCGATATAAGATTCAAAATGTAAGCTATTTTTAAAAAGTGCAGATCAAGTTCGATAATAAGCCAAATTGGATGAAAACGACGCCTACTTCGCATAAAGAGTGACTTTATTTTAACCGTAAAATCTCTAAAAAACCAAAAAATTACAAAAAATGCTTTGAATTTTGCACGTAAGCTTTGATCTTCAAGATAAGCCCTGACAATGAAATTTGGAAAAATCGAATGAAAACCACGCCTACCTCCCATACAAAATGGCTTTATATTAACCGTAAGGTCTCTGAAAATCTGCAAAAATTAAAGAAATGTTTTAGAATTTTGCACATGGGATTTGATATATAATATAGGCCATCACTATGATGTTTGGCAAAATCGAATGAAACCACGCCTACTTCCCATACAAATTGACTTTATTTTAAACTTAAAATCTCTTACAAATCTGCAAGAATTGAAGAAATCTATTGAAATTTTGCACGTAAACTTTGATATTTAAAATTTACCATCTCAATGATATTTGACAAAATCGAATTAAAACCACGCCTACTTCCCATACAAAGTGGCTTCAATTTAAACGTAAAATCTCTTAAAAATCCACAAAAATTAAAGATAAATCTTGAAATTTTGCACATAAGCTTTGATATATAATATGAACTATTTCTATGATATTTTGCAAAGTCGGATAAGCCACGCCTACCTCCTATACAAAATGGCGTCATCAAAATAGAAAAACTAGAATATATGAAAATATATAAAATAGAATATATGAAAATGAATGCCATCGAGTATGTTTCTAAATTACACCAGATCGTTTATCCAACCTATACGAAATTTTGCACATATATTCTTCGGTATAATGTAAAGTTTTTTGACTAGAAAAGTGGACGAGAACGAAAAGAAGTTTTTCGTTTTCCGCAACTGAAAAATTCACCAACTATTCTTTGCTTGCGACCTACAGTTGTCTTAAACGAGTATTCAGTTGTCTCTAAAAAAACGAAAAATATCGAAAAAATAACGAAACCGAAACATTTTTGAACTCATAAATTTAAGATAATTAAAAAGAAAATATACTTTCTTACTTCCATCGTTGAGACTCGAACGTCGATGTCTAGTTTACTTCGTGCTCTACTCAACCTGTTGCACCACCGTCTATTGCATTTTCAGTCAGCTGCTAATGCTGCTGCGTGGAACTCAATTGCGTTGAAGTAAAGGTATAATGTTTTTGTCGTTTATGGCAACATTTGCCGTTAACGAAAACCTTATTTGACTTGAAATTAGTAAATAAAATTAGCGTTGTAGGTTTTTTATAATTTTTAATTTTTTTTACCCAAAAAAAAAAAAAACTTTTTTAATTTAAAATGTTCATTTATGAGAAAAAAAATTCGTTTCCTACAAACGAAGTCTTAAGTTACACCAAGTAAATTTACCACTTGCCGCAATTGAAAAATTGCACGCGCTTATGACTAACAAAATTATTTTCTTGGAAGTAAATAACCCGTTTGCTGTTTCGTCAACTGTTTCCGTTTCTCGTAAGTGTTGAAACGATTGCAAAAAACGTTTTCAAGCACTATAAACGAAGTTAGCTTGAGGCAAACTGGCGATAAACTTTTTTTTTTTTTCTTTGCGTGTGGCATTTCACTTTTAATCGAACTTTTTCAAGCCCGTGTGTCTGACTTCAAGCAAATCGTGCACATATAATTATTGATAATTTGAACAGTCTTAAGTTAATTAAATTATGCGGTACTATACGGAGGGCGTGGCACTTTATTTTTATAATAAACTCCACCTACACCATTTGTCCGATTTCCATTTGTCCAATTTTCGCACATATATTCCTTGGAATAGTGATCAGGTTTAAGCCTACAAAAGTGGGTGGGATTGAACAAGAGGGCGTATCAATTTAATTCTAATCTAACTCCCTCACACCGTTTGTCCGACTTAAACCAAATTTTATATTCTTTGGTATAAGGAGCAGTCTGTGGTTTATATTTACATATTTTAAAGTCCTTGAATTGATCTTCTTTGTGGTTTTTAATTTTTTACCAACACTTTAATGAAAAATTTTAATTCTTTTGGCCACTAAAAACTTTATTCATATTTTTCAAGGTCAGCACAACTATTTTATTGGTGTTTTGAATACATTGTCATATTGATGCATTAATTTGCAGTGCATTCTAAAAATTCCCTGTTAAAGAATCAATGCTAACTATTTCAAACGAATTTTCCAAAAACTGCCTACACAAATTTTACTAGACATGCAATGGATAGTGATGTGGCCGGATACTGGATATCCGGCGAGCTGCAATGCCGGATAGTAGTTTCATTGCCTTGTTGTCACCAAATTAAATATATTTCTAATTCGACAGGCTACAATATACGGATTGAGTGCTGCCATTTATTTATGGCAAATAAAGTTCAAATCAACTTTTACACAATCAAAACAATTGCAAAAATAATAAAAAGTACGAGAAGCGTTCCTGTACTCGGAAAAAATGGTAAAATAGAGTGCAGTCGAGAGAGTAAAATGTTTCCGTGCTTGTCAAAAGTTGCAAGTTTTAGTCCGAAAAAATTTCTTCTGGCATAAATGGTAAAATGTGAAACTGCTTAAAATCAGCTATTTACAAGTTAGCAAAGAAATTGTAAAATTACAAAAGCTCTTTGAAGTCAACAAAAGCTATTGAAATAGAAACCAAAAACATGGGAAATTGTATTAAAACTGAAAATATTAATTTAAAAATTAATTTCAATATTACTAAAAATCTTTAATCATCTGATCTTTAATCAGGTGAATCAAGCAAATGTATTTTTGACAAACGACTTTTTTTGACAGTTTACACAATTTTAGTCCGAAAAGCGTTCCCATACTTTTTTGTATTTTGTTATATTTTTGAGAGATTTTCTCTTACGCTCACGCTTTTGACAGTTTTCAAAGTTTCGACAGTTCAGCGTTAGTTCATTCTCAAAAATTGTATGATTATAAGGTAGGCTCATTCTAAAATAGCTGCTGAAAAGACAAGTTTTAGAACAACAAATCTGTGAGGGCCTTAAACGTCAAATGCTGATGGCAATAGCAACTTTGACATCTAGGTTCTTTTGCTTCTAGTTCCTCTCTAAGCTGAGCCTACCTTATGATCGTGTCATGATTCCAAACTTTGAAAGAGTTAAATACTTTAACATGGCAATACTGAAAACTTTCATATTAAAACAACTAATTGTGTTGATTATATTATTCGTTAATTTTTATATTTGTCATGTTGTCAATACAAAAATCGCCTATTGTATTCGAACGTTGAAAATTTAGTTTTTATTCGCCATAATTTACCTCTCCAAAATTTTGATAATTAATTTTAGTCATTTTACTAATTGAACGTTTTTCTAAATTTTTATTTTATATATGAATTTATCATTAAAGTGAATACTAATAATGTAATCAAGATTTTTTGGAAGATGCCTTGTACTTTTTAACCGACTTCAAAAAGTAGGAGGTTCTCAAGTTCGTCGGTTTCTTAGTTTTTTATTTTTTTTTTTTTAAATTTATGTACATCGATAACTACTAAACCATATACCTGATTGCCATAATTTTTGGTGAACAGATAGATATCATAAACATGAAGGTGCTCATTTTAGTGGGCGTTATTCGAGAAAAGGGCGTGGCAATACTAGAAAAACACTTTATCTCGAATAATATTGACACTAGGGCACTGAATTTTAGTACAGGGGTAGACAGCATTATTAAAAATTACGGTCAATTAAATAAGTGTTATTCGATAAATGGGCGTGGCAATACTAGAAAAACACTATCTCAGTTAATATTGACGCTAGGGTACTGAAATGAAGAACAGAGGTAGGCACAATTATTACAAATAACGGTCGAGAAAGTGGGCGCTTATTCAACAAAGGGTCGTGGCTATATTAGAAAAACACTATATCTCGAATAATATTGGCACTAGGGTAATAAAATTCGTTACAAGAATGGGTATACTTATTTCAAAACACGTGACATCTAATTTAAATTTAGGAAACAGATATTTGAAATAACCAACAAACTTTCAGAATTTAGTAGAACAAATTTTTTAAGAACAATTGTATTTATGTAGTTTATACATATTTTTCGAAATTTATCCTATACTCTAAAAAGGATGAAATGAAAACTTTTAAAAAAAAACCGACTACAAAATCACTACAATGTAAAAAATAATTTTAAAATAACTTTTCCTTTCAATTTCTTGGTCATATTTGGTAATTTATTTAAACATATTACATTGGCAGACTTATAATTATTTTCTAATTTGTTTTATTATCATAAATATATAAATTTCCTTATAAATACAAAAGCTTTGAAGTTGTCGCTTTTGATTAAAAGTCTGATTATATCAGCGCCAACCTTAATAGCTTTTGTATTCATAAAGAAATTCATATATTTATGATTGTAAAACATATTAGAAAAAAAATTTAAATAATAAGTTTTCCAATGTAATAATATGTTTAAATAAATTACCAAATATGACCAAGAAATTAATAGGAAAAGTTATATTAAAATTATTCTTCACTTTGTAGTGATTTTGTAGTCGGTTTTTTAATTAAAAAAAAAATTTCTATATATGAATTAATTGCTATTTTTTGTTGATATAAGAAAAATTTGGCCGCCGTGGCGTAGTGGGTAGAGTGTGTGACTCTTACGCCAGAGAACCAAGGTTCTAATCCTCCGTCTGACAGAAAATTTCTTCAATTGATTTAATTTTTCTGTTCGGCCGTCATCTCTCTGCAGACAATGGCAAACCTCAGAGAGTAAAAACTGCCACGAAAAGCTTCTTGAGAACATAAGCCGTTCGGAGTCGGCGTAAAACATGTAGGTCCAGTTCTCGATCATTTGTGTGCAAAACATTTCACATCACACACAACACAATTGATCATAAGAAGCTCGATCAAAGTCCTTTCAAGGGCTATTTCAAAGGCCATTTCGTTTTTTTTTTTTTTTTTTTAAGAAAAAATTTCAGTATATTCCGGAATACAGACGGAACCATTTCGGGATTCCGAAGCTTCGCTTTGGAACACCGGAACTTGCCTTTAAATTTTGGAATAATACCGATTATTCCGAACAGTTGGTCACAGTTGCTAGTTATACACGCAGAGAAAAAATATATTTATACATGTTTGGTTTCAAGGACAAAATATTTAAAGGGAACTTTTCTACAAATGCATTCTTTTTCGATATATGAAGATATTTTTTGTGTAGACTAAAATTAAGAAAATTAAGACTACAATAATATGCTCGTGAGAAAATAGAATTGTTTGCTTCTGCCCAATAAAAATATATTTTTCCAACAAAGTTGAACTCAAAAAGAGTTCAAAAGAACTCCATTATTTAATTTTTTGTGCCTCAACACACGTATATCTGTTTCTTTTGCACTTGGACAATAAATAGAGAAAACTTTCTTGCCTTATGCGCTTGCTTTATTAGCTTTTAACTGTTGCCAAGTTTAGGTGAGGTTGAAGAAATTGCCGCGTTTTTATATTTTCAAGTTGCAAGCAGGCAAAAGTGTTTGTTAAAAGTGAATTTAAAGTGAGTGTTAGTGAAATACAAATATTTTAAAATATTATTACATATGATATAATATTAAAAACTTTGTGTTAGTTAAATAGTGTTCGGTTACAAGTAAGTAAATGTTATAAAAAGTGAAAAATTTCTTTTGCTAAAATATGTTTCCTATTAAATATAGTGTAATCATCGGTAAAAATATAATGTTATTCCTAATAAACCTTTTTAAAAGATATCATTTGACTGGAACCAAGTTATGTATTCTCCAATTAATATATCTATATTTGGTAAGCAATTGTCCGTGAGTATTTTATGTTATTCTTAATGGAATTTTATTTTCAAGCAAATAAATAATAAAAAAGTTCTAAGTCCATTTATAATAACAATATATTGAAATGAAAACAAATTTGCTCAAAACATAACATATTATTTTTAAACCTTAACAACAACTTGATTGTTTTCAAACAACAAGTGCTAAGGAGTCAACAAGTACAATTAAATAATGTTAAGATGCAAATATATACATACATATATATTTAAAGAAAAATTGCATTAATTAATAGAAATATATGGGGAACCAATTATAATTATTTGTTTCCAAGAAACATGCAGAAATGTATTGTACTTCATGCAAATTATGTTTGGGAAGGCCTATTATTTTTCATCCTTATTTCCAACTTTTCCGCAATCGCCTCTTCCACATAGTTTCCTGTCCAAACAGCATTGCCTTTTAGTGTTGTTGTTATTATTGTTAGTTTTCCACTCTGCGGAAATAAAAATTGTTTATGGAAAAATTTGATTTTGTTAATAAGTTTTTGCTTTGAGACTCAGCAGCAGCAAGAGCCACAGCTACACCATATAATAAATGCATTCTTTGTATTTGTGCGCATTTAAATTGCAATAATTTATTCTGTTACGTTTTTTTTTTATTTTGCATTGTTTTTATTTAAGTGTTTCTTTTGTTATTGTTGTTGTTGTTGGTTTTCTCATTCTTGATGGTTTTTTTATTTTTGCAATAAATTAGTTATATGCTATGTTGCACACAGCAGCATAAGCTTAATGTAATTTCCTGACAAACACACACATATACATACATACTTTAACAGCAATGATAGGCAAATGCGTTTTAGTGTCTTCTACACACAAGCACTTTATTAATTAGTAGTCTTTGTTGCCAACCGGAAGGTAATTTTAATTTTGTTACTTTTTAATGTATGCTGCATCTAAGAATTTTATGTTCACCAAATCATATTAACTTTATTCACATTTAATTGAGAGTATATTTTTTTTTTGTATAAACATTGTATTATATATGAAAGGTACTGACGAAAGCTCCGAGATAAAACATATTATTTAGAGCTAAGACACTTCAAGTTTTTAGGTTTTTAAAGATTTACAACTTTCAATTCAGCTTTTCTCACCAGCACTACACCAAGTTTTGTATAAGATTTGCTTAAGATGTGATGAGAAGAAAATTTTAATATTTTTTTTTAACTAAAACGGTGCAAAAATTAACACCTTTTTGTTTGGTGAAACTAACAGTAAAGTTCATTAAAAAAACACATTCAAACGTAGTAATAACTTGAGTACACAGGGTGTGTTGTGTCTCTATGACCATATTATGTATGTACGTGCGTGTAGATGCAAAAATGGCGTTGAGAATGGCGGCAACTCAAAAAAAAAATTAGTTGAATTAACGCAAGGTAAAAAAATTTTACATTTATGCGCGAATATGTTGTTAATAAAAATCTACAACAACAATTATAACAAAGAATACATTATACAAACAGCAACAACAACAACAACAACAACGAAAAATAAAACTAGTTTCTTTATATTAAAATTATTAAAAAGAATAAAAATAATAATAATAAATTACTACAACAACAACAACACTATAAAAAACCGCATAACGCGAGCATGTTCCGAATTAGTTTGTAAATTAATAAAATGAATGTCTGTGTGTGTAAGACAACAACAACAATTACACATAATAGAATCGCATTTACATGCAAACAGTGTGGCAGCACTAGCAACACGATTACCAACAACAATTAAATTAAAAAAAATAATCTATTTAAAAACGGCAATAGCAACAACAAAAAATCTTAAGATTGAAAAACGAAAGAAGGAGCGAACAAACGCGAATGAATAATTTTCCGTTTTTGGTATTTGTAAGAGGAAGCAAGTGAATATTTGTTCTTCTTATATTGTTGTTCTTGTTGTTGTAGAAATTGTTGCGTTTTTTGTTACATTTACGTTTAAATTAATATTATTCAAACTGTTTTTAGTTCCATCTATACAATAAAAGTAATGAAAAAACTGTTGTACACAATTTTCAAAACAATAAACAGTTATTCATTTCCAACTCTTTTCCCTTTACTGTCTCTCTCTCTCTCTCTCTCTCTCTCTCTCTCTCTCTCTCTCTCTCTCCCTCTCTCCCTCTCTCTCTCTCTCTCTCTATATCCCACTATGAATTGTTTTCACTAGGTCATTTCCAATATCACTCCAATATTTCCAATTTTATCGCTTAATATATATCACTAGAGGACCCACTGGTCCGCGGCTTCGCCACGAACATTCCAGCAACCATACTTTTTTTTTTTGTGAGCGGTGAAATGAGGTGTGTCAAACATTTTTTCTAGTACGCACAGAGAAAAAAGTGTAAAGTTTAAAATTTTTGGGCTTAATTTGCCTACGGCCGGAATGGGTTATCTAAGTATTTGTATAATACAACAAAGGAAATTTAGACAACCTTCTGCTAAAATGTGTTGCCGTAGATTTTAGGCAATATTAAAAAAGGAAGTTGGGTAACATAACTTTAGGTAAATTATACTTATACTAGTGAAGATATCCTAAGGCCTTTCAAAAAAGCGCTTGCGTTGTTCTCTTATGATTTGTTTGTTTTTTCCCATATTTTCAGGTAAGTTTGACATTTTTTTCACTATTTTGTTTTTCTGTTCTTAATTAACTCAATTTTAATTTCATAATGTCAACTCATCAGTAGTCTTGCGTGATCCTCGCTGTGATCCTGTTCTATTTGTTACGTCAATTCGTCAATGTAATGAATAAATTACTGCGACATGCACGTTAGTACAAATGATAAGAAAAGGAAATTAAATATTGACCGCGTATGGCAGAAAGAGTAGCATTGAATGAAAAGATTGTATAAACTCCAATTTGCTTTTGCCCAAGTATCTTTGGCATATTATACAATTTTGGCATGCCTTAGTTGACAAAAAACTTATAAATTTACACAAATTTCTTTGGCTTCATACGAACATAGTTACCCAAGTCATTTTAGGCAATATGCCGTAGGTATTTTTCTGTGTGTAAGCCATCTCGTGTCCGAAAACAATCTACTGCCAAAATTTCAGCGCAATCGGCCCTAATGTTTTGGAGTCTTAATGATTTCTTAATTCATTTCATTTGCCGACGTAATCATACCAACTAAATTACCAACTTTCAGCCTTATACGACCAAAACCGTCGAAAGTATAGAATTTTCATTGATTTGTAGGCTGTAAAAGGAGGCATGATTAACAGCTCTATTCTGCTTGTTAACTTAAAAATATTATTGTTATGTAATGTAAATGTTCGTATTCTAAAAAATAATTTGCAATTTGAAAGCTCTAAAAAGCTCAAACAGTTCACCACGCGTGGTGAGAATGTGAAACTCACAGCATTCAATCGCCAGCTGTTTTTTCGATGAAATTTTATTGTTTATTATATCAAAATGAAAATACAAAGAATTAAGTAATCTCGAGATTTTTTTTTATATAAAACAGAAATTTACATTTCTTTAATAGTCAAACAAAGTTTGAGTGAGCCACGCAGGAGCAGCTCCTATTTTATACACAATTTATGTCGGCAGCACCCTCAACTTTTGGCTGGCATATGTATATTATTATAATTGGGTTTTTCATTTCGGTATTTAATTGTATTTAGAGTTGGATAGAAATAAAAAAATATATAAAACGATAGAATGAATGAATCATTTTCGAAGACGTTTTAAATAGCGCCGTAATTCAATTTTTTCCTTTCGTTGTTATTCTTCATTATCAAAACTTAAAAGACGTAAAAATTCTTTCATTTTTCACAGTCTTATTAATTTTAATTCAATATTATATTATAATTTATATTATTTTTATTATTTGCACAACAATTCTCTAGCTAAACACATAAATGTTGAGACTATGTTGTCGTTGTTATATACATATACTTTTATATGTATATTATTGTCATATACTTTCTGCAATTAACAAAATTGTAAAGAAAAGAGCTTTCAAATTTTCACCAAAATACGGAACATTAACAACTTGTTAATATTAAATATTTTGTTAATGTGGTGAACCTTGTTAAGCTGGTAGAATAGGGCTGTTAGTATGCAATAACCTAATCTAGGACGCAAGTAGTACACGTTTTAAGTTTCAGCGAAATCCTTTGAGCCGTTTAGATTTGTATAAAAATCAAACAAACAGAAAATGATTTTTATTAAAACACATTTAGAAATCAGCTATTTTGTTTTTTTTTTTATAGTCAAATAGAGCAAAAAATTGCAACATGTTGACGTATTTTATTTAACTGAAAACAACTGCCCATTAAAAATGACATAGAGAAAACATAGCTCAAGGGAGGTTAAGACCTTATTTGGCAAATTATTCATAATCAAATTTCAAGTTCGTCTCAAATTTTATTGCGAAAATAAAAAATTCTTCGCTTTATTCACTGGAACCAGTTCTAAATATTTATTAAGAAACTTCAAGGTTAATTCTAATTGTTTGTTGTAGCTATAAATATTTATGCAACTACTAAAACAACTACATTTTCATTAAAACTTTACAGCAACATTTACAAGCAAATTTTCTTAAATATTTTTAAATTGCTCTCTGTTTTATGATTTAGCTTCACTGCTCAACAATTTCGTAACTTTTTCGTGTCACACGAATCTTGGATAGCTAATACTGTACAAGCTTTCTTCCCTCGTTATGAAACTTTTTTTTTTTTTTAGTTGGCCTCAGATTTTTTGTGATTTCAGAGATAGTGTTTTAACGACTTTAATCCTGTTTTTATACTCTGGAATCCAAGCCACTTAACGCTTAACCACTTAATAAAATAAATACTTGTTAAAGTCAAAATTTTTAGCAAAAAAGTAAAAATTTTATATTGAACTTAAATAACTCACAGAATAAACATGGCAGAAAAATAAAAAATAGCTTACTGAAAAGCTTGTTTAATTTTGTATAAGTAGTTTGATTCCAGAGCACAAAAACTGGATCAAGGTCGTAAAAACACAAAGTCCAAAATCACAAAAAATTTGAGGTAAACTAAAAAAAAACAAATTCAGTTTCATAATGAGGGAAGAAAGTTTAAACAGTATTAGCTACTTATCAAAGTTCGTGTGGCATAACCACTGTTGACCAGTGCTACCAGTTTATGATCTAATATGTCGTAGAGATTTTTGATTGAATTATAAGTAATAAAAAAATAATAAACATTAAATACAATTTCAAGGGTCTATTTAAATAAATTGATAATATTTTCTTTGTGATCGGTTGCAAAAAAAAGTAAACGAAGAATATTATTCTTATA
Organism: Coremacera marginata; assembly: GCA_914767935.1. NCBI lineage: Eukaryota > Metazoa > Arthropoda > Insecta > Diptera > Sciomyzidae > Coremacera > Coremacera marginata. The sequence goes on from OU612043.1 coordinate 152,073,409, forward strand.
ATATTTAAAACAATTTTTTGACCTGATTTCAGGGGTTTCGTATTAGAATGGTAGATAAATGAGGATGAATAGGAAAATAAAATTAAATAAGTGTGGGATGCTCTACACAATGTTGCTAGGTATTCTGTGCACTTCGGGGGAGGAAAAAAAAAAAAAATACAGGTGCGTCGTTCGACACACGAGAGAAGCGAATCTTTTTCGCAGTTTCATAGGTTTAATAATGTAATGGTTCTTTTTTTTAATAAAAATACTTTAGTGTATAGAGCTATTAATCGATAAGGTTACGAGTTGGACTCACACGACGGGCGAAGAAATATGTTTAACATTTAACGTTACATTTTCTTGTTGTTATGAACGCAAGCAAAAAAAAACATCAATTCTAAGAAAACGGTGTCGGGAAAAAAGTGTCGTTTTTAAGACTTCACTAAAGCAAATGACAAAACGAGGCGTAAAAAGCTTTGCTTCACAAAATAGCTTGTAAAACGAAATTTATGTATTTATTATTCCTACAAATATTTTGCAAGTGATTTAACTTGAATATTCCGGCGTAACCACTTTGTCGTAGCCGTGTAGTACCTAAGTATTTTATAAATATAAGTACGGCGTTGTAATTACAATGGTAAAAATATCTTCTTTGCTAACAAGAACATAGTCTTAGATAGTCGCTTAAAAAGATATAAGGATTCTTACCAACTAACTAAACGAAACTAATAGCCCTATTCTGGTAACTGACAATTGTAAATTTATTGACAACTGTAAAAATGTCTTTTTTAAAATGTGCTCATAGCACGACAAAAATGTCAACACCATTAAAAAAGTATTAAAAAAACAAATTTACGAAACATTTTGAAAGATTTCAACTTCTTGGACAAAAAAATAGCACATCAAAACTAGCTTGTCAATGAATTTACAGTTGTCAATCACCAGAATAAGTCCATAAATTATTAGTTTGGGTAGCAAAGAGTAGAATTAAAATAATTTCGTATGTTTGAAGCAGCGTTGCCAATTTGTAGATAGTTTCTCAAAATCGCAGTATTTTCAGATGGCTGTGACGAATTTTTAAGTGTTTCTTTTTTTAAGAATTTTCGAGGGATTTCGTTATTAAGAAAAAAATTTTAAATGTTAAAAAAAATCTTCAGGAAAAAAAAGGAAGAAAAAGTAAAATATTTCTACTTTACCTAATATTCTGTACTACTACCTACTTTCTTTTTCAAGGTTTCTTTTTCAATTAATAAAAAACACTGAAGACTTCAACAAAAATTTGACGAAACGTCGGGGAAAAATTCCATTTTTATTTAAATTTAATCCACTATACAACAATTAAGAATAAAAAACGACTCAAAGAATATATACAAAATTTATATAATTTTAAAAAATAAACCGAAAATATATAACATTTTCTGTACACCTTTACTGTTTTCCGTTGACTTAGTAGAAAAGCAAACCCTTAAGAGAAGGTTATCATCTAGAGGTCGAGACACACTGATGTTCTTAATTTTTTTTTTATAGAAATAAGTAAATGAACACCTTAAAATTTTTGGCAGTTATTTGTGAACTTTATGAACGAAAGTGCTCAACGAATTAAGAAAACTTGCCAATATTATCTGGATTTACATATCAATCAATTCAATTTTATAAACATTAAATTAAAAACAAAACAGTTCAATCCATAAAGTAGTTTTTGAGATATCGTTGAGACCAGTTTCAAAACATGATTTTTCAGAAAACGCGTTTTAAGGTTTGGTTAACGATTTTTTCAAGTTATTAGCTTTCCGTTGTTTCAACTCCACACCGCATCTAGCGACGTCTTTTGGTGCTTGAGGTAACTATTCTTACCACAGTATGGTGGGTCATACAGACATACATTTTAAAAAGGTTGATGCGAGATTCTCATTACCGCGCAAGCTCATTATCTTAATTTCCGTGAAAAAGACGGGTTCCTTTCATATGTGATTATTTTTTTTTTATACAATCATTATCAGCCAAACCGGAAAAATGGAAAAACAGAGTTTAGTTTTTTGGTCGAGTTTCATGAGAACTTCACCATAATCAAAAATGGATTAACCTTCAAATTATGCAGGAAAATCTGCGTATCATTTCACGAATTGATATTGCAAATTTGAATGTATAAAAAGTATGGAAATATATTCTTCTTAAACAATATTACGATTTCTTTTCTCTGCCCAGGGGCGGCATCTAGTCTTAATACGGCCCTGCACCTTCCCCTTAAATGAAGCTTAATTTCTCCCTTAAGTCTCGCCTTCGCCCCTAAATATTTCTTTGTTTTTAGTAATAATACAAAAATACTGTTGAAATAAATACTTTTTTTATAAAATTTCTTAAATGTATAAAAATAAGATCAATTGAAATAGGTAACATAGGTGACATTACTAGTATCGCATTTTAATTCATATCAATTTATAGCACGAGTTTAATGTAATGTTTTATCAGTTTCATCATTCTCAATTTTCGTTGTCGTTGAACGCATCCAGAACTTCGTATACAAATTCGCGTTTGTATACGTTTTCATACGTTTTCGCATTTTTCAACATTTTTACAGAAGGTTTAAAGCTCTCGTTAAAGGACCTTATGCGCATTATAGCATCCACTGTTTTTATTGCCATTTTATTCCGTAAATTCTTCTTACTTATATTGATGTTTGAAAATGCTTTTTCCACTGAAGCGTTGGAAAAAGGCAATGACAGCATTGAAGTTGACAGTTTCGAGATATGTTGGAATCTGCCCTCTCCATCGGGATGTGAATTAAACAGTGGACCACTCTCCCAGGCTTTACCATATTTTTGTAAATAATTTTTAAAAACAAAATGTCTTTTAAATCAAATTTTACATTTTGTTCAACGAAATTCGTTGCTTTATTTTGTTTTCATCAATGTTTATGCTTTCTTTTGTTCTATGTTATCTATCTTTAAAAAAAAAAAACGAAATTGCCACTTTAACCCTTGAAAGGACTTTGACTGAGCTTCTTATGGTCAATTGTGTTGTGCGTGTTGTGAAATGTTTGAACACAAATGATCGAGAACTGGACCTACAAGTTTTATGCCGACTCCGAACGGCATATGTTCTCAAGAAAATTTTCATGGGAGTTTTTACTCTCTGAGGTTTGCCGGCCGAACAGAAAAACTGATTTAATTGAAAAAACTTTCTGTCAGGTGGGATTTAAACCAAGGTTCTCTGGCGTATGGACCATACATTCTACCCACTACGCCACGGCCGCCACTTATCTCTATTTGCAATAATAACCAGTTATAATCCCGTGTGACGTAAGAGTTGGAAATTAAAAAATTTCTAGGGATAGGTAATTTAGTTTTTATATTAAAGACTATTTTTGTCTTTTTTTACAGCATTATAATGAAACTCGATCACATACTTTTAGGCATCACAAAGAAATTTGGTTTATTTCATAGAAAATTGTTTTAGCTTTTTTTAAAAAAAAACAAGATCTTATTGTACATCTACAGAGCAAGACCTTTAAATTTCTACTCTATTTATGAAAATCACGTCTACAGTATAGATTTGGTAGTCAACCAAATAAATACGCTTGCGTAATAATAATATAGATATATAGATACAAAGATGGGCATAATGCATTGGATTTCCACCTACTGGCAATGCAAAGTAAATTTACATTACCACTAGTATGCAATGCAAAATTTGCATATGCAAAAATGCAAATTTTTTCCATTACCATTAAAATTTTTCATTTTTCATTTCAGTGGTAATGCAGTTTTTTCTTTTTTCTAATACGTAATGGTAATGGTATTATTTCTTCCATTACCAATACGTACTAATGGTAATGCCATTTTTGTTCCAATTACCATAGTATGTTAATAGTAATGCAAATTCAATATGTATTTTGCAATTTGCATTGCCACTAGGTGGAAAGTGGTGATGGAAATTAAATGGTAATGGAAAATGCCCATGTATGATAGATAGATAGATTTTAGTCATTTCTTTTCATTTCTTTTCATTTCTTAATACTTACAGACGTGCAATTGACAATATTATCGCAATTTCTAGAGTTGCAAACTTTTTCATAGAATTTTAGCTAGAGAAATGTTTCTCAGATACGCTTTAAGTTTTATTTTTGCCAAAAACCGATTTGAAATGTTTTTTTATCCTTAATCACACTCGAGATCCTTGGGTGGCGTGTAAGCGGGTTACCGCTAAGGTCCCTAACAGTACTTGAAAATTTAAAATTGTGGTAGACTGGGTCTAAAAAGAATAGTGGGCTTAGAAAAAGTTTGGTAGATTTTTCTTGTCCCTCAAAAAATAAGATTGAACTCTTGTTATATTTTACCTCATTGTGAAATATCGTATTGTCATTTTACATTTATTTAATTTTCTTACAATAAGAGAAGTGCTCATAGTTATATTCTTACAATCCACTTGTGTCCACTTCTATGCATCTCATATCTGATGCGTGATAATAAAAAAATTTGTATATTTTTTTTTAACTTGAGAGGTAAGAGTAACTTCACCTTTTATTTCTTAACTTAACTATTTACAAATATTTATTTTCTCCAGGTATATCAATGCTTGTGGTAGCAGTGGCATACTGGTTAAGATTATGTCTCGTAAGCTAGAGAACACAGATTCAATCCCGTCTGACACAAAATGTTGTACAATTGAAAGTAATATACCTGTCAGCCGTCATCTCTCTGCGGACTTTGGCAAGCCTCATAGAGTAAAACTTGCCATGTAAAGGTTATTGATAACATGGGCGGTGTGAAGTCGTCATAAAGCTTGTGGGTCAAGTTATCGATAATTTTAAAAACTCTCATATATTACAACTCTGATGTAAATTTCTAAATCATTTTAATCTCACTTTCGAAATGGTCGTTAGCAAATTACTTTCTCTGGCTCTATTAATCTCTTTTCTTTCTCCATCTTAAAGCTATATCTATTCGCTTTAACTGCTCCATAATTTCAAGTTATATATGCAATTTTCTCTACTTCTCTATCGTTCTCATTATCCAAAAACCAATGTCTAAATTCTAAAGGTTAGCCTCATAACTCAACGAGGAAACATAAACCATTTATTATATTTGAATAACTTTGATTAGTTTTCTTCTTCTTGTTGTTTTTTTTTTTCTTCCAATAACGTATAATTAGTCAATTATTCAGCGTAATAATGTTTAATTAATCGTATTCAACTTGTTTGTTTTACTTCTAAACTGTTTTTTCGTAGCACAAATGTATTTATTAAATTTTTGTTGCAGTTGTTGTAAGTCAGTTTTTGCGAATTTAAAACCGGTTTTCATGGTGATTTAATGGACAATTAAATGCAATTTAGAATAAAGCAAAAAAAAATCATAACTAAATAAAAATTTAATAAAATATTCGTAATGCTAAATAATCCAGTTTAATAAATTTTAGCGCAGTGCCTGCGGCCCCTCGACCCCTTGCGTAGAGTACAGCACTGCATGCTGTCAGGGGTGCAACATGCAACGTTCTGATTGGCTACGCGAGTACGTATGCGGAATTGCCAACTAGCGCGTTGCAGCCAGCCATTTATGGAGCCATGTTGTTAGTGTAGTAAGTAGTTTGTGTTGTTGTTGTAGTTGTTGGTGTTTCTTTTTTTTTTTTTTTAATATTTCTTCTTGCTTGCTGCTGTTGTGCTTAGTTGTATTTGCATTTTTCTCAATTTCAAATCAATTGATTTTGATTTCAAGGTTTTGTCGACGTTAAGTTGTTGTTGTTTGATGTGGTAAACAAAAAAAAAACTAAGTATTTTATATGTGTTTTAAAGCTAGTTTTAGTTGAATGTCAGTATTTCGGCGGAAATACCAGTGACAGGGTAGATAAAAATTTGTTTGCTAATAACTTATAACTTTGCTAATATTTTTCAATTGCAATCGATATTCCATGCAATATTAGATTTTTAATGATTTTTTTATTGATTTAAATACACAATGAAAGATCAAAGATGATAATTTTTATATGACTTAATTTAACTTATAAATTATTTTTTTCAAATGAATTGACAGATTTTTATATTTAAAAAAAAACCAAATGTACATTCGAAAATCAAAAATGTTTTTGCCAAAAAATTACTTAAAGAAAAAATTTAAGTTTGAATTTCACCTGCATAACAACATCATATTATTAAATATTGACTTTAAATAGTTGAAGATAGTTTTGGTTGATTAAAGTGTTGCTTGATTTTCTCAGAAAGATTTTTTAGAAAAATTCTTTTATTTTGTTATTCCAAAAATAAATAACATTTACTTATATTAAAATTGTTTCATTAACATCGTAAATGAAAGTTCTTGAGTTAAAGACAAGAAAAAACAATTTACTAATCCAATTAAGGGGGCAATCTATTGAAACATTTTTTTACAGATATATGTCTTCAAAATATTGTTACCAAAATATATTATAAAGTTCAAACTACTTTAGGAGTTGAATCTTCTTTTGTAAGCGAGCACAAGGAAGGTGATCAGATCGGCAGATCAACAGATTAAAAGGGCTATGTCCAAATACTGATCTGGTCCTAAGTTTGCTTTTACTCCAATATTGTAAAAACATTATAAAATATTGTCACCAAAGGATATTGAAAAATTCTAACTATTTTCGGATTCATTTTCATTGATATCAATCAAAAGTTCACCCTCAAAAATATTCGAATATGGATCTTGACTAATTTTATATTTCGTTCCTGCTAATTGACTCACCGTTGAATGATCAAATTGGAAAAAATTTCCACCATGGAAGCCAATGATATACTTAGAATAAAACATTAGAAAATCAAAGGAAATGTACTTTATTTTAAACAAAATTATATTTGTTTTAGCGCTAAAGAATTTTTTTTATATTAAAGATAATTTTTTCTTTGAGAGAAAAAAACAAAATTATTTTTGAAACCAAAAGAAGTATTTTAGAATCAAAACAATTTTCTAAGAAATTAAAAATACAAAAATTTCATTCAAGTTAGTGGTGGTTAGGGCTTCAAATTTCGGGACTTAAGAGCATAGTAGGGATTTCGGGATTGATATCATATCATATTGAATCACGGGATCCCGGGACTAGTCCTGGGATTTGAGAAAACAGAAGAACCCAATTTTTTTTAACTAAAAAAAAATTCGTATGCAAAATATAAAAGTTATTATAGTTTTTATTATATAAAATTGTCCAAAGGAATTTAAAAAAACACAGATTACTTTAATTTTATTCATAAAATGTCAATTAACCTTTTATATATACATGTCGTTCGTGTGAAGGGAGAACGACTGTCGGCCCAACATGTCGGAAGAAAATCAAAAATTTTTAATTTCTTCTGCCGGTCCGCCCAACATGTTGAACATGCGAATGCAAGCGATCCAACTTGGTGCATTTTTTCACTCTGTTTTGGTCGTCGCACAGTGAACATCGGCACCAGCCATTCGAAACACTGAATTCTGGATAGAATTTATTGAATTTTATAAAAGTTTTCCTGAAATATGGAAAGATAAAATTGAAGCATACAAAAATAAAGTAAAAATATTTTTCAGTTATAAGAGCAACCAAAAATTTGTTTTCATTCCGCCGAAGTGCTCTGCTTGAGAGCTTGCAGTAATGATGTCGTCCCACATGTTGAATTGTTTGAACGCTCAAAAAAATTGTCCCATTACTTTGCCATCTAACAATGTTGGATTACATGTTAGATCGTTTGAAAGCCCCTAATGTCAAATTTAGGTGTTACATTTTTGCAATTTAAAGGCACTCCCGGGATTTATAGTCTTATAATCCCGGGACTGTCGTGACTAGAAAAATCCTGGGATTGGAAGCGTTCTTGTAAATTTCTTGCAAGTTCTTGTAAATTTCTTGTTCTTGTAAATTTGACATATTTGTGGATATTTAGTAACAAAGAGTTGAATATAATTATTATTGGGTATTTATATTCAACTTGAAAGTTACCAGCGCGGGAATTGAACCTGGACCGCTCGCGTGCTAGTCGATTTTCCTACGCCCCAGCTCTGTTATTATCGAACAGTGGATTAATTTACTTAAAAAAAAAAAACTACGTTTACTGCTCCTTTGTTCAAACGATCAATAACTTCAGAATGCACATGCAAAAACAATTATTTTGCGACCGCTCACAGTATCGAAATAAGGGGTTGTCTTTTTTTTTAATAAAATTTACAAAAAAACCAGGCAAAAAAAGTAAAAAAAACGTTCTGCCACCACCAGGTTCGAACTCGCGACAGACAATGTCGAGGGTCTTACGTTCTATGTTGTAGGCTATACTGCCGTCATAAGGAAGAGTGCGGCATCTATATTTTCAAAAAATTAAGCAAAACGCCTCACAATAAAATGGCAATATTATATGAATAAGTGATGAAATAATTATAAAAATTTTACTCGTCAGAAAAGAGAAGCCCAGTACAATATAAATTATAAGGTTATTTTAAAGAATTAACAAATAATGCAAAAACTGTGGTATTAATTACTGTACAGGGTTGCCCATATTCGAAGTGCCCATTTTATTTTTGAATAAATCAAAGAAACCACAATTTTTTGTCTGTTCGTCATGAATATCATTTAATTGGGTTCAAGTAGATTTGCTTACATCATTTCTTGAATATGATATCTCGTAAATGGTCGCCATTGGCCTCTACGACATATTGTGCCCGTTTTGCAGCATTTTCCATGGTTTTCTTCAACATTTCGATGGGAATGGCTGTTATTTCTTGACGGATGTTGGTTTTCAGCTCTTCTAGGGTCTTTGGCTTGTTGACGTAAACCTTTGATTTCAAATAACCCCACAAAAAGGAGTCTGGAGGCTTTAAATCTGGTGACCTTGGCGGCCGATCGAAATCACCATTTTTTGACATCAAACGGCCAGGGAAGAATTGCTTCCAAAAATCGATTGTAGTGCGGCTTGTGTGTGGTGGCGCGCCGTCTTGTTGAAACCAGTAGTGCCTGATACGCTTTCGACGAACGATTGGCATGAAAAAATTGTTTATCATATCGCGATAACGCTCCTCATTCACAGTAACTCTGTGGCCATTATCATCTTCGAAAAAGAACGGCCCAATGAGCATTTTAGCACAAACGCCGCACCAAACAGTGACTTCTGCATCGTGAAGAGGTACCTCTTGAATCTCTTGTGGATTTTCAGTGGCATAAATACGGCAATTTTGTTTGTTTACCGTTCCGTTCAACTGAAAATGAGCTTCATCGCTCATGATAATTTTATGCCAAAATTGCTCGTCTTCTTCAGCCATTTCGATGACTCTTTGGGCCCATTCCAATCGACGTGGCTTATCGGTAGGCAACAATTTGTTTACCAATTGAATTTTGTACGGAAACAAATTCAAATCAACACGTAAAATGCGTTGTAAAGTGGATCGGGGAATGCCGAGCTGCTGAGAACGGCGATTTTGGGAAGTTGTTGGTGACTGCTCAATACTGGCTCGTACGGCTGCAATATTCTCATCCGAACGCCTTGGTCGCTTTTTATTTGGCCTCTTTGGGTTACCAAGAGTATTACCAGTTGTAAATCTTTCATACAAACGATAAGTTGTTTTCTTGGAAGGCGCACTTTTCACTTTATTTATTTTTTTGAAAGCACGTTGAGTTTTCACTATTGACTTGTTTTGTTGAATGTAAATTTCAACAAATTTAGAGCGTTCGCGTGGCGTGTACTGTTCCATTGTAAACATTTGCTTGGAATGACGCTTCAAACGCGGTATGTCATTAGTCGATTTGGCATCACTGCGGAAAGTTACAGTGTTGCCAGATAGGCGCTTCGAATAAGGGCTACCCTGTACTTGCCCGTTTTTTCTTGCTCATTCTCAGATATCATTCAATTAAAAACATTAAAAAATGCCGTATCTACATAATTTTTCACATCTATAAAAAAAATAATTTGCTTATTTTAATTTAAAATATCATCACAACCATCTTACCGATATATAGGATCTATATTATTGGCTAAAGCGAATATATGATAAATATGTATAACACTTAAGAGTCATTCCATGTCAAATCATAAAATCGAGGGCGCCACTATGTTTCAGATTTTGCTTAACCTTGGTGGGATTAATCTTTGAGATGTCGAAGATGTAAAACCACAATCGTTAAATTTTTCGCTTGGCACAATTACCGACAACATCAAGCGAAATATTTAAAATACGGTAATTTAATGCATTACTTCTCTTAATTGTAAAAATTGTTCCATTGAATGTATCGTACAGTTTGTGGTCTCAATTTAAATGATAAAAATAGCCAATTAATACAAAAATATAATACTTACTATAGAAGGTACCCTCACAAAAACAAGGTTCTGTAAAAAGGTACATTTTACTCCACATTTGCGATATTCCACTAGCTCCTGTATCTGATTTATGTTTCCCATAAAGACAATTTTTCTTGGAGATTATGTTTATATGGCATATAAACAAATAACTTAAAATTTTCTCAAAAAACTTACGTCTTGTACGAAATTTTTTAAAAAGAAATTTTGAAATTTGATAAAATTACATAATGTAGGCCTACACATTTTTATGTGGAGGAGTTGATAAATTCTTGAAAATTTTAAGGAAATTAGTACTCGTCTTGAACTTTCAAAAAATGTTACTTCTGTTTGACCTTTTTGATTTCTTTCCTAAATTCAATCGCCTAAAAAAATGTAAAATTCCCATAATTCGCCATGAAGTTTGATAAAATTTGATAAATATTTTTATGTGGGGAAGCTAAAACATTCTTGAAATTTTTATTGAAATTAGTACTCTTCTAGAACTTTCAAAAAATTATACTTTTGTTGTAACTTTTTCACCCCTCCCTTAAAGCCAGCCTTTGAAAATCATCAAAAGAACCAAAATTCCAAAATGTACATAATTCGATAATATTCGAAAAATATTTTGTATGCATATTTATAAATTATCAGCCGTATTCATAAAAATTTTTTAAAACAGCTTTCAAACGTTCGTTAGTTTAAACGCTTTTTAAAGTTAAAATACTCTTTAAAAGCGTTGTATTCATAAACGAGTTTTAAGAGTCTTATAGCTAAAATGAGAATATTGATGTTTCAAAATAGGAACAGTTGTAATTTTCGTTTGTGACTCTGATAAATATAATGACATTTGCTTAAAAATAAAAAAAGAAATATATAGGTTTGTTAATTTGATATACTGGCAGGCATTTGTTTAAGGCCCAGTTTAAATTTTTTGAGTAAAAAAGCTGACTTTTTTGAATGACTGTATTTTTTTTATTTTATTAAATATCAAAATAATTTTTTATTTTTAGTTAAGTCTTAAATTAACAATTTTATTTTTGGTTTTTATGCATAAAGTTGAGGTCGCGAACGAAAGGTCTCTTGCGGATATTTCTTCTCCAGGGAGCGAAAAACAAAAAAAAAAAAAAAAACAAAATAGGTTGTTTTTAGAACAGTTTTGCCTTCTGAGTGAACCGTTTTATTTGATTTTGTCGGTTTACTGAAAGAGTATTTCATTTTTAAAAATAATAAAACTAGATCTAAGTTAATCGGACAAATTCTTTTCGTGCAAGCCGTTTCAAAAAATGTTCGAAGTTTTTCGATTTGGATGAATTAAAAGTTTTTGTTTACCTTACTTTATGAGCGTTTACTACTCATAAAAACTTAAACATCTCTTAAACGGCTACGAAATTTATTCTGAAATTTTTTACACATTCTTAAGATGTTTTTCAAAACAATAAAATAAAATAAAAATTGAAAATTTTTCTAAGAAAATTGAAACTGGGCCTTAAAATTTTGTTTACCTTTTAAAAATACAGCTGCCCATAGCAACTGCCAAATAAACACAATTATTTTTATTTATTTATTTGTTTTGATTTTTGTTGGAGACAAAATGAGAAGATTGTGCTCAATTGATAACATTAAAATTTAAAATAGTTTTGTAGGAGGTTTACAGAAGGTTTGTTCCTATTTTAAAATTCTCTCATTTGTGAAGCTGTTACAAAGTGTTTTTTTCATTATTGAACGTTTATGAATAACTTTTTTAGGCATGTGTCTTGCTTAACTTTTAACTAACTTTTTATGAATACTGCTGTATATGTGTATGTTCAATAGTATGTTAAACATATAAAAATATATATATTGATTGATGTTATTTCTCGTGTTCTCTAAGTCAACATTATAAAAATAGCTGGCTTTAAGGGAGGGCCGACAAAAATAACATTTTTTAAAATTTAAGACGAGTACTAATTTCCTTAAAATTTTCAAGAATTTTTCAGCTCCCCCCCATAAAAATTTTAAGGCCGAATTATGGAAAAAATTTTTAAAATTAAAATAAGTAATGCTTTAAATTATCATATTTGAAATGTTTCGCTTGGTGTTGACTCAAATTCTATTTCTTATTACTGAATAAAAAAAAATTGTGTATATTAAAAAAAAAACAAAGAAAAGTGCGGCAACTACATGTAGATACGGCATTTTTACTCTGTTTGTGGAGATACTGCGTTGTATCCTGGAATTATACCTAAATTTTGTATAGATACGACAATTTAGGTTAAAATATATCGGTTTGGCTCCAAGAATTCGCAATGTTTATTTTACAATGTAAAAGAGGTATCTATACATTAAAACAAATTTTGATTGAAATGCTAGATGCCGCACTCCTTTTTATGACGGCAATATAGAACTGTTATCGACAAGCAAGCAAAAAATCAATATTCTAACTAGCTATTTCTCTCTTACTCGAAAAACATTATTTAAAGAAAATTGGATTTTTAAACTAAAATTCTTATTTTCTTAAGAAAAAGGTAAATATTTTTGTTGTAAATAGAAATTAAATTATATTGAAAGAAATTTTAGGTTTTCAAAACAAAAACTTTTGATTGTTTTTTTAATTGATTTTTTCCGAGTGTAGAGGTCTCATAAAAAAATGACCAAGGTTGCTGTTAAAATAAATTGGAATATTTGTGATACATTTTGTCAACTTTAGAAACTTCTTACAAATTTGAATGTTTTGGAAATTAAGTATTTGCATGTAAAAAAGAAATACAAAAACACATAAAAATGAGTACAAGAAGTAAAAAGAAGTTCATGTGTGTGTTCTTCGAAGCACGCTGTACATCGGCCGAAAAAGCAGTACTATACTGCCAAAAGAACTTTTTGGTGGATCACATTAAGTATTACATATACGATACTGTATAACCATTCGAGGACATGGTGGAAAGTCACAAAAAAAGAAAACAGATGGCAGCACAATCGTAAATAGCAAATTCCATGTGATATTTGTACAGTACCATCTTTAACGCATTTAAATTCTCAGACTGATGCAATTCAGTTCTATGTTGTCACCCCTTGAACATTTTTGTAAACATGGGCAAAAAAGTTAACATCGCGTCTTGATTTCTTTCACAGAAAAAACACCGTGTAAACCAAAGCATTACTTGTTTAACATTATGGGGACTCTTCACCATCGATTGGAAAGATTCATAAGTGACTTATTGATTTTCGTTGTGATTTACAACAATGAAGAAGTTTACAAAATCCTCAAGGTTGCTTGCTTGCTTTCGATGGGTGTCAAAACAGAACTGAATGGCATACCAGTCAAAAAATTTTAACGCGTCCTTGTTAATAATGGTACTTCGCAAATGCCACATGGTAATTGCGGTTGTATCCCCATCTGTTTTATTTTTCGGGAATTTTTTGCTTTATCCTCGTAATGTTCACTAAACTTATTAATAGATTTACTGTAAGGTAAGTTTAAACAATGCCTTTGCGCCAATAATAATTCAAACGCTTCTAAAAACAGTCATATTGTGGCCAAAAATTAACATTGCCACGCATATTAGCAGTTATAAAACACAAGCAAACTTTCAAAGACCGCTCAACTGTTATTTGCCACATAAATAGATATAATTTGTTATTAAAGTGCAACACCAGAGACCATAACGGAGTTCATGTAGAACTTTATTACTTTATACTACTGCACAGAAAACAGTAACAAAAACATTCACCGAAAACCAGAAAATCTGATATCGATGAAAGTCAAGTTAAGTCAAAAATGATTCCACTAATTGAGCAACAACCACAGCAACATCTGCTCAACTTCATCCTTCACACACATCAACATATTGCCGTTCTGTTTGTCCATATCACGTGCAGCTTTGGGTGCAACGAATAATAATGTGAAAGGATAACCAGCCACAGATCGCCGTAATCCATTTAAATGCCTTGCATCAATTGAAACCAACCAATGTCCCACCACTATCACCACCACCAACCACTACAAGCAAAGATACCGTAAAATGGCTACAAAAGTGTTGCCACACACTTTCAATTGCATCAAAACAAACGAGATACAACAAAAACAAAAAGTTGGAAGCTCCAAACGGCACATTGCCGAAAATTCAAATTTTCACACACTACCAAAGAGAGGAGAGCAGTTTCTGCCAACCCTGGCAATGCACTCCACATGGTTTAAAGCAGACGGCGGCAAAACCAAAATCAACAAAGTAAAAGAAAATTGAAAACTGTTGCCAAGTGTTGAGTTGTGCCTACGAAAATTCCAAATTCACACAAGTGTTGCCCACTTCAGTCGAGTCTGACTAAATGCGTCGTCGAGTGAGTGTCGGCTGCAGCATTCAAATTATTTAAGCTCAAACCATTCAAACTCCATTCCAGCAATTTTCAATTTTCAAACCACTCATTGCAGCGACACCCGCTCCACCGTCGTTCAACCATTCAACAACCGCATCCTCAATACCGCATCTCTATACTATGTACGTGCATAACGAGCCAATTTACACAGATATTCATTTCAGTGATGCTTCAACGGGACTTTCAGACACGTTGATCATCCTCCTCGTTGTTGTTGGTGTTGTCGTCATTGGCCGTAGTTGCAGGCATCAATCTGCTGCATTCAGTCTAGTGTATGTTGCCAAAAAAACAAATGCAGCAATAACAACCACTGAACTGGGATTTGCATACGCCGAAATATGCACATTTTTGGGCACCTCTTTTTTCGTTTTGTGACAGGAAGTGTGAAAGGAGCATTCTCCACGAATTATGCAGTTTTGTCTTATATCGTTTTTTTTTTTTAATGTTTTCAATTCAGTGAAATGGGACAAGTATTTTTCAGTTATAGGGCAGAATTATAACTGTTCATGAATAATTGCCGTTGTTATTGGTCATGTTGCTTTAACTGTTGGCATCAGTTAGCGGCTTTTTGGGAATTTTTTTTGTTAACAAGAGTTCGTATAGCCAGTTTTGATTGATAGATTAATGTTTGTTAACGGATGTTGTGTTTTAGAATATATTTAAAGCGTTTAAGAATTTGATAATACTCTGCGATTAATTATATTTTCCACTGAAACTCCCAATTACATAAACAGTAAATAATATAAAATAATAAGCTTTCTGATATCACTACAAGGATCATGTTTCTACTACTTCAATTCAATTCATTTGATAACAGACAAGTTGCTTCGATAGTCAAGCATGTTAAGCGGCCGCGTTAATATTATATAGTTAAATGCGAAATGCTTTAGTTTCAACTACTGTCGAAAACAATTTTGTCTTTTTATCCATTAATTAAAGAAAATATTTGATATAGACATACTATTGATGATTAAGAGCTTTTTAATTGAGAAATGAGTAATGATATTGGTATGGCGAACTTATAAATTAGTGCATTATTTTAAATTTACCTAAAGGGCCTCCGGAAAAGAAAAAAAGACCCTTTTTTAAAAATTTATTTTTGAAGCTGCATTTTATTTTAGACCCAAATTTTTATACATTATTAAAGTGTAACTATTGAAGATTTATCCCTAGAATTTTGGTCCAAAAATATTCTGCGATAAGGTAGAAAAGAGCAATGCCGCGAAAGGCCTTTAAATTTGCGGTGAGAAACATATCTGCAGTGGCGGCCGTGGCGCAGTGGGTAGAGTGTGTGGCCCATATGCCAGAGAACCCTGGTTCGAATCCCACCTGATACAGAAAGTTCTTTCAATTGAATTAATTTTTCTGTTCGGCCGTCACCTCTCTGCAGACAATGGCAAACCTCAGAGAGTAAAAACTGCCGTTCGGAGTCTGCATAAAAAAACTTGTAGGTCCAGTTCTCCGATCATTTGTGTTCAAACATTTCACAACACGCACAACACAATTGATCATAAGAAGCTCGGTCAAAGACCTTTCAATGGCTGAAATGGCCATTTCGTTTTTTTTTCTTATTCGGCGAAGTTGTAACAAGTTCAATAAAAAGAAAGAAAATATAGCATTCTACATTTTTTTCGTTTATACTCGTATTGTAGGTAGGCGTTGCTGTATGCAGACTTAAAAATTTTTTTTCTCTGATCTAATATAGCCAATTTCGACTGATATATCAAACTTTATTGGTCTACAGCAACTCCTTCTAGTTTATTTCAACCTTTGTATGGTATGCAACCACTGTGCATTCCCTATAGGAACAAACTAACTTGTTTTTAAGAATAACTAATTAAAAAGCTAGTTTAAAATAAACTAGTATATGAACTACTTTGAATTATATTAAGGCGGCATCCACTTCAATTCTTAATAGTTTTTATTGCATTATATGTGAAGTATTTGAAATACTACTTAAGAACAAGTGGTTGATAAACTACTTTGAATTATATTAAGGCGGCAACTACTCTGATTTTGACATGTTTTAATTGCAAATTTTTATTAGATTACAAGTTTATATATGTGTAACCATGTTTTTTCATCAAATATTATTTACTTTAGGCTTCACTAACATTTTGTTTCAAAAAGACATATTTTTTATTTACGACATTGAACTGCACGACAGACGTGGTAAACACACTTTAAAACTGATCAAAACCCTGTGAAACGCCTGTGAAAAGCCTCAAAACCCTGTGGAACGGTTCAAAATTATTTATTACTTAAGATATTCAAATTACAAACTGGTAGTGTTTAGCAAACATTGTACAATTTGGACTTTGTAAATTGATGCATTCAGCAAATACCTCATCACTTCATGATTCATGTATTTATGTATTTTTCAAAACAGTCAAATAAATGATAGGAATTTAAAATTTTTATGTTTTTAAATTCATCTTCAGTAAGTGGAATATTAAATACTTTTCAATTGGTTATTTTAAAGTAATTAAAAAAATAGTTTAATTATAACTAATTTAACAAGTAGCTGAAAATATATGCAGACGAAAGTCAATTGACTTATTAAGCGGACATCACCATACAAAATATGTTAGTTAGTTCGTTCTATGGAAAAAAGTCAGAATTTCAACTAGTTGTGGTTGACAAAAAACTACTTTTGCAACTACTTTTAAAATAGTTGATTTTCCTACAGGGTTGTTGTAAGATAGTCAATACGTGTTTGTGTGTGTGTGTGTGTTGTCCTTGGACATGCAACCGGAATGAAGTCACCAGCAACCAAACATATAACATTGAAACGAACAACTTATTCATGCAAATATAGCCTATTACATATTATGTATACCTTTGTAAAACTAAACAATAAAATTGTTATTGCTAACAACATTATTGTTATTGTTGTTGTCATGAGTTTCAAATATGTACTGATATGCCAAAGCATGGCATGAGTCCCACCCTTCTTTCATTCATTCAGTAATATATATAATTCTTCGCTAATAGGAGTCCATGAAAACTATTTGCTGACACTTGTTGCTTCGTCGATGCTGAGGCTACCAAATTTTCATTCTAAAGCACTCAACAAAAACTTTTTGTATTTATCTCATTGTTGTTTTTTCCTACACCGAGAAAAATACTAAAGGAAAAATAACAAAAAACTTATGTCCACCTATGTACTGGCTTCAACCGTCTTGAGCCTGTTAAGTTATTGGTTTTAACAACAAAGTTTTAATTGTTGATCCATAGCGGATTAACGATATATTAACTGATTCATACAAGTAATTTCTATACTTTTTGGCCTCAAAATTAAAATAATTCCATTTTTATCTTTGATTTTATTTTTTTAAGTTCAGCAGCACTTTACAATACGAGTAATGAACAGTTTATTACTGCAAGTTAAGTTATTTCTTAATATGTAAATATTTTAAATTATAAATAATATTAATATATAAAAGACAAGCACAATGCTCTGCGCTCAATATCGCTCAAACTGTAATTATTTTTTGCGATTATTACTGTTTCTTCCCAACATATATTGTCCTGAAAAATGTTCAGCCAGAAAGTATGCACAGAAAATTAATTTGATACTTATCAGTAACTTGCTTGCCTTTTGTGTGTGCATATTTTCATACTGAACATTTTTCAGAACAATATGTTGTAAAAGCACTGTAATAATGGCAAAAAATAATTACACTTGAGCATTAATGCTTCCAACGCGTCGTACGACTGGCTTTTATACTAGTATAGAATAATCGCTTAGAAATTTGCCAAATCCCATATTCAAACTCACGTGCTCACGATATTAAGAAGACCGTGCTAACCATTACACTACAGCAGTTACTTGATAATAAAGCACACAAGAACAATGAAATAAAATAGCCTAAAAGTGGTTTTTATTATATAAGTCTTTGTATGCTTTGTAAAAAAGTTTGGTAAATATTGAAATTTTTATGTTTTATAATTTAAGCATTTTATTCTAGTATAAAGTTCCGAAGTTTTCATTTTTAAACAACGTCGAGCTAGCACAAAACTTTGGGGATTAAACTTACGTTTTTCAACTCAGTATATTTTTTATTCACAAAATTAACTTCTATAATCTCAACACGGTTTTTTTTCTGGGTGTAAGTAAACGTTTACTGATATGTTTTATTGTGTGTGGATCCGTCTGTTTGCTAGGCTGTTGGTATTTTACATAACTACGCTTCTAAACGGCTTCCCATACGTATTTCTCAAATAGGAAGCCACTTTTGCACACCCAATGCGCCCAAAATCTATGTTTTGCAGCATGAGCACCCAAATGGTATTTTGTTGTTGTTGCCGACTGTTATAACAACGTTAGCTAAATTGAATTTCCGAATTCAATGAATGAACGAATGAATAAATGAATGAATGTGATAGTTCTGCATGTGTAGCATGCTTTTAGGATTTTCGCCTGTTGCATCTCTATGGTATTAAAGTATAAGTACGAGTTGGAGTATTTGTGTGTGCTTTTTGGCCAATACATTTATAGGTTTATATTCTGCTCTTCCGCATCCGTTTAGTTGGTTGGCCCTAAAGCCGTGTTGCTACATACCAACTCACAACTGGATACAAATAGACATAAATTCTAACAATTAATAATTTCCAAATTTTTTACTTCAAATTTGTTTTAGTTTTATAATATTGTGCGCATCAGCGTTTATGTAAACCCATTTGGCATGCCTAATGTGACCAACATTTTTTAAGAAAAAAATAAGTACTCGAACTCATTTAAAAATTTTAAAGAAGTACAAAAGTATTACACAGAATAAAAAGAAGTACAAAAAGGAATTGCACCCCTAACCAAAAAACCAAATATGAGAACCATTAAATTTAAATATTTTAATTATTAAAATTAAATTAAGATATATTATATGAGATCAAAGCAAATAATACTGCCTTTTTTACTCGACACGGTCTGGAAACTCCAAAAATATCTCAAAATATTCTGAAAAATTCACACGTTTCTTTGAATGATTCTTAATAACATTCCTTAAAAATTCCTTAAAGTTGACTGTTTTCGAGTGAAAAATCATTAAGTTCATCCTGTCAATGGCGCTATATTGGATCCGCCATGAACCAATATAAATTAGTTTTTTTTTTAGGTGTATTGCTTTTAGATTCTAAATCCAGTGTAGACTTACAAGATTTCAAAAGGATTTACGTAAGAAGAAATTCAGCCCAATTATG
This sequence comes from Coremacera marginata, assembly GCA_914767935.1. Taxonomy (NCBI): domain Eukaryota; kingdom Metazoa; phylum Arthropoda; class Insecta; order Diptera; family Sciomyzidae; genus Coremacera; species Coremacera marginata. The sequence goes on from OU612043.1 coordinate 152,093,198, forward strand.
AAACATTTTTTCCTGGGAGTTGTAAAAGGTAGTTTCCGTTTTTAAGATAGCAGATAAAGAAATCTAATTTTTTTTTATTTTACACTCATGAATATTGACGGTTGGTGAACAAATTTGCATTAAAAATTTCCAAAAAGTTTTTAAACCTTGTCTTAAAAACGAAAACTCCCTTTTACAACTCCCTGGAGAAAATATTTCATAATTGGGCTAATTATATTTCAAAGAGAAATCGTCAAACAGAGGTATAAAATAACCAAAAAAAATCAGGTTTTTTAATTAAAACTTGAAAATCGGTGGGTTTTTGAGGATTGTATTTATTCTTATTGATATCAATCAAAAGAGCACCATCAAAAACATTCGGAAATGGATTTTGACTAATTTTATATCTCGTTCCTGTAAATTGACTCATAGTTAAAGGGTCAACAAAAATTTCAGCTGTCCGAGGTTGGTATTTCAATAAATTGGAATATTTTATCAACATTTTGTCAACTTTCGACACATCTTACAAATTTAAATGTTTTGGAAATTTAATATTTTTATGTCAAAAAGATATACAAAAACACATTAAAATGACTAAAAAAAGTAAAAAAGAAGTACACATTTGTGTACTGTACCGCCAAAAGAAGTACGGTTGGTCACATTAGTCATGCCATAAGAGATTAGACACTTTCATAAGAGGAAATTTTTGAAGTGGAACTTCTTTAGCAGCATATACAGCAAATAAGATGGGGTTCAAGGCCGATGTTACGAAGATTCCAATAATTATTGTTCAAAAACAACAAAATTTTTTTTAAGATTATTTGTTCGCGGTTCAGTTCGAATCCGCTATGTAATGATTTTCAGACGGTTTTTCTACCCTCTGAGCAACGTTCTGGTGTTTAGGAGAGCTGCTGATTAACTATTAAGTATTAGTTCTTCTTTTTTCCATCTCTAATGGCATTGGATTGTGGTTTTGCTATTTAAGTAGTTTTGAACAAACTACCAAGCTTAAAATATATGATTCCCAAAAATGTACTAAAACAGTCATAATAAATATATTGTAGAATGGGCACCGCGAACATTCGCTTATACTCTGTTCAATGTTTTAAACCAAGTTCATGTACATACATTGATAACAACAACGAAGTCAGCCTGGAGATAAAGCTAAGAACAATAATTGCTAATAGGTGCTACTACGGGCTCAGTTAAGTCCCTTGTTTTTTAAATAACATAAAAAGCCAAGGAAGTAACTTTTCTAAGATTTAAAGAATTATTTCAGTCTGGCCATTTGGAATCCCTGTTATTTCGGCCAACGACGAATAAAACGATATCCTTAAAATTGGAATTAATCAATAGGCAGACAAGTTTAGTACACTTAACGACTCTTTATAAAATAAAAATAAAAATATAAAAAAAATTTATACAAAAATATGAAATATAAAGACTGCTTATTGATAATTTAAGCATTGCAAGCTTTCTAAATAGACAGGATTTTTCAAAACGCATTTTAAAAACTGAATGGGACAAGTTAAAGACCCGATTTAATGAGTTTTATGCCCAAATCATTATATATTTACTAAAAGCTCATACGGAAAAATGCAATACTAATGTATCTGGTTGTTTTTTAACAATACTTTCATGATCTTAGAAAAGAGCCACTAGAATAATATTTACCATATTTTTTTATATCACTATCGCAACTAACCTTAGTTTTATTGTTTATGTCTAATTTGTTTATGGGGTTTCTTAAAAATATGTAGCAGATGTTAGAAATACTTAACAAAAATTTCGAAACTGATTTAATTTCATATTTATTTGATAGTTTTTAGCAGAAATGTTACCTCGTTAAAAAAAAATGTATCACGATATTCTAACTTTATTCTTATATTAATCTGATGCTTAAAATATAAAAAAAGGAACCCCTTTCAAATTTCCCAAACTCAACAATAAATGGAATACTGCGGTGCAGAATATCCCACTCGAATTTCACCGATTACCGTGAGCAGACAAAGGTCCAAACGTAATGACACTTTCTTGACAGAACGATGGTTTATTTTCACTATCAGCAGATGCCTCAAAACATCCGCTTTCCTGAAGTTTACGTACTTAAGATTAAGAAAAAATGAGCTGGAGTGGTTTGCACTGTGTCATGGAGTGGTTTGGAGTGTGTCATGAAGGGTTAAGAGAATATAACAAAATAACAAACTTTTTGCCACTTTTATCAGTT